>LPNX010891092.1:13259-45133 GCA_001517045.1 Pseudotsuga menziesii | reverse complement strand
TATAGGTATATGTATATATAGGGGGATATGTACATATATGTGAACCTAATATATATAGAGAGATATATCTAGGTATATATGAACTAGAATCTAAGGGATAAATAATTGAATGAATGGGTTGTTTACATAAACAAATTGGTCATATAGTATAAATATATTAATAAGATTTTACATATATATATAAACCATTATATATATTCCAAAGAGAGTTATTTTATATAAAGTGTTTAATAACAAGTATACAAAGGGATATTTACAAAATAAGTAATACTACTTGGTTTATACAAGAACGTATTCACAATGGAAAAGGTCATTTATTTGATAAAGGAGTATATTCAAAAGTATTCATTAGATAGAGATGGTATTTAGAAATTTGTAGAACATGGTATATACCAATAAGGAAAATAATTGTCATATTAATGGGACATCCAAAATTCCGGGCTCTCAAATTGGGATTTGTTGATTTCTCTACAGGAGAGTCATGGAAATTATTCCTATAACAATAAAATTGATACCACATGTCTTCCGAGGTTAGTAAGAAAAATGGACACGTGGAGGTATGCTTCTGCCACTCCACCCCTTGCAAACCGATAGGAAGTTTCTTTAAATGGGAAGAGTGGGAGCCATGGAAGGGAAAAAAAAAGATCTCTGTGCTTCCTTGGGGAATCATTTTTGGAAAAAGGCAAGCGATGGAGGTTGTTGAAGGGAAGAACATGGGTGAAGATAGGCGGCTGAGATTTTGTTAGTTGTATGACTTTGTTTATAATCGAGGGTGTGTTTCAAATCAGCATGCGATTTTACCCGATTTGATCCTCTGTGTATTGTATGAAGTTACTCTTCTTTGAATTAAGAAAATCAGATCCCTATTTTTGTTTACTTGGTTGGATTCACCAAATATTCAAAGTCGTAGCGTTCAATCTCTCTGATTTGGATTTTATCTCTCAACTTTAAAAAAAAAAATGTTAGGTGTATATGCCTCTCTACCTTGAATGAATCCCTGCATAATGTTTTCTCTTTCTCTACTTATCGTGATGATTTGTAAACCAGTGATTAAGGGACGAATGCGGTTGTGTATGGTTAAACCTACAGGCTACCTTATAATCTACATGGATGTATGATCACTCTTTGCCATTGATTTCATAGTTTTTATGTTGTGAGTGTTTTTTGTATGAATAGACATATTTTTTAAGGATATATTATTTTTTCTATTTCTCAATCATAATCCTGCTCTAAATGCTTATGATCATCTGTTATGTTGGTTTCTGAGTTAGTGCCTTACTTTTAAATGCAATGACCATTTTTCTTTGGTGCTTCTATTAGGATCTCAATTGCGTTGAACATGTTTTTTTTTGGGTAAGCAAGTAGAGCTTCTATCAATATGCTTGTAACATACCCATATCAGCAAGAACAAAATCTTATTCGAATGACTAATTATGCCTTTGAACAACTATCCTTTAAGACTTGTGAATGATAATATAACACTAAAAACACCTTGTAAATCATTCATCGAAACATCATGAATCACTTGTGTTAAATTTAAATGTTGTAATCCTACCATATTTAAATATGTAAAACACTTACTCATATACGAGACATTTCTTTATCTAATGAATACTCAAACCCATACAAAAATTTATTTGTAACTATGAAACTGATAAGGGGATTTCTACTTTACATGTACCTTTAACCTTCCTTATCTTTAGTAAAGGAAACATTTAAGTACCGCATTTCCTAGTTCCTTCCCATATCCTAACAAGAATACTAAGATAGTTTCCCATTACACTCTCTTGTTATAATTCCACAAAGCTTTAAAATATACATCTAGGATACTTTCCAGTTACACTTCATAAACTTAATATAAATAACTAGGATGCTTTCCAGTTACACTTCGTAAACTTAATATAAATAACCAGGATGCTTTCTGGTTACACTTCATCACTTTATATATATATATATATATATATATATATATATATATATATTTGTTAGAGGTAACTAGAAAGTATCCTAGTTATAGTTATATATATATATATATGATACTTTCTAGGTTACTTTTCATAAAGCTTAAAATATATAGCTAGAGCAATTTCGAGTTTTAATTCATAAACATACTAGTCCTGCAACATAACATTAGTTACAAAACTGCGAAGTTCATTAAAATGATGTCATCAACTTTTATAAAAAAGTCTCACTCCATTTTGACGTTGAAGTTGTATCAGCCTTAACCACCACTTTTACTACTTTGAAGCATTTAGGCAACACTAGTTTAATCAGCTTGAATGTAAAGGCATTGGAATGTCAAAAATATTAGTTAGTGAGAGGGTTTTAACACATATGATGAAATCGCTGATTAGTAATCAAACTATGTGCAAAACAACTCACTCCAGACCAAAACTTAATGTATGTGTAAAGGAGTAAATGGACCAGGTCGGAGTTTGAAGGGGAGATAACTGTAAGTACTAGGCATCATGCCTTATTTCCCTTCCATATCCAAAATGACAATGCAGTCGTAGCAAGTAAAATGATTACTCCCACGCTCACCTAAAAGTTGATTTATCCCTCCCTTAAATTGTTTAATATGTACGGGAGAAGGAGAATAAAACTTTGAATGTTTGATGTCTGCTCTGGTCGCCACACTACAGTCTAAAACAATTCAACATTCACAACAGATTCCAATGCTAAAAATCGATTGAGAGTTATGGGTGATCATCTCAGATATGCCGCTATATATTTCCTATCCAAACAATACGCTCTAGGTCGTATAAATGTCTAAGGCGTTGATAGATTCAGACTCACAAATGTACGAGGATACCGATTATCATTTTACACCAACATATTTCTATTTGGCGCAACCATAGAGGACTGCTGGTTTATTTCACAGCATAGCCATAGAGACTAAAATACAAATCGAGATCCGAGTTGTGAGACGGATCTGGCAAGCTAGATGTGAATGAAATCCAAAATACCCATCGATTCTCAATCGTTTGGCAATCGCATAATGAAGAAAGGATAAGTTAAATGCAAAAAACAAAAAATATCCCCAGTGATTTTCCAATCTTTGGGAAATCGTATCATGAAGAAGGAATATTGAAATGCAAATCCAATGGTATATTCAATGATTTCCAGCCTTTGGGAAATCATATCATGCAGAAAAATACGAGGTGAAAATGATAAATGAAAAACCCAATCCATACACAGCGATTTTCAATCTCTTTGATAATCGCTTCATTCAGAAAATATCCAAGGTTAAAGGGTAAATGAAATCCCAAGCAATACACTCAATGATTTTTAGTCTCTTTGATAATCGCATCACCCATGGTAAAATGATAATGCAAAACCCAATATAAAACCCAAAACGCAATACACTTTAAACCACAAGTGAACGTAAGTGGGATCTAACTCTTACTATATAAGCAAATGTACTGACAGTCCAAGAAAAGTTCACACGCGGTCGTCAAGCTTTGTAGCTAATGTAATGAAATGAGATCTAAGTCACCTATATTTTACATTATTAGGGAATAAAAATGAGATCCAACTCATAGCGCACCCTTAGTTGCTAGATACAGACCCGGCATAGCTTGTTCCTCCTCCAAACACAAAGATCCCCTTTCTAACAAAATGCATAGGTATTCCCCCTTGATACAACGCAGATATCTTTTTAATAAAACTCAGAAATTGATGCCCATAGAGGGTGCAGAAATTCTGCCACTATCTTTTTCCAAGGCAGGTTTCTTTCAATTTTGCGGATAAGTAAATTAACTAGAGGCAAGCGTCTAGCCTAACTAGTCTTTTTTTTCCTCACTCCCCAAAATATTTCTTTTAACTAAAAATAAAAGGTTTAATAAACGTAGGTATATTGTATGCTTAAGAAGATACTTCTCAAATATCCTTACCATAGGTAAGTATACTTTAATTACAAGTTATAGAAGGATTTATTCTATATTAGGTAATTCACCTTTTAGTTAGGATTATTTATGATTATGAGGGATCCTTAAAAAAAATATAATTAAACTATATTTTACTCACCATGCAGACCAACATAGGCTTTTTTCTATCATCACTATATATATATACACGTATTAACTCCATATATTCTTCAAATATATGTCAAATACAATAAGAATCTCTATATACTAGTCTTGGTAGATGCTATATCACCATTTTAATTATTAACGGAGGTATGGTGATGATGATATCTCCCTAAGTTCAAGGGAGCTACGACTTATTGTCCCCTTAGTAATTAATTCCTCAGGTTGTCTTCCTCGTTCAATTTTAAAGCTTTAACTCCTTGACTCTTTTGTACCGACGAAAATTGAATTGCAACTTCCTCTATCTGCGCTTAATCATATTAGGATTAAGTACTAAGCTATCGTGTCTTAGTTGGGATAAGTTTTAGCCAAGCACACATCCCTTGTAGGTGTGGACGTTATCTCTAATACTTCCATAATCCAAACAATACGTAAGACTAAGGTATCAATTATGGATCTTTTAACCATTCATTTTTTATCCCTTGTGGGTTTAGTCGGCCCCTTGTTAAGTTGTGTCATTGTCTTACGTCTCCTATGTTTTCCACTTAGGTAATTAACTTATATAAGCTACAACGTGTTGTTTCAGGTGGGGCCTTGGCCTTGAGCGCCTCACCCAAAAATAAGTACAATAACATTTGTAATTACAAAATATGTAGGGCATGCAAGAGGGTTGTTACATACTCTCCCCCTTAAAAATAACACTGTCCTTGGTGTTCTTGTTTTCAACCAATTTCCTTCTTCTACCCCGTGAGATTTTCTTGTTTCATCTTTTTGTTCTTGATCCTCTTAGATCCTTCTGTATCTTGTGAAATTGGTATCGTTCAAGACCTGCAGTTGCGGTAATAAGATCGGGTCTAGCCTGAAGTTTATTCAATAAAACATGGTCCATTTTTTTTTTTTAATTCAACTTAAACATAAGCCATGGATTCCTTCATAACAATTGCAATTTATGGAACATCTTCTTGTCTTTATTGTTATCATAATACCAAAATATTTTTTCATAATGTAATTGGTTCATCAGTAAAACATAATTACTCAACTTTTGGGAGGACGTATTTTATCTCCAACCTTTGGATAATTAAATAGTCTCAAAACTTGACGTACTCCTTTCTTCACATTTACACATTAAGACATGTAACCGTCTAATTACTTGGAAAATTTGTTAACACGTCTTTCATTTTTTTTAATTTTTCAAACTCTCCATTGAGTTCTTTTACCAATTTTCCTACGGACTTATGACTATTTCTGATGTTACTCTCCCTTTTGACCATTCATCAAAATGTTTCTCCTGAGTAACATTAAACAACATCCCGTCTTCCAGATGTCGAGTTTTTCCTAGGTATTGATATTGATATCATAACTTTTCTATGGTTCCATTCAAGCTTCCTCGCTTGAGTCTGGGAATTTCATTTTTCCACCCAGCCCCTTGCTGGAGTCTAGGAAAACAAGGTAGAGTTAGATCATCAATTTCCTTGCCACTTGGTATGCCTAAAACCAATGTGTTAACACGACAATCATTTTCGTAACACCATTGTGCTCACATGACAATCTCTTTCCTAACACCGTTGTGCTCCCGCAACATGTATTTTCCTTATTCATTTATAATGTTAATTACAACCTTTGACTATTTGTGACACACATTCTTTGGTGCTAAATATGACTTCACTGTCATTGTTCCAGTTCGTGAAATTAGCTTCACGATTAATATAATTAATGTTTATTGATAAACAATAATTTTCATTCGTTTAATCAACATTTCCTAAGTTGTAGTGATTTGTATTCTTACCATCATTCATGGTTCATACAATCTCATAATTCATCCAGAATAAATCCTCACTTATCTTTGAGTGTTTGAGATCACTTATTTACAAGTCGATTTAAAATCCATGTCTTACGTTGATCATGACAACAGTCAAAATCATAGTAAATCCCTGCAATGTTAGTACATAACACCACAATCCACAGTTAATCCTTGGTTCATAAAAAACTCGATGTCCAACAATTAAATTAAGATAAAAGTAAAGCGTCACTCATTCTTTAGTGGTTTAACTCTACTTATTAAGCCCGTGAATATTTTTGCTAACAGTCAACTTTGATTGGTAGTGTTCCTCACATAATCTTGCAATGTTAGCATACCACATTATACAACACTCATTCACTTACCATTAGCAAGTAAACATCTTTACTCATCTATCTCTGGATAGTAATGAGTGAAGTAACACTTCAGTTTTACACAACCATACTGAGTGATAAGCTAGAGATGTAGGAGTCTCAAGTGATATCTAGTTCTATAAGCCTATTAGTATTTTTGTAGGAACATTATACTCTTTGTTGGGACTCTTGTACTTGAGTAATCCCCTTCTTTTTTACCAAGGCCATTTAGGCTGTAAATACACACATGTTAAAAATTTGTTATAAGATGATAATCGATATTGTTCATATAGGTAACTGTAGGATTAGCATAGTATTTCCCAAAATCAATCCACTCTTTCCACAAGAATTTCAACGTTGGTGCAACACACTTTATCGACACATTTTTTCAAATAATCCAAAATGTTTTAACAAGGGAGAATGTATTATGCTTCATTATATTAGATACAAATCATTCCTAAGGTGGTAATCATAACTCAACTTTTAACACAAGAGCAAAAGCAGATCTCATATCGATACTTTATGCACTTTTCCCAATCACCTAACTCTAGTATTAGATACTATACTTATGTTATCACACGTTTCATGGAATACACCCATACCCTCAAGGGATATTATTTTGTTAGGTTGCCCGCCCTACTTCTACTTGTAGCAGTTTAGCATCAAGTTTGGCTTAAAGTTAGCTTTTAATTTGGACTTCTCTTTACATTACCTTCTGTGTGTGTAAGAATTGTTCTTAACATTGCATTGAACAATCAATAATTAGTTTTAACCAAGTATTAAGATACAACTAACTTTTCCATGCCTATAACCTTCTTTACAGATGACGAGTGTCTTGAAAATATTCCTCAAACAGTGGTGATTTCTAGTCTACCCATTTCTCAGGGGTGTTGGGTCTTTTGCAATTATTTACATAATACATACTCTTCAGATATGTTCTAACTAGAAATTCTAAGAAATTGACTACACTTATTCCTTAATGTATCAGGAGTAAAATTTTATAGTCGAATCTTCTATTTGAGTGTGTGAACATAACCTAACCCTTACGACGAGATAAAAATTATTCATAACCTTTGTCAATAATGTAACAACGTACCTTTTGCAACGACACCTCATTCCTTTATCCTCTTAGCTACCTCTTTTGATTTTTCCTTTTTGAGGACCCGCTCGGATGAGTTATTTCCCTCGGCCATCATCATCATGCATCCATAAAAAAATCATTGATTGGTTAGCTTTTAATCATATTTATGTTTCCTAACGTTATGTTAAGCCCAAATAGGCTCGAGTGCTGTCACTTATGCTCTGATACCATTTGTAACATACCCATATCAGCAAGAACAAAATCTTATTCGAACGAATAATTATGCCTTTGAACAACTTTCCTTTAATACTTTTGAATGATAATATATACACAAAACACCTTGTAAATCATTCATCGAAACATCATGAATCACCTGTGTTAAATTTGAATGTTGTAATCCTACCATATTTCAATATGTAAAACACTTACTCATATATGAGACATTTCTTTATCTAATGAATATTCAAACCCATATAGAAATTTATTTGTAACTATGAAACTGATAAGGTGATTGCTACCTTACATGTACCTTTAACCTTACTTATCTCTAGTAAAGGAAACATTTAAGTACAGTGTTTCCATCTCTGCAACTCAAACATATATGGCATTACAATTTAAGTGTATCCCAAAAAAATTCTTAAGTTCCAAACATGGAAAGGAGAAGGTATACTTATTGTAATAGTTGCTTTCCATAGTTTCTATTAACATGTACTTTATGTAAATTCGTAGACTTTAAATCCCAATATCCATCATGTTATTAACCGAGCAAACTAGCCTTATAAAGATAGATCATGATGCATAAAAACAATCTTTTTTTTTAACATCATTAATTGCAGCATATAAGATACTATTTAGTGCAAATCAACATCAATATAAAACAAAAACGAAACTGAACAACATAAGGTGCAAAGATGGAGGAGACACCAATATACGTGGTTCACACAATCCGTGGGTTATGCCCACCAAAACTGTCGCATCAAGTGATTTTTATTACAGTAAACGGTTACAATCTAGCACAATGTTGTGGCCATACATTATCCTCCTAATACTCTTCCTACGAGAGTATTTCTAAAACTATTCGATACTAAGATCGAAGTGCGACATGCATTTTAACAAGTTCCTTACCATATCCTAACAAGAATACTAAGATAGTTTCTTGTTACACTCGCTAGATACAATTCAACAAAACTTTAAAATATACAACTAGGATACTTTCCAGTTACCTTTCACAAAGCTTAATATACATAGTGGAAATTTGAAATCAAAATGGGCCTTTTAACTTTAACTCAAATTCCATGTTATCATGTGTTAGCTAATGAAATTGCTTTAAATTGGAAATACCGTATAGGTCTTAACCACTTTTTTAATATAAATTTGGGGATAGGTATCATAAAAAAAACCACTTTTTTTTGTATTTTCGAAATATCTCCCTTTTTTTTACTCAAATTTCGATCAGGAGAGATCATTGGATGTGGAATTATATTCCGCATCCAACGAGTACCAACTTGGCATACTTTTGATGGACCCCACTACCCAAAAAACAAGAAATATTTGAAAAAATGTGATGATGACATCATCATCATGTTTTTTTAGGTATTTCTTGTTTTTGGGGCAGCAAGGTCCATCAAAAGTATGCCGAGTGGGTACTCGTTGGATGCGGAATTTAATTCTACATCCAACGAGCTCTCCTGATCAAAATTTGCGTAAAAACACAGGGATATATGTCGAAAATACAAACAAAAAATTAGTTTTTCCTTTTCTTCCTCCAAAATTAATAAATATTATTTTATTATTTTAACTATTATTTTTTTATTTTTTTAGGAGGCCCATTTTGAGGTGAAATTTCCTCTAATGTGTATATATATATATATAACTAGGATACTTTCTATTTACCTCTCACAAAGCTTTATATATATATATATATATAGGATACTTTCTACTTACATTTCAATAATTTCCCGATACATTTCATAAAGCTTAAAATATATAGCTAGAGCACTGTTGAGTTATAATTCATAAACATACTACTCCCACAACATAACATTAGTTAGAAAATTGCAAAGTTCACTAAAATGATGTCATTAACTTTAAAAAAAAAGTCTCACTCGATTTTGACGTTGAAGTTGTATCAGCCTTAACTGCCACTTTTACTAGTTTGAAGTTTAAGCAGCACTAATTTAATCAGTTTGAACGTAAAGGCATTGGAATGTCAAAAATATCAGTTAGCGAAAGGGTTTTAACACATATATGATGAGATCGTTGATCAGTAATCAAACTACGTGCAAAACAACTCATTCCAGACCAAAACTGAATGTATGTGTAAAGGAGTAAATGGACCAGGTTAGAATTTGAAGGGAAGGTAACTGTAAGTACTCAACGTCATGCCTTATTTCCCTTGCATAGCCACAACAACAATGGCAGTCACAATAGATAAAATGATTACTCCCATGCTCACCTAAAAGTTGCTTTATCCCTCTCTGAAATTGTTTAATTTGTATGGGAGAAGGAGAATAAAAATTCAATTTTTTCTATCTGCTCAAGTCGCCACATTACAGTCTAAAACAATTCAACATTCACAACGGATTCTGATGCTAAAAATCAGTTGAGAGTTATGGGTGTTCATCTCACATATGCTGCGATATATTTCCTATCCAAACAATACATTTTAGGTCATATAAATGTCTAAGGCATTGATAGATTCAGACTCACAGATGTACAAGGATACCAGTTATCATTTTTCACCAACATATTTCCCTTCAGCGCAACCATAGAGTACTGCTGGTTTATTTTACAGTGTATCCACAAAGACTAAAATACAGATCAAGATCTGAGTTGTGAGATAGATTTGGAAAGCTAGATCTAAATGCAAATCCAAAATACCCAGCGATTCTCAATCCTTTGGCAATTGTATCATTAAGAAAGGATAAGTTAAATGCAAAAACCTAACGGTATACCCATTGATTTTTCGATCTTTGGGAAATCACATCATGAAGAAAGAATATTGAAATGCAAATCCAACAGTATACTTAGCAATTTCTAGCCTTCGGGAAATCGCATCATGCAAAAAAATCCAAGGTGAAAATGATAAATGAAAAACCCAAGCCATACACTCAACTATTTTGAGTCTCTTTGATAATCGCTTCATTCAGGAAATATCCAAGGTAAAAGGATAAATGAAAACCCAAGCAATACACTTAGCGATTTTCAGTCTCTTTGATAATCACAACACCCATGGTAAAATGATAATGCAAACCCCAATATAAAACCCAAAACGCAATACACTTTAAACCACAATTGAAGGTAGATGGGATCTAACTCTTACTATATAAGTGAATGTACTAGCAGTCCAAGAAAAGTTCACACGCAGTCGTCAAGCTTTGCATCTAACGTATTGAAATGAGATCTAAGTCACCTATATTTTACATTACCAAGGAATAAAAATGAGATCCAACTCATACCGTTCCCTCAGTGGCTGGATACTGACCCGTCATAGCTTGTTCCTCCTCCAAACACAGAGATCCCCTTTCTAACAAAACACAGAGATCCCCTTTCTAACAAAACGCAGAGGTCTTCACCCTCAATACAACGTAGAGATATTTTTAATAAAACTTAGAAATTGATGCCCATTGAGGGTGCAAAGATTCCTCCCCCTAAGATTAATTCCGTAACTTATTAAATAGCGAAAAGGAAACGATCTTTTCCCTAAGATGCGCCAAGATACCCACAAATCAAGGTGGAAATTATTGTTAGGTTAAAACGAGCAACATTAACATAATAATGAGCGAGAAATAAACATTATAACAAGCAACCACATATAGACACACAATATACCCTGGAAACCCCATGCGGGGAAAACCAGCACCAATGAAGATCTTCATTACATGGCAAAAACCGGCCATTCGGGCCAAGTGAGCTGGTCATCGCTCACCTCCAAGCCACTTTACAATGGAGCCTCCTCAAGCCTTATAAAGGCTTAATCACATGTAATACCATGGGACAATACCATGGGCTACAACAAACCATGTGCCCAAACCATGTGCTAGACCTGACCACCTTTGACTCGATCTCAAGTCAAGGTTAACCCTAACAACCCCCCCTTTAAACTTGACTTGGAGTAATCACCAACTCCCCTCAAATATTTAATGAGGAATCTTACATACACCCCCCTATCACCTAGGTCTATCTCTCGACTTTACTGGTGAGTTACCATGGGTATGCATGCCTTACCAGGTCTTACAGCCATATGCCCATTTACATGCAAACTGCTCCATTACATTTTTTTTTCATGTGCCTTCATGGTGACTACACCATCACCATCCGTTGCTTCATCCTCTCGCTTTCCATGCTCGCTTCCTTGCTCGTCTTTTGCCATGCTCCCTTTGTACCTAGATCCAAACTCTGTCATTGATGTCCATATAAAGAAAAATCCATCTACCGGATTACATGGGTCATCGGCCGCTGTAATCGCCAGTTCTCTAGGAACTCTCTTCACATACATGGCTCATCAATCTTGGTCCCAAAACAGAGATTAAACCATCTCACATTTCTCCCGCAATCGAAGACTCAACCTCTCCGATCCACATCAATCTAGGCTACGAATACACCTGCCACCCTCGTACCTACCTAGTGGTTCATTCCACACTTGATGCAATATCCCTTATTTGCGCATAAGAGGGATACCTTGTGCTTTTAGCATCCAGAGAAATCCAAACTTACCTACGGCTAAGTTTCACATGGACCAAAAAATTAATGCTAGGGTGTCGGGTACCACCGAACATTCACCCCACAATTTGATTCAACATAGAAACACCAATGAGCATAACCAAGCCAAACCATGGCTCTGATACCAGTTGTTAGGTTAAAAAGAGCATCATGAAATAATAATGAGCGAGAAATAAACATTATAATAAGCAACCACATATAGACACACAATATACCCTGGAAACCCCATGCGGGGAAAACCAGCACCAATGAAGATCTTCATTACATGGCCAAAACCGGCCATTTGGGCCAAGTGAGCTAGTCACCGCTCACCTCCAGGCCATTTTACAATGGAGCACTAGTACAAAAGCGTGGATTTTTCGACGGAGGTTTTCCACGTTTCTTACTTTTTGGTGTAAAATTCGATGAAACAGGAATGAGGCGTCGTTGTATCCACGCCTAGCCGTCGCTGTATCCACACCTAGACTCTTAGACGCCTCTGTATCCGTACCTAAACTCTTGGACGTCGCTGTATCCACGCTTGACCGTCTCTATAGCGATGGCACCATCTTTTGTTTTTTTTGTGAATTTTGTTCAGCGCGGTTATGTATTGTAGCTACATTGAATATTAACACACATGCATTTTAATCAATGGTCTCTAGATTTTGAGCTAAAATAGGAGATTCCATCATATGTTTTAGTGTGGGAGAGATTGCCGCATATCTCTTTTAACAACTATGCATTAAGAGCCTTGAGGCAATATGGAATAAGTTAAGAAGAGTTGTTGATAGAGTTGATCCAAGACCGAAGTTCTTTAGTTGTGCTTGAATTCACATTGAAGTATAACTTGAAGAAGAGCTCCCATGAGAAATAGAGCTCCAAAATCAACAAATAGACCCTTTTGAAACCATTCCACTATGAACATATGCCATTATAGTGCAATAGTTGTCATGATTGTAGTCATTTCAACAAGAACTACCCAAAGAACCTACCCCCAACCTAGCAGAAAGAATAAGAGTTTCAAAAAGCATCCAGATCCTTGAATAGAGGGAGAAAAACATGGTACTCCCAAACCCATAAATGATACAAAATAAGACCTGAGTCAAAACCAATTTGTAACCTTAGAAACTATCCAAGCAAAGGAAGCCCTTAAATCAAGGAAAGAGCTCGACAATGAAGACATTTCAAAGTAGGGTTTTCCCTTGGTTGTGAGTATTTTTTCCTTGTGACATATTTTCTTGCCATACATCAAATAATATTCCATATTGCATCATTAAAATTCCTTGAATCAAAATCATTATGAATAGGGTGACCATGTGGTGGATGAAGCTTATTGAACTATTGCATGTTGAAAGAAGAAATTAATATTTCACTAGTCTCAAACTATGCATGTCAAATTAATGTACATAAGGTATGTCACTTATTGGAAACATGTTTAGAAATGTCAATTACAGAGGCTTCCTTATATTTTGTCCATCTAGTTGAGATGAAAGATCTAAAATCTAAGAGATTCTATGTGAATGCGTATGTGTCAGTTAAGAATATAGAGTGCATGGTAATTATCATTAATTTGGTATTTCTCTTTAATTCTTCTAGGTCCTTTCTACGTTAAGAATTTTCTTGAACATAACCTAAGTTTAGGCCATACAACAATGGTAACACCATAAATCACACCACAAAGGAAACAAAATAGTTGCGATAGGTGGCTAAAGTATGCTTGATAACATTGACACAATGGTGAAAAGGAAAAGTTTGATGAGGGTGATGTAACATTCTTGAAAAAAATAAGGGTTTAGTGTATATAGCCATTTAACCTTTAAGCAACAAGTTCTAGGTAATTCATGGATCATATATATTTAATATATCCATAAACCTTTAACATTAAGTAATATATGAATAAATAATGTAAATATATCATATTGGAGTGTTTTTTAAAATCATCATAATGGAATACTGTCTTCAATTATTTGTTCATGATGAACTTTGGTCATTTTCCATTTTCTTACTTTCAATGTTTTCTTTGTTTGAACTTCTATTTAGTATATGTGAGAAATACATACCAGATGACTAGATTGGCATCTTATGACATCAGGTCGATAGTCTTGAAAGTGAACATGGATCAAAGTTTCATGGGTTTATTGAAAAAACGGCCTTCTAATATGATGGATCCTCTTTCACGCCAGTTTCAACAATTCGTACTCTTTGTCTACTATTGGATTCTGATTCTCAACTTTTGGGGTTCAAGAGACAGTTCAGTTATCAGCAGCCACTACTGGGTTTCAATTTTAGCGATTCTTGATTTCTATTGTGTGATTGTTCTATATCCTAGATCTGATATTCCTAAGATGATGTGAGTGACCCGTTTTGAGGGTAGAAAAGAAAGGGGGGGAGAATGCTGAGGAGCAAAACACTGATGAAAAGAATTGAGAACGCTACGAACAGGCAGGTTATGTTTTCTAAGCGCAAGAACAGGCTACTCAAGAAATCTTACGAGCTCTCGGTGCTCTGCGATGCCCCGGTGGGACTTATGATTTTCTCTCCAAGAGGAAAGCTCTACGAGTTCGCGAATCCATAGTGTGGTTAATGTGTATTTTCCATAACTGTTAGACTACTATCTTGTATAAATGTTTGCGATTATTTGTCTTCCCTTTTGGGTTAGTGGTGTATTTTCCCTAGCTGCTACAGAAAGTTCAATTGCTCTTTGTATTTTTTCGTAAGTCTTTACTTGCATAAATAAATAAAAGCGTTTTAGACACTTGTGTCCCGGTATATACTCTTGAAAGGCCCAGGCCCCGGCCCCGACCGTTGTTTAGGAGTCTAGGGTCTCTGTTTTATTCTTCTATAAAAAAATAAATAGTTGCATGAATGTCAACTTGAATGGTCAATGATCAAACTTGTCTGACTTCGAAGAAATTTTCTTGGTTCTGTCAAACCTCCTCCTGTTTTACATATTCCTCTTGTCGAGTCTCCGGGATTGTAACCATGTCTCAGGTTCACTTAAAGCAATTTTTGCAGCTCTGCCTCTTGTTGATGTATCCCTCCATTATTTGATACATTATATTGAAGACATGTTGTGGCTATGCCCCCTTCTCCATTTATCTGTGTCTTAGAGATATATTGTGGATTATCGCTTTTTATAATTCTCAGGGATCTAGTGTACTGCCCTGATTGCTAATAAAATGGAACTACTGTGCTATATTAAGCTTCATTCATGGTTATTGTGTTTTCTGGGATTTGTTTTAGTCTACTAGATCGATCTTGAGATGTCCCATTACACTTTCTTTTATTATATATTTTAGTTTATGGGACTGCCACCTTCTCATATGCTTTAATGATGTTTGTTCTATGTCAACATCTCTGCATCTTTCACTTTGATGATTTATGTGTCTTATAATGGATAAGGCTCTATGTAGTTTTTTTGTAGATCTATTTTGGATTTGCTCTTTCTTTCAACACTTATGTTTTTAAAGTTGGTGACAATTAGATTCCATAACCGAATCTTTCACACCATCTTAATCTAACTTGGTATCAATTTCCCCCTTTTTGAGCCCCACTGATAGCCTTAGAGTATAAGAGATTTTGTGACAGATAGCATTCACATATGAATAATTTTAACACTTGGAATTGGAAGAGTTTCAAAGTGAACCAAGGAGGGTACATTGTCACCTCCATGCAATCTGAAGATAAAGATCAAACTTTACCTGCCAAAAACTACTTCAGATCTGTGGTACAGCTTGCTGTAAATTAAATATCAGACCTGGAATCTACATTAAATCAATTCCAAAGAGTGAATAATATGCATATGTACATTTATATATATCAAATAACCTCGATTTCCATGCAAATCTCCAAAAAATACCTCAAATCTTTGCTAGAAAAGTGCAGATCTGTGTGTAAAGAACCTTAAAAACAACGAAGTATAACTCTGAAAAATGATTTATGACCCTAGTTCCTTGAATTCTGTGGGTTATGGAGTTGATATAGTTAATAATTGATTGAGCAGGTGATTCTTGAGGTCAAACAACTCAGAAAATTGAAGTAAAAGCAGTTGAACACACCAATGAGAGTAGATGGATACCAAAAACAAGCAAGCAAGCTTCATGAATAGAACTCCATGGTCGGTGCCTCCTTTTGCCAAAAATAAGTGTGAAACCTGCTCAAAATAACCTCAAAGTGGAGCACTCTCCTCCTACTTAAATATAAATTTATGAATGAGTAACTGGATCAGGTTCAAACACTCTAGAAGTCTCCAAGTATATTGTTTCCTTTTGAAATTCTATCCAAGGTGCACTAATCTGAAGCTCTGAATGGATAAGGCTTTTTTTGATAAAAATCCTGAGATCTCCTAGACATGTGATGTCATCCTAAGTAATTGCTAAAAAATGGAACCTGCTTGATGTGCAAGTTACTCCAAAATTCAATTCAAGGTAAGATGAGATCCACTAGGGTGGAATTCTTTATTGCATGTCTGAGTCAACTGTTTTCCCAAAATAGAGACCTAGGAGGCTTTTAAAACTAGTCCACTCCCCTTCAATGCAAAAATAACACGTGCATGAAGTAAATTTAAGACGATTCAATTGAATGAAGATGACCACACTTAGCTCCAATCAATTTAACCCAAATCCTCCTCCAGTAAGGCACACCTCTGGATGAGCTCTTAAAGTGACATGTGGCAAATCTCTTTGAAAGGAATGACAATCGCTAAACTGGGGTAAACTACTAAAATATTCAAGAGAACTGAGAACTGAAAATCAATAAAGTACAAGGAACAGGGTCAAAAGGTAACACATGGAAATTTGACATGTGGCACACTAGGGTATTTGTGGCTTCTAGAAGTGAAAAAAACCTTAATTTTGACATAAAAAACAATGTTTTGGAATGACTTAAAATATGACACCAAAGTTGCTTACCATAATGTGTATCTAAAAACATGGGCAAATATAGAAATAACCAAACCCCAACTTTAACCCCAAAATTGGCAGTGTCGGATTTCCAATGAACTTGACCTTGATGTTCTCAATACTGGGTAACCAAAAATGTGATCATCTCTGAAAACACAAAAAAATATTTTTAGACCTAGGCTTGATCAACTTTGACCAAATCCTAAAGCATCCTGGAAGAACTCTCAAATGGGTTCCAAAGTTGTCATCCACTACTGAAAAAGATCAAGTTTCTAAAAATAACTAAATCAAGATCTTGAAAGTGGCCATTTGACTATCCTCAACCTCCCATGCATCCTCCAAAACCTGAAAATGCTCTTTAAGGGGAAGGGGGCAAGAAGCACCTGTGCTTTTCACCTGGGAGGATTTCCCCTCAGGATCCTAGATTTTACTTTCAGAGACTTTTGCAAAGGCTTATATGGAAATGTACCTTGCTCTTCATCTGGGCAATGCTATTTCGGCTGGATTGGTACATTTGCCTACTGGCCAGCATCAACCATCTCTTAAAATCTGTTTGCGTTTTGATAGTCTTTTTCGGTGGTTGAGAAGCTTTCTTGGAGTCTGATGGATTCTTGAACCCATTGTTGTAGCTTTTCAGAGCTGGTTTCTTTGGGAAGTTGCTTTTAATATGTCCGTATTCATTGTGTGTTCCACATTCAAAAGGAATATTTTCATGAATCATAGTCCATTTCCTGGGAATGCCTTTCACCCAATGCTGATCATTATTCTTTCTGGGATGTGCTTCCTGAGATCTATGTTTTATTTGGAGACATGGAAATTTGTTTAAGGGTTGAATAGCACCGAAGATTCACTTTGCATGTTTATTTTCTATTTGAATCTTTACCATGTATTTATATTCTAGTAACCACTTGTGCATGTCAGCAGGGAGTTCACCCACTTTCTCCAGTTTAGGCAGTATGTTCTCTACATCAACCACTGCTGCTGAAACTTCTGTGGGATTCCCATTATTTGGTGGTTCTATCTCTGAGACAAATGGTATGAATTCAGTTCCATTTTCATTTTCTGGAAAGAGCAGTGCTGCATCTACTATTGCAAAGACGGATTCCAAATTGAGAAGCCCTGAAAAAATTCCACAGGTTGAACCATCATCTGTTATAGGTGAAGACCATTCATTTAAAAGCTCTACCAGTGGTGCAAATTTCACAGTAAAATCCCAAAATGAACTGAAAACCAGTGCTGTCTCTCGTTCCCCATCTCTTTTAGGAGTAACTGATCGTACTTCAAGCACTCTATCCAGCACAGCTACAATTTCAGCTTCTACAAGTAGTCTCTTTCCCAATACTCAGTCTGCTTTTGCAGGATCTCTGTTTGGGAAGGCATCAAGTTCTGCTATGGCTACCACCTCAGCTCCATTTGCATTTGGGAGTTCTGCAAACATGCCTTCTCTTTCTAGTTCACTGCCATCAACATCTTTATTTTCAAGTAGTACTTTATGTGGGAACACAAGCCCTTCTCTATTTGGGTCAACTCTGTCTGCTTCAGCTTCTAGTGCTTCAGGTAGCTTGTTTGGCTTAACTGCACCCAGTTCATCAGGATCCTTCAGTGTACCTTCTTTTGGCCTCAGCAATAGTAGCACATCTCAATTTGCTTCTACTAGTACTCCTGCATCTAGGTCTGGCACCACAACTACATTTGGTGCTGTTAGTAGCCCTTCGGTAGGTTCTATTGGTACCTCTAGCTTCTCTTCTAGCAGTAGTACTTCATTTGGATTGGGAAGCAGCTCTCAGTTTGGTTCAAACACCTCTCCTTCATTTGGGTTGAGCACAACTCCACAATTTGGTTCCATCACCTCTCCTTCATTTGGGTTGAGCACCACTCCACAGTTTAATTCTAGTACATCTCCCTCATTTGGTATAACCAGCATTCCTCAATCTAGCTCAAGCACTGCACCTTTGTTTGGCTCAGGTGTAACATTTGGTTCAAATACTACATCTTCATTTGCCACCGGGAGTACCCCTTCATTTGGTTCTGGCATCACTCTTGCATTCGCTTCTGGAAGCATTTCTCCATTTGTTTCTAGTAGCACCCCTTCATTTGTTTCTAGGAGTACATTTGGATCCAGCAGTTCTCCCTCATTTGGTGCAAGCAGCTCCTTATTTGGTTCAGCTAGTGCTCCATCATTTGGGGGAAGCAATGTGTCATTTGCTACTGCCAATACTCCAGCATTTGGTGGAATCAGTGCCTCGTATGGTTCTGCTAGCACTTCATTCTATGGTTCAAGCAATACTCCATCATTTGGCATGGGATAGTCTTTTGGAGCTTCCAGTGCAACATCTTTACAGTCAACATTACCCTCATTTGGATCTGGGTTTGGGGGCACTGCATCCTTGCCCTCTGCAGGTTTTCTTTTGGTGGATCTACAGCTGCAGGCAGCAGCTCATTTACTTTTGGAGGGGCAGGAAACACTCCATCTGGATCCACATTTTCATTTGGATCAGCTGGTACTACCCCTAGCACATTTACATTTGCTTCAAAAGACATTTCTTCTATGCCTCAGCCACCAATTTTTAGATTGACAAACTCAAATTCTGCTTTTGGGGCTACACCATCACCAACACAACAAGCTGATCAGATGGAAGACAGTATGTCAGAGGACCCTGCCCACGACCATATGGAAATTAAATTTTGGCATTTTTTTCATACTTGGGCAGACCCTTAGTCATCTCCTTCGAAATTATTTTAACAGTATTTTGATGTTAGATAAATACCTTAAATTTCTAAAGAATAGGCATTTGTATTTTTTTTCAAGGAGTAGCAAGATCCCTGGAGGTCAAGCCAAAGAAGCAGTAAACCCTTAGAGCATTCACTTAATCAGATCTCGAATTTTCTCTTGTCAAGAACCCTTGATGCAGAGTTTATAATGTAGGGTTAGATCTCTAGGAACTGTGTCATGAGATTACTATTTGGTGGAATAATTTATGGGTGTTACCTGCTAATGAGAAGGTGAAAGTTTATTTCCTCGACTTTTTTTTTTCACAGCTGTACACTTCAATAATGCATTCTACTCATTTGATACATCTTGTAGACGATGCTGTCATGTGCATAGATGCTAGAGAGCAACAACCACTGAGAAGTGATTTTCAACAAGATTTATATTTTGTGGGTGGAGATGTGCTAAGAACAGAGGAGGGTATTGTTGAAAAGGAAGGCCCATCTGTCTATCAAACAACTAGGTTTGGAAACTTTTCGTATATAATTGGTGATCTTCCTGCTGGATATTACTTTGTTGATCTTCACTTCGTAGAGATAGTCTTCACAGATGGCCTTGCAGGGATGCGAGTTTTTGATGTCTTTGTACAGGAAGATAAGGTAAGATTACTAAAATCTATGGTTACATGTATTACTATTTCTTCCATGATACCCCATTTCGGATAACTTTTCATTTAGTGAAATTGTATTTGCAGATTCTTTCTGAGCTTGATATCTATGCTTGAGTTGGTTCAAACACACCTCTTGTTCTGATGGATGCCCCGGCACATGTTATTGATGGAGGGACTTTAACTGTTAGATTTGAAGAAGTCATGGGTAGCCCTATTCTCTGTGCCATCTGCATTAGAAAGGCACCATCTCCAGGTATTCCCTTTTTCCTTCAATTTTTTCAACTTTCAATGTGAAGGTGATGTATGTAAGGGTCCATTGTCAGCAGAACTTTACAAGAAATGATAAAAAATGCAAAAGTTTGATCTGCTGCTAACATAAATAGGTTTCAGGTCATAAAGGGAGTAAACATCCTATTGTGATTGAAGAAAATGATTTGAAGCAAACAAACCAGGACCAGGGACTAGTTGTAGTAGCTGAAGAGGGCTATAATCAGAAGGTAACAATGGTGTCAGTAACTCTTTTCCCTTTCATATTTGAAACAAAAAATTCACATGAATGTTTCCTCCAGAGCGATTGGAATGTTAGTAAGAAACACCTGATTTTTTTCCTTTGTGAAGTAGTAATATTCGTATAAACTATAATTTTTCTACTAGAGGTTGTCTAAAATAACAAATATAACTTAATTGTTTTTCAGAGTAGAGGAAGGAGTTGTAAATCTGTTATTGAGTATGAAAATAAAATAGGAGAGATGCATAAAGATTATGAATTAAAGAAGAAAGAATTTCATGAGGCATGGATGTCCCTTGAAGACTCCAACCGTCAACTTGAAAAGCTCAGGAATGAACTTATGCGCAAGTCATTGCATGTCGGCTCTTTAGGTACTGGGGAAAAGAATCAGCTGAACCAGTTCCATTTATGTCTTTTTAGTCAAGTTAAGTTGTGATTTGTTTTGTTTTATGGAATATATTTTTTTCTGATGTATTTATTTATGTTTTACAGCTCATGCTGTAGAGGGCCAAGTAAATGAGTTAAGAGACCTTCAAGACCAGCACGAGAGGGAAAAGAAATTGTGGGCCTTATCAGTTAAACAACTAAATGACAAAATCAAGGTAAGTGGAGTTGTTTTCTGTCTCAAGAAGCATGCTTGCACTCATGACAAACTATATGGTGACCTTCATTTGAACTATTTGTGGGGAGGATGGAAGGTTCTGAAGAGTGAATATACTAAAGTTTTCGAGGAGGCAAAATGCTATGCTTCTGTGCTACCTGATATGTGCAAGCTCTGGGTGAGTATTGAAATGTTTGCACCACTGTCCAACTTTCATATGACAATGATATTCTTCTAATAAGTATTTTTTTTGCAGTTGATGAGTACGACGAACTAAAAGTCTAGTACAGTGAACTCAAAGCAAAGTTCGTAGAAGAGAGTAAGGAACGCAAACAGCTCTACAACAAAATATTGGAGCTGAAAGGCAAGTTCATAATCTCCAGGTTCATGTTAGCTATTTATAAATTGAATCCTTAGGTTAGATGGTCAAGTGACAGGTATTTATTTTCTCCAGGAAATATTAGAGTCTTCTGTAGGTGTCGTTTATTGAGTACTCAAGAGGTTTCGGAAGGAGCTGTTTCTGTGGCAGAATTTGACAGTGCAAAAGACTCTGGGATCTGTATCCAGGCCAATGGGGGAGCCCCTAAAAAGGTCTTCAAATTTGATTGATTTTTTACTCCAGAAGATGATCAAGGTAAGCATGTTTATGCAAACTTTCAGCAAAGTACCTTTGTAATCAGCATAGGATAACAACTGCCATGTGGAACAAAGATGGTCTTTGGTGAAGCAATGTTCATTGACTTTGTATTATTGTTGTTATGGGAAGTGGATGTTTTTGCAGATACTGCACCTGTTGTAGTATCAGTTTTGGATGGGTACAATGTTTGTATATTTGCATATGGACAAACTAGAACTGGAAAGACATTTACAATGGAGGGAACAGAAGAAAACCGTGGTGTTAACTATCGAACACTGGAGGAGCTATTCCGAGTAGCTAATGAAAGGAAGGGACAATTCAAATATGATATCTCTGTGAGTGTGTTAGAATTTTACAATGAACAGATCCGTGACTTGCTTGCATCTCCTCAGCCAGGGCAAACTGTAAAGAAGTGATTCCTATGCACATCTATAATTTATTTATTTAGTGGTTGAGCTCTATTTTTTTCTTAATTAGGTGGCGGTGGCATTACTCCAGATTTATGAAAATCTAATTTATTTTGGAATTTGGTCTGTTCATAGGCTATAGATAAAGCAGATGGCTGAAGGGATTCATCATGTACCAGGTCTTGTTGAAGCACAAGTGCACAGTATGAACGAGGTTTGGGAAGTGTTGCAAACTGGAAGCAGTGCTAGGGCTGTTGGCTCCACTAATGCTAATGAGCATAGTAGTCGTTCTCACTGGTGCACATTTCCCCTTATTGATAAACCTTCCAAATTTCAGTCTTCCTAATAAGCATAGTAGTCATTATCTGGTGCACAAATTTTTCCCCTTACTGATAAATGTTCCAAATTTCAGTCTCTTTAGTGCATTCTGCATGAACATAGTGGTAGGACTTAAAAAAAAAATTTGTTTATATATCTTGACTTCTTTTTACAGCATACTTTATGTGATGGTGAGGGGGGAGAACTTAATTAATGGATAATGCACTAGGAGCAAGCTTTGGTTGGTTGATCTAGCTGGAAGTGAGCGAGTAGAAAAAACTGATGTTCAAGGGGATCGTCTTAAAGAGGCACATAATATCAACAAGTCACTCTTTGCTCTTGGAGATGTGATATCTTCTCTCGCAACTAAAAGTAGTCACATTCCATTCAGGTTAGTTAATGAACAAAAGCACTATATCCCTCTCAATTTTCTTTCCAGCTGCTGTCTTTTTGTTTTATTTAGATCAAGATTCTAGAAGAACTACATATAATTCTTAGTTTGTGTCATTTACTCTGATTACAGGAAATCGAAACTGACACACTTGCTACAAGATTCATTAGGTATTAATCACTCCTCTTTAAAGCCTTTGTAAATCACTTGCCTGTTTTGTCAATATCGTATTATAATTTTCTTCATTCAGGGAAACAAGTTCTGATCGATTCATTCATTGTAATTTCAGGAGGAGACTCAAAAGCACTTATGTTTGTACGGATTAGTCCAAGTGAAAATGACATAAGTGAAACACTTTGCTCACTGAATTTCGCCAGCAGAGTTCGCGGAATAGAGCTGGGTCCTTCTAGGAAACAGTTTGATTCTACTGAGCTACTAAAGTATAAACAGATGGTAATTTAGGGACATATGGCCTTTTACTGAAGTTTTACATGTGCAAATGCTAGTAGAGGAGAATTTGTTTTCGAATTTGTTCTCCACAGAACAATTTGGATTTTTGTCGTGGATGAACTCATTCTTTAAAGTTTGCAGGTTGACAAGGTGAAACAAGATGGAAAATCAAAGGAAGGTTCAATGAAGAAAATGGAAGAGACTATACAAAATTTGGAGGAAAAACTGAAAGGAAGAACCCTTGATGCAGAGTACGAGAAAAATCCCTATGAGGTGGGTTAATTCTGGCTGATGATATTTACTTTAGTTGATTCTAATGCTCTGATTTTAAAATAGTGGTGTTCATTTTTTTGTGTTTTTCAATGTTACTATTAACAGGGTCCAGTGGCAGCTCCTAAAAATACCATAAAAGGTTTAGATTCTACTTCAATTTTTAGTGGATCTGGCTCTGATTGTTTGCCACATGAAGATATAAGTGGAACGATTAAGCCAAATTTAATAAAAAATTTAGGCAGTCCTGATTGGAAGGTGTGGAAGTCTTTGCTATAATTTTGTAGAACATTTCAGGATTATCTTCAGACTTTAAAAAGAGAGTCTAAAAATGTTTTCTACTATTGTTTTATCAGGTTCGGCTTGAATCAATAGAGTGTGTTCCAACAAGAAAAATCTAGAAATGCAGATCACTGGTGAAAAGCTCCTGGTTGATTCATTCATCCAACCGATTGGCACACATAAAACTGTCTTTTAGAGTTGCCACCACAGGAAATCACTACATGATATGCTCAGAATATGCCCAGATTACTCTTTTATAGGTGGAGTGAAGCCAGAATGATTACCCTTAGTTAATCATTTGCATTGCTACAACATTGTTAGGATTTTAATAGACTAGATTCCTGTAGTTGCATACACATTGCCAACACCTCATAAGTTTGTATGCTCCCTGGGTTTACATTTTAATGTACTCTTTATACTTAAAGGTATTTCATACACTGAATATAATAGAATTCTTGGGCACCACCAGGAATTAAAACCGGTGAAGCAGAGCTGCCCTTGAAGGAGGTTATGGAATAGCCCAGATTAAAAGAGCCAGATAATATTTACATAGGTTATGTACTTGATGATATAAGTCACCTGTTTCAACAAAAAGCCACCCCCCAACTACTAAAGGATCACCCAACAGCAGTCGAGAAGGACCAGCCCCAACCACATCCCAACCGTCTCTTAATAATAAGGTACCCATTATAAATTTTAGTACTTTTGGTTTTATTTATAATTCTAGTAAGTTTGGAGCAAGTGGGAGTAGCAGATAGAATAGTGGAGTCAGTAGTATACCATTTGTAATAGCACCAGAAAGTAAGAGTACAGGTCAAGGTATTGCCTACGTGGAACTTTACCTAGTCTGCCCGTCGCAGGTATAGCATCCCCATCGCTATTGCTGGGGTTTGCATTTAAAAAAAAAAAATTATACAAAGCGTGGATACAGAGACGGCAAGGCGTGGCTATAGCGACGTCTTATTCCTGGGTTTTCATTTAAAAAAAAAAACCTTATACAGAGCGTGGATACAGCGACGACTAGGCATGGATACAGAGACGGCCAGGCATGGATACAAGGATGGCCAGGTGTGGATATAGCGACGGCTTAGACATCTAATGAAATATAAAACATTTTCGCTCTTGCAACGCAAATTAGGGGTCGTCTCTATTGTGACGGAATTGTTTCCACGAAAAAAAAACACTTAGACGTGGCAATATCCACGCTTTTCCATGGATATTGCCACGTTTTTCCGTGGCAAAATTGATCACTTGTACTAGTGGAGCCTCCTCAAGCCTTATAAAGGCTTAATAACATGCAATACCATGGGAAAATACCATGGGCTACAACAAACCATGTGCCCAAACCATGTGCTAGACCTGACCACCTTTAAAACGAGCATCATTAAATAACAATATGCGAGAAAATAAACATTGCAAGCAACATTCAAGATAGCAACACAATATACCCTGGAAACCCCATGCGGGGAAAAACAGCACCAATGAAGATCTTCATTACATGGCCAAAACCAGCCATCCGGGCCAAGTGAGCTAGCCACCATTCACCTCCAAGCCTATATACAATGGAGCCTCCTCAAGCCTTATAAAGCCTTAATCACATGCAATACCATGGGACAATACCATGGGCTACAACAAACCATGTGCCCAAACCATGTGCTAGACCTGACCACCTTTGACTCGATCTCAAGTCAAGGTTAACCCTAACAATTCTGCCACTATCTTGGCCAAGGAAGGTTTCCTTCAATTTTTTCGACAAGTAAATTAACTAGAGGCATGCGTCCAGCCCAACTAGTCTTTTTTTTTTCCTCACTCCCCAAAATATTTATTTTAACTAAATATAAAGGTTTAATTAACTTAGTTATATTGTACGCTCAAGAAAATACTTGTCAAATATCCTTACCATAGGTAAGTATACTTTAATTACAAGTTATAGAAGGATTTATTCTATATTAGATAATTCACCTTTTATTTAGGATTATTTATGATTAAAAGGGGTCCTTAAGAAAAATATAATTAAACTATATTTTACTCACCATGCCGACCAACGTAGGCTTTTTCCTATGATCACTATATATATACATGTATTAACTCCATATATTCTTCAAATATATGTCAAATACAACAAGAATGTCTATATACTAGTCTAGGTAGATGGTATATCACCGTTTTAATTATTAATCGAGGTATGGTGACGATGATATCTCCCTAAGTTCAAGGGATCTATGACCTATAGTTCCCTTAGCAATTAATTACTCAGGTTGTCTTCCTCTTTCAATTTTAAAGCTTTAACTCCTTCACTCTTTTGTATCGACGAAAAAATGATTTGCAACTTCCTCTATCTGGGATTAATCATATTAGGATTAAGTAATAAGCTATGGTGACTTAGTTGGAATAAGTTTTAGCCAAGAAGGTATCTCTTGTAGGTGTGGACCTTATCTCTAATACTTCCATAATCCAAACGATACGTAAGACTATGGTATCAATTATGGATTTTTTAACCCTTCACTTTTTTATCCCTTGTGGGTTTAGTTGGCCCCATGTTAAGTTGTGTCATTGTCTTATGTCTCCAATGTTTTCCACTTAGGTAATTAACTTATATAAGCTAGAATGTGTTGCTTCAGGTGGGGCCTTGGCCTTCAGCTCGTCACCCAAAAACAAGTACATTAACATTCGTAATTACAAAATATCTAGGGTATGCGAGAGGGTTGTTACAATGCTACATAACTCGCATAAGAAAGAAGGACATGTAGTTTGGAATAAATTTTTTGACCTAGTCCTTGTTTGCCATCACCTAGTCCTTGTGCCATCCTCATATTATATCAAGAGTATTTTCCGTTATCATATGATGTTCATACAAAAGTCATAACAGAAGGAACATAAAAAGCATATAGTTCGATTACACTCTTTTGTGTAAGTAAATTAGAGCTAACAATAATAGATCACTAATAACATAAGGAAGAAGGGATATATGGGGTCCAGATCTTTATTTTGTTATAGTTTTTGTTTGCTTTCCTTAACATCTAAATCTTATCAAGCAGATTTTGCCAATATCGTCTGATATCTATACAGAAGTTGTAACAGAAGGAACAACTACAGCGCAGTCTGATCCTAACTTGTGCAACACCATTTTTGACTATAAAGACTTACATCAAATATTATTTTTAAAACTAGACGTAGTTCATCATCTCAAGATACTACAGCTGTATGATTTAAGACTAATTTGTTCAAAGTTAGTTGTCTGATAATCCTAGATCCTCATGAATTTTTCATTGCCATGTGAACAACTGTTGTTGTATTTAGTCATTATCTTCTTTTCCAACACATGAAACTCTTTTGTTGTGAACCTATCCTGCATAGCTCCATGCTTGTGGGGGTCAGACATATATTCTCCCCCACTACAGTGGCTAGTTTCAGCTACTGAATTTAAATTTGCATGTCTTGTAGCAAATGAGAAACCATCTACCATTTCTGGTTATCTTCTTTTGTAGAATATATTTCTCCATCATATATGCCTCCTCTCCGGCCTCATTCATATTATTAGTGTCGCATCTAAAGGTGTTCTGAAAACAATTGTCACACCTTGGATGGTCTTAGGATCCGAGCGGAATGAGATTGAAGGCTCTCCCACCTCTTCTCTATATTGTCCTGTTCTTTCCTTGGCCCCTATTCTGTCTGAAACATAGTTTCAAAAATCCAAATCTTGAATCGGACTCGGAATCGCTCGATGGTCAACTTGGACTCGAAATTGGAATGGTAATGAATTGGTCATGACTTTTGATTTGAATTTAAATACTTGGTTTACTCAAATACTTCATTATGGTACAAAGAGCGAGTTATATTTAATGAAAAACCAATAAATAGTACATCTATGTATACAGTTTATATTTATAGGGTGGTTCTTAGGGTGTTAAGGTTATTGAGAACACTTTGAGCCTATTTGTTTGTGTCATAGGTTAAGCATTAACAAGTGGAGGCATAGTCGTAGCCTTTGATAGGTTAGTGATTGCGTGACAATGAAAAGAAGGAATAAGTAAAGGGAGGTTTTCAGTTCTGAGTCTAAAACTTGATTTCAAACACTCATTTCATTATTATGTTGCATAAAGAAATTGATGATTCATCCAGCTGAATTCAATGAATTTCATAACCAAGAGTCTCTAGCTTTATTATCAAATAACTTATAGATACTCTCAGAAAGAGAGTCTATGAGAACAATAGAAAGAAAGTATGGCAACAATGATGTTGCAGATTGTAATTCTTTTAAATTGGATGAATAATAAGTGATCTTGTGGTTTGGTGGAGATAACCCCAATCATGGGGAAAACCATGTATATCGGTGTCTCCCTCATGTATCTTTTATAGTTTATCATTGTTTGTGATATTCTGATTTATATTGGTGTCAATTGGTACATGATTCCACTAGATAGTATATTATATCCTTTAAGAGCTATTGTTAAAAAATTGATTGATCATGCATGAATCATGAGGAGAAATATTGATTTTAAAGGTTCCTTGTAAATTTTTATAAAGTACATGCTAGTAGAAAATGGGAACAACTCGTACACTAAATATACATTATCTTCCCAATGATTTTGATGGAGTTACACTGAAATGCAATGCCTTGTAAACCTTGAGTCTAATGTATTTGCTTGTTTAAGAATAAGTGGTTTACAATTACAAAAAGAACAGAAAAAAAATCTATTACCCCTTTAATAAGATTAGTTATTATTGAGGCAATTAGGTTATGTTATCGTATAAATAGTCTTTCTAAATGAATGTTTTTTTTATACTAATATGGGTATGTTACAAATGGCATTAGAGCTGAAGTGACAGCACTTGGGCCTATTTGGGCTGAACATGGAGTTAGAAAGATTGAAGATGTTAACACTAACCAATAAACGATTTTTTTGGAGGCATGGGAATGATGGACGAGGGAAATAAGATATCCGAGTGGGCATTCAAGGATTGAAGAAGGTAACTAAAGGGGATAAGGGAAAGGAATATCATGGCAAGGTATGATTCTCCTTTAACAGAATATTAGAACCAAAAAGCGGGTGAGTAATTCTTGCATGCTTTTTTAAAGGTTATGTTTATGTTTACACCCCCAAAATGGGAGGTGGGGCTAAAAATTCTATGGATACATTAAAGAAGAATTGTCTCCATTTTTATAGAATTGCCTATAGCGATGGATATACATGTATATATAGGGAAAATGATAGACTCATATTAAAAGGAGACCTTTTAAACATAGGGCACCAAATGGAGGGGTAACAAACTATGGATTACTTAGGAAAAGAAAAATGCATGAGTGCTAGCAATAATTGTTGAAAGGATATTTGAAGACACCAATCATGTGTAGAGAAGGTTGTAGGCATGAAAATGTTAGGCTTATCTTAAGATTTGGTTAAAAGTAATTATTGATTGTTCATATTAATGTTAAGAAAAATTCTTGCACATAGAAGGTAATGTAAAGAGAAGTCTAAATTAAAAGATAACTCTAAGTCAAACATGATGCTAAACTGCTACAAGTAGAAGTAGAGTGGGAAACCTAACAAAACAATATCCCTTAGTGTATTGGTGTATTCCATGAAATGTGTGATAACAAAGGTGTAGTATGCAATACTAGAGTTAGGTGATTGGGCAAAGTACGTAAACTATCAAGATGTATTCCTTTATGATTGTGTTCCTATGTAAAAGGGTGAGTTTAGGAGTATGTGATTTCCACCTTAGGAATTATTAGTATAGAAGCGATGAAATCTAATATAATGAATCGCACTACATCTCACAATGTTAAAACATTTTGGCTATTTAAAAAAAAATGTGTTGGATAAGTGTGTTGCACCAACGTTGAAACTCTTGTTTAAAAGAGTGGTTGATTTTCGAGAAATAATATTCTAAACCTACAATATCAATTTTTTTTTATAAAAGCTATAACATGTGTGTATTCATGGCTTGCAGGGGGGTTACTCAAGGTAAAAGAGTCCCAACAAAGAGTATAATGTCTCCTCCAAAAATACTAATACGAAGATGGAACTAGATATCACTTGAGATTCCTACATCTTTAGATTACCACTCAAAATTGAACTGTTCCTTCACTCATAACTATCCACAGATAGATGAATAAAGATGTTCATTTACTATTAGTATTTGAAAATGATAGGTGAAGGAATTTCGTATAAAGTTATGTGTTAACATTGCAGGAGTGTGCCAGGAACACTATCAATCGAAATTGACTGTAGTAAACATATTCACTGGCTCAAATAATAATGTTAAGAATGAGTAATTATGTTTTAACTTATTATATATTGTTGAATTTCAAGGTTTCTAAGAATGAAGGAGTAAGTATGGATTATGTCATTTATGCACTTACATTGCTGGGTTTTACCATGTATATGACCATTGTCACGATCAACATATATTATGGAATATAAATTCACTTGTGTAAACAAGTGTGCTCAATTGCTCAAAAGGGAGTAAGGATTTATTTTTGGATGAATTATAGGTTTGTATGAATCATGAATTATGTTATAAGAACAAATCACTCTAATTTATGAAAGGTTGATGATTAAATTGATTTAATGATTGTTTGATGTTAATTATATTTTAAATAACCATGAAGTCGATTCATGAATTGGGACAATGATAGTAAAGACACGTTAAGCACCAAAGAGTGTGTGTCACAAATAGTCAAAGGTTGTAATTAACATTAAATACAAGGAAAATATATGCCATGGGAGCACAATGGTGTTAGGAAAATGATTGTTGTGTGAACACACTGGTGTTAGGAAAATGATTGTTGTGGGAGCACAATGGTGTTAGGCAAATGATTTTTGTATGAGCACATTGGTGTTAGGAACATGAATTGGCAAGACAATTGATGGTCTAACTCTACCGCGCTTTTTCGAGACTCAAGTGGGAAGATGGGTGGAAAATAAATTTTGGGACTCAAGCGAGAGGGCTTGAGGGGAATTAGGAAGGAGTTATGACATCAATATCAATACCTAGGAAAAGCTCGACATCTAGAAGACAGGACATTGTTTGATGTCATTGAGGAGAAAACTTTTGACTAGCAGTCAAAAGGGAGAGTAACCTCGGATATAGCTATAAGTCCACATGGGAATTGGAAAAAGAACTCAAGGGAGATTTTGAAAAATCATGAACACAAAATACATTATCAAAATAGACTGGCATATGACTTAATGTGTAAATGAGAAGAAAAACTTGAGTGGAAAAATTTCCCTCGAAGGTAGGGAAGAATGAGGAATTTTAAAGTTTTTGATTAAGATTTTGTGAAATAGGTGATGATTGAAAGAAAGGTTTTACCTTAAGTAAATGACTAGTTAAGTATCCATGTGGATTACTTATGAATCAATTACATTATTGAAAAATAATTATGTATTACGGTGTTAAAAATATAATTAAATACTAGAAGATGTTCAATAATTTGCATTTATGATGCTGCAAAAGGACCCGTTGTTTATGTTTTAAGTTGAATTATGGAATTTTGACATATGTAAAATTCAGGTAGATCCAATCTTGTTATAGGAAACTACAGGTCTTGAAAAATGGCGACTTGCGAAATCAGGAAAGAGCGAAGGAGATCAGGATAGGAAAGTCAAGCCAAGAAAAGATGAATCAAGAGAGGAAGGAAATTCGTTGAGAAACAATAACACCGAGGATTGTGTTATCTTTAAGGGGAAAGTTCGATTTCAACAATTTTAGTTGGATTTTGGCTGGAAAATTCGAATTTCAGGTGCAAATTGTCTAGAAT
>LPNX010891092.1:0-11859 GCA_001517045.1 Pseudotsuga menziesii | reverse complement strand
ATAATGTTAAAAGATATAAATTGCATTGATATATACAATGATTCATAAAATCTAAAAAGATCATATTTACACACACACATATATATTCCTTCATAAATTTGTCTATGCAAGCTTTGAAGTAAAATGTTTTAAGTAAAGATATATAAACATGTAATAAGTCATTTGTTGAATTCCTGTGGTGTATTTATTTAATTTTGATTTTGATTATATGTAGAGTCAAAGATAAGAATAAGTGAAATTTCTTAGGTTTTAAATCAATGTAAATTTGGATTTGACATGTTCTTGATTTTATAATTTTTTTTTATATATTTGTTTGGTTCTCGAGGTTTTAAATCAATGGAAATTTGGATTTGACATGTTCTTGATTTTATAATATATATATATATATATATATCTATTTGGATCATGACATACATGACACATATTATTCATTTGGGTTGTAGAAAGGGCCTCTCAACCCAATAATGTTGAGAAAGAGTTTCTATGTTATAAGTTCATGCCCATTACTTTTTTTATAATATTAACAGATATAGAATGTTAAAAATATATATAAATTCCATTGATATACATCAATTACCTAGAATGTTAAAAAAAATCTTAACTACATCAATGGTAATTGATTCACAATCCATTAAGCACAATACATACCAAAAAAACAACCAACTTAAATGTATACAATGTTAAATATACATATAAACGTTATAATTGAATTTAAAAAGACGTAAAAGACTTTTCTTTCAATTTAAAAAGATGTAAAAAACTTTTCTTTCAAATTGTTCTATTTATAAAAAGACGTAAAAATTCATACAACTCTATCTGTTTGGAGGGAGTTCAAATATTCTAAATAAGCATTGACATAGATTCCTAGCATCACATGTAATGATCTATGAAATAAGCTTAACAATGTATAAATAAAATAATATATGTTAGATATTCATGAAAACATCATAATAATTAAATTATGAATCTAGGATCACATATAATGCTCTTTGAAATGAACTTAGTAATATTTCAATGAAATACCTATATGTTAGATATTCATGGAAAACATCACAATAATTAAATTTTTCTTAAATATGATAATAAATATTTATTTAAATATAATTGTCATTACCAAAATTAATTGAATTTGTGAAAATTTTCAACTAATAGACATTATAGGTCTTTTATGGATTAAATGCATCAACACCTGCTTAAAAAAAAACCTTAACTACATCAATTACCATTGATTTACAATCCATTAAGCACAATACATACCAAAAAAAACAACCAACTTAAATGTATACAATGATAAATATACATATAAACGTTATAATTGAATTTAACACATAACATGTGTAAGCATGAATATACCTATAAACTGTTTACAATAGTGCAAGTTAAATTAACTTTGCAAGGAGATGAAGCCGAATGTACACTGCTATGCAGAAATTATACATGCCTAAAGAATGTTTCAAAGTTGAATGACTATAAACAATAACCAACAACTATTCAAGGTCATTCACTCTTGCAACTTCAGCAGAAGCATCTCTTTCCAATCCTACCCATTCCAATTGGTTTTAAAACGAACAATCCTGCCACGTTACAAAAAACATTTAAAAACTTACAAGACTTTGTAAGGATCAACTTGTCAAAACATTATTACTATTCAATTCAATCACTTCTACGTTTGAATAATCATGAAAAGCTTACAGCCATTAAAACTTTTCAAATAGACCATTTACCATACATTGGATGACAACTACTTCTTTAAACTCATTATTGGGAAAATTCATCACATATTTCTTCACTCTCACTATAGAACAAATCCATCTCTCAAGTGATGAACAGCAGGAAGATTGAGCGAACTGAAATATTCATAGGTGCAAAAAGTAAATTGAAAAAAGAGAATCCCAACAAGTATAGTGATGAATTTGCAGATGATTGACAGAGTTGACATGTAGTAACAAGGAAATTTCTCTTCTTTCAATGCTCGGAGATTTGACGAGCTATTCTGGGGGAGTTTTGAATGTTTAATGTTAGGAGCACCATTCCGGCTTTATATAAGATATGAGAATATCACTTGGCTCTATGGTGTTCACGAAAATGGTGTGCTCAGCCACATCAAACGCATGACCTAACAAGTAAAATCATGGGCCATGAAGATGGGATGCGTGGCCAACATGCGTGACCATCATCACTTTTGCATTGACCATTGTTAGAAGTACAGAAATATCAATTACTAGTAATTGTATGAATCAAAGAACAAATAGTTGTCCACAATGTATCTATTTTGGGCATTAACAAGCAATGTAGCTCTACTTTATTTTAATGTAAATTGGACTTTAGAAATAATTCTTTAATAGAATATCAAATAAGAATATAATTGCATTTTTTCAAGTATGTTAGGTGAAATTCATAAAATATTAAAATAGAGGGAAGAAAATAGAACAGATAAAAATATGTGGACATAACCACGTTGGTTTGTAATACCTATATTATTATTTTTTATTTACATTTTCTTAAAACAATTGTTTTTAAGAATTAATAAACCTGTGCTTCATTAGTTTAGTTATAAACAAATTTAATCTTTTATTTATTTTTCGTTTAAACAATGGTTTCAAAGAATTATTAAACCTATGCTTTAATTTTCTTATTTCTATGGTTTTAAAAGTAACTCTTTTTAATAATTGATAAGTATATTCTTAATTGATTCAGTAATATGCGTATTGAAGAAGTCACTCGCCTTACAAATGTAAGGCCATTTGCACTCTTTAGCCCATAGTTTAAATTCACAACGCACTTTCTCAACATTTGAATTCCTCACACTTCCAATTATGTGATCTTTTACCTAATTTTCTATAAACTTAGAAATTAAAAAGTATAATGATTCATTTTTGCAAAGCATAAGAGTTGTTTGAAGAGATAGCTAATAATAATTTCATGTCAGAACTTATTGATATATTGATATATTAGCAAGCCATATTTATTAATAATATGACTTATATATGTTAATAGACGCCTATCAACCATGTGAACACATTTAAAACTGGTTGATATAAATCGATTGGCATATATTTAAAGGGTGAATCCATGAAGAAGGGTCTCTATTTTAAGGGGTCTTATGAGAAAATAAATCCGATGTTTTCATGTTTTTCAAGTTTGGGCCAACGAAAGTGATATTTTTGTTTAGAATTTCACTTTTAACTAAAAATAAAACTTTTAGAGAATTATGTTAGCTTTCCATTCATAATTTTTTCAATTTTTTTTATTGAGATTTGGTATGTCTTTTTGGCAAATGTTTGACAGTGCGTCCTTATAAAATGACAGGACTTAAAAATAGTCATGTTTGGTTACGCCCCTAAAATAATTATTAAATTTGTTTTTTGCAAAAACAAAATATGCTTTGACAATCTACACACAATTTACTATTGCGATGGCTATAAGTTTGTAACCAACCGATCTAGATACTAATTATAATATTTTTTTGAATTCGATCAATGGGGAAAGCTTGTCGATTTTCAACATGTTTTTGGTTGCGACACTTTTCCCTCAATTGACTATAAAAATTAAAAATCTACTAATACCCTTTTGAAGTATACACTCCAATTAACCGCACCATATTTGTTTCAATTTTTTTCATGATTTATTTTAAAAGTTATATATTTTTCATTTCACTGCATTTTGAAAGAGATGAAACGAAACTAGACACATGTTAAGAAAAAAGAATTTAAAATATTGGATCTCACCTATACACAACAAAATATATACCTACGGAAAGTAGATTCAATGATGAAACTAATGCGATCAAGTCCGAGAGTTGATTTTTAGTGTAATGCATCCATTTTACCTTCTGAAAATGGAGAAACCTGAAAATTGTGCAGGTTTCAGGTCTCAGAGGTTATTCGGTCAAACAATTGTTCGGCCGAATAATGCTTTTCCGTTATGGAATCGTTACAACAGAGGTTGTTCGGCCGAAAAACCAAACGCAAAAAAAAATTCGTCTACCAGCAAAAAAAAATTACGTTACCTATATTCATATAAGTAAAATGAAAGAGACTCGTTTATTTTTGCACCTTTTCATTTCGTATAAGTAAAAATATTTTTGAAAGGGTTTTCAAAGGAGATTTCTTTTGCAATAGGAGTTTTTTTACAAGGTATTTTTCTTCTTATTTATTTCCAAGGGGTACATTCAAAGAGTTTTTTCCCAACGCACTTTTGCCTAAGATTTTGTATTCTAAAGTATTTTTGCGACGGAGTTATTTCTTTGCAAGGGGTTTTTCAATAGAGTGTTTTTTCTAAGGTATTTTTGCAAAGAAGGTTATTTCATTGCAAGGCCTTTTCCAAAGAGATTTTCTTGCAAAATGTATTTTTCTTCTTATTTCTTTCCAAGAGGTACATTCAAAGAGTTATATTCCAAGGCATTTTTGCAAAATATTTTGTATTCTAAGGTATTTTTGCAAAGGAGTTATTTCTTTGCAAGGGGTTTTTTCAAAGAGTGTTTTTTTCCAAGGTATTTTTGCAAAGTAGGTTATTTCTTTGCAGTGGGTTTTTCCAAAGAGTTTTTTTGCAAGATATTTTTGCAAAGTAGTTTTTTTTCCATAATATTTTTATAAGTTATTTTTTCAAAGAACGTTTTTTTTAATGTGTTTTTTCAAAGAGGTTTTCTTTCCAATGGTTTTATAAAGAAGATTTCTTTACAAGGTGTTCTTATTTTTTTCCAAGGGGCTTTTCCAAAGAAGATTAAACAATCAAGGACAATAAGAAAAATCGTAAAAAAAAAGTGATCATAAACGTGATGACGATGCTAATAGGGAAAAACAAAAAATTAGAAATAGAGCCAAAAGAGCAAGGGTTGTAGAAATGGAAGAGAGAATAGGAGATATAAGAATAGATTTACATTCATCTGTTGATGAAATGGAAATTGAAAATACAGTACAAAAATAAATGGAAGTTGAAGAGACCATTGTTGAAGATGTAAATAGTGATTTACTTGCTAATGTTGATGAAGTCAATATTGAAGATCAAAATCAAGATCCAAAAATTAGACGTGGTATGTATATATCATGTATTTTTGAAATTCATTTTTTATAATGAATTGTATTTTTGGACATATGTTAAATAAAATTTAAGTTGATGTATAGGTACTTTCACCATTGATGATGAAATGTTAGAAGACATTGATTGCAACAAATATGGAGAAAAAATACCCATACATGTTGCACGATATCATGCAACAAAAATTTATGATGATATTGTGAAGGATTGTTCAATAGCAGGACAAGCGCTAATTTTGAGATGTTTATTGGTGTCCAAGAAGTTAGAAGGTGCTACGTCATTATTGGATATTCACAAGGCAACAAAAGAGTCAAAATTGAAACATAATGTGATAGAAAATATAGGAGATGCAATAAAAAAATTTGAAAAATCCAGAAAGAAAGATACCAGTGCTGCACATAGAGCAATTCATACAGAAATTGTTTCAACTAGTACTAGACAAAAACGTTTGACAACACAACTATCACAAGCAATTGGAAACTAAAGAAAGACATTATAAAAACATAGAAAATTTAGAATGCAAATAGATGAAAATGATGAACTCGCTTGTTGGGCAATTATTTGTAGAAAACCTTACAAAGATAGAATAGGAGAAGGTGTTAAATATATTGTACAGAAATATTGGTTGGAACATGCTCAAGTTTCATGAAATTCAAGAGATGTGATACGACAAAGAGTATCACGAAATGTATATGAAAGCCATCCAAACCATATAATGGAAATGACACAAGTACAATTGTTCAATAAATTCAAGGAGGATCATCGTGGAATTAATATGTTAATTACTACATTTTTGCAACAAAAACCATGGTATGTTATACCTATTACTATACATGACACATGTTGTTGTTATCTTGTGCAATTTCAATTATATTACGAAACGTTTCTTGAATTTTGTAAAATGTTTTGGACAAATTCACCACCTCCGCCTAGAATATGTGAAATCATATCTCAAACTCTATGTGAGAGAAATCACGATGAAATATTTTATAATAAGAAATGTGTCAATGGAAAACATTGTCATCATTGTGGAAATATTGTTTTATTCCACAATAAATACCCTATCGATAATGATCAGTCACTTTCAAATGTAACTGTTGATTGGAGAAGATATGAATACAACAATTATTATACAAGTTCTAGTGATGCACATTCCAAAAGAATTGATTTGCGAGAAGATAAAATATGTGTGACAGATTTTCTCAAGAAATTTGAAGTTAAATTTATAAATACACCAATCATTCACATAGAGCATGATGGAAATACCTTCAATTCAAACATTCCCATGAAATTTTTCTAGCCAGAACAATTTTGTCTCTCGTTGATTTTGCAGAAAACTACACATTTGCTGCACAAAAAGAGATTCAAAGTGAATACTATCATTCTGACCAAGTTTCGATATTTGTCCATGTTCTATATAGACATTCTCCACAAGATGTTGATGGCATTGAAAGCACATGTGGCAATCAAGATGTGATTAACGAATATCACTTTTATATCAACGATGATTGTACACATGATACACATTTTGTTCAACATTGTATTGAATTTTTTTTCTATGATTCACTAATAAGGCATGGAGTTAAACTCAATGAACATTGCATATGGTTGGATGGATGTGCGGGAAAATTTAAATCTTCGCGATCATTTTTTTGGTTATGTTGACTTCATAAAGCACTGAACATTAAACATCACTAGAATTTCTTTGAAACTAGACATGGAAAAGGTGAACATGATTGTGCAGGAGCATGCATAAAAAGAACACTTCGAAGATGGAAAATGAACCATTCTTTTAGACGATTCCATTCAACTGCAGAGGTTGTCCAATGGTGTAAATCACATCTAAGCCATGATTGTAGTCAACAATCACAAGATCTACGGAGGTATGTACATGGTTTTTTTAATTTATATTAATTGTCAATTTTAAAAAATTATGTACTAACATTGAAGTATTTGTACAATAACTTTCAAAAGTTGTCATTTGTGATTTATCATTTATTGTTTAGGTTGTTTTGGCATGTTGGGGTCCACGATATAGATAGATCAATACCATAAAAGGCTAGCACCATACATGGGACTATAAAACTTCACTCTATTCAAACAAAATCCTTCCAAAATGTGTTTGCATTTGACAGTAGAAAGCAATCATGTTTTTGTCATATTTGCACTAAAAATGATGAATCTACAGAAGTTTTTGAAAACATAACGAACAACAACGTAAAACATTGGAATCACATAGAGATTAATCCAAAAGGGAAAATGCCACTAGTAAGCATAGAAGAATTATAATTAGAAGAAATAAAAATATCATGTAATGGCGATAGAATTTTAGATCTTGCTAGAGAAGGATTGATCTTGTTGTTTTTTTATTGTTGTTCATCACCTTATTTGTATATAGTCAATTTAATTCACTTAAAAACTCTACATCCAATTGTAATTTGCACAGGAGATGTTTTTCACTATGATTATACCTTTAGACAACAACGAAAATGTAAAATATTATTTGATGTGATGCACTAAAGGAAAGATAAAGTTATTGGAGGACTATGATGACAACGGATTTACATACAAGAGAGGATCCATCATTTTAAAAGGTTATTTTTTGTAGAAGACCCATAGGAATGAAAATTATGTCTGCTTTAAGGATTATGAACCTGATGTTATATGTTGTCAGTATAGTCATTTAGTATGTACATATCGAATAAAATTGGTACAATTTCCATCGAAAAAAACTTTAAAAATAGAAAATGGAAACTGTCCAAATATGACCATGAACGGATAATTGAGGATGGCATTCCATTGTGATGTTTTTAACGATATCATTTATTGTTTTATGTTAAGATTGGCTATCATGCTCAAAGATGGATTGATGTTTTAGAATTCAGAATAATTGTGTACTTAGTCATTTAGTATGTTACCTTATTAGAATTCAGAATTGAGCTTTAATTATTAGAATTCAAAATCAAGTTGATAATGTTACATTCGTAATAGAAAATATTAGAATTTAGAATCAAGTTGTTAATGTTACCTTAGAAGTCATGGATTGAACTTTAATTTATTAGAATTCAGAATCAAGTTGCTAATGTTACCTTAGTAATAAAAAATATTAGAATTTAGAATCAAGTTGTTAATGTTACCTTAGAATTTATGGATTGAACTTTAATGTATTAGAATTCAGAATGAAGTTGCTATTGTTACCTTAGTAATAAAAAAATATTAGAATTCAGAATTAAGTTGCTAATGTTACTTTAGAAACTTCATGGATTGAACTTTAATTTATTAGAATTTAGAATCAAGTTGATAATGTTAGCTTAGAAACTTCATGGATTGAACTTTAATTTATTAGAATTCAGAATCAAGTTGCTAATGTGACCTTAGTAATAAAAAATATTCCATGTGAGGCAGAGGCATATTTTCAATGGCAAGTAATAAATTAAAGTTCTATGACGAGAGATAATATTCTACCTAAGTATATGACCATCATCTAAACTTTGATTGTGAATACAAGATGTGAGTTAGGAGTATGATTTAAATGTTCAATATTTCAATGTTGGGGTTCCCTTGAATTTAAGAATTTGAGAATGCACCTATCAAAATATCCTAAGATTTCCTAACATTCATTCCTAACATTAGATTGCACCTATGAAAACTTCCTAACATTCATTCTCAACATCTCAACATTGAAAATATTTTACATCTACAAACATACATAAATTTAATAATACATATATTCATTCTTAATATTAGATTGCACCTATCAAAACTTCCTAACATTCCTACCATTCATTCTTAACATTCCCCGCATTGATTCGTAACATTCCCCATATTCAATATTAACATTATATTGCACCTATCAAAACTTTCTAACATTCCTAACATTTCCTAACATCCATTCCTAACATTCCCCGCATTGATTCCTAACATTCCCCATATTCATTATTAACATTAGATTGCACTTATCAAAACTTCCTAACGTTCCTAACCTTTCCTAACATCCATTCCTAACATTCTCCACATTGATTCCTAAAATTCCCCATATTCATTCTTAACATTAGATTGCACCTATCAAAAATTCCTAACATTCCTAACCTTTCCTAACATCGATTCCTAACATTACCCACATTGATTCCTAACATTCCCCATATTCATTCCTAACATTCATTCCTAACATTCCTCACATCGATTCCTAACATTCCCCATATTCATTCCTAACATTAGATTGCACCTATCGAAACTTCCTAACATTCATTTTCAGCATTTCAACACTGAAAATATTTTACATCTACAAACATACATAACTTTAATAATACATACATTTATAATATGTAACTTCAATATATGAAACCTAACAAAACAATATCCCTTAGGGTATTGGTGTATTCCATGAAATGTGTGATAACAAAGGTGTAGTATCCAATACTAGAGTAAGGTGATTGGGAAAAGTACGTAAAGTATCAAGATGTATTCCTTTATTATTTTGTTCCTATGTAAAAGGGTGAGTTTAGGAGTATGTGATTTCCTCCTTAGGAATTATTATTATACAAGCGACGAAATCTAATATAATGAATCGAACTACATCTCAACATGTTAAATTTTTTTGGCTATTTAAAAACAAATGTGTTGTATAAGTGTGTTGCACCAACTTCGAAACTCTTGTTTAAAAGAGTGGGTTGATTTCAAAGAAATAATATTCTAAACCTAAAATATCAATTATTGTTTTATAAATGTTTTAACATGTGTGTATTCATGTCTTGTAGGGGGGATTACTCAAGGTACAAGAGTCCCAACAAAGAGTATAATGTCTCCTCCAAAAATACTAATAGGAAAATAGAACTAGATATCACTTGAGATTCCTACATATCTAGCTTACCACTCAGTATGGTTGTGCATAATTGAAGTGTTCCTTCACTCATAACTATCCAAAGATAGATGAGTAAAGATGTCTATTTACTATTAGTATTTGAAAATGATAGGTGAAGGAATGTTGTATAATGCTATGTGCTAACATTGTAGGAGTATGCCAGGAACACTATCAATCGAAATTGATTGTAGTAAACATATTCATTGGTTCAAATAATAAAGTTAAGAATGAGTGATGTTTTAAGTTATTATATATTGTCAAATTTCAGGGTTTCTAAGAACAAAGGAGTAACTAAGGATTATGTCATTTATGCACTGACATTGTTGGTTTTTACTAGGTATATGGCTTTTGTCACGATGAACATACATTATGGAGTATAAATTCACTTGTGTAAACAAGTGTGCTCAATTTCTCAAAAAGGAGTAAGGATTTATTTTTTGATGAATTATAGGTTTGTATGAATCATGAATTATGGTAGAGGAACAAATCACTACAATTTATGACAGGTTGATGATTAAATTGATTTAATGATTGTTTATTGATTGATGTTAATTATATTTTAACTAACCATGAAGCCGATTCACGAATCGAGACAATGAAAGTAAAGACACATTAAGCACCAAAGAGTGTGTGTCAAAAATAGTCAAAGGTTGTAATTAACATTAAATACAAGGAAAGTATATGCCATGGGAGCACAATGGTGTTGGAAAATGATTGCCATGTGAGAAGATTGGTGTTAGGAAAATGATTTCCATGGGAGCACAATGGTGTTAGGAAAATGATTGTCGTATGAGAACATTGGTGTTAGGAAAATGAAGTGACAAGACAATTGATGGTATAACTCTACTGTGCTTTTCTGATACTCAAGTGGGAAGGTGGGTGGAAAAGGAATTTTAGGACTCAAGCGAGAGGGCTTGAGGGGAATCAGGAAGGGGTTATGACATAAATATCAAGACCTAGGCAAAGCTCGACATCTAGAAAATAGGGCTTTGTTTGATTTCATTGAGGAGAAAACTTTTAACTAATGGTCAAAAGGGAGAATAACCTCGAATATAGCTGTAAGTCCACATGGGAATTGGAAAAAGAAATCAATGGAGAGTTTGGAAGATAACAAACAAAAAATATGTTATCAAACTAGACTGTCATATGACTTAATGTGTAAATGAGAATAAAAACTTGAGTAGAAAAATTTCCCTCAAAGCTAGGGAAGAATGAGGAATTTTAAAGTTTTTGATTAAGATTTTGTGAAATAGGTGATGAATGAAAGAAAGATTTTACCTTAGGTAAATGACTAGTTAAGTATCCAAGTGGATTACTTATGAATCAATTAAATTACTAAAAAATAATTATGTATTACGATGATAAAAATAAGAATTAAAGACTAGAAGATGTTCAATAATTTGCAATTATGATACTGCAAAAGGACCCATTGTTTATGTTTTAAATTGAATTATGGAATTTTGACATATGTAAAATTCGGGTAGACCCAATCTTGTTACAGGAAACTACAAGTCTTGAAAAATGGCGACTTGCGAAATTAGGAAAGAGCGAAGGAGATCAGGATAGGAAAGTCAAGGAAAGAAAAGATGAATCAAGAGAGGAAGGATATTCGTTGGGAAACAAGAACACTGAGGACAGTATTATCTTTAAGGGGGAAGGGATGTAACATCCCTCTTGTATGCCCTAAAATTTTGGTAATTATGAAATCTATATTGTATGTATTTTCGGGGAGGAGCTCAAGGCCAAGGACCCACCATAATACCTTTTCATCTATATAAGTTAAATTTGCTAATATCTGGACTTAGGAGACTTAAGGAAGTGACGCGAACCTCAATGGGAAACCGAATCCACTAGGGGGAGAGGATAGTGGTTAACAACGCCTCGGGGATCTAGTGAAGTTAATCTAGCGTCCTTACAATTTTTATGATGTAGTGGAGGGACGATAACTATAGTAAATAATG
>LPNX010891038.1:2155-24213 GCA_001517045.1 Pseudotsuga menziesii | reverse complement strand
TATCTCAAAAAATCCAAGTAAGTTGAGGGATGCCTGATTTTTCAGGTTTCTATTGCATCTAACGTGCCAAAAAGGTCCATCATCTTCTTGCACTCACCCTTTACTATCATTGTCCTGATTCGTGAGTCAGCTACACGGTTAGTCGAAGCATCTTTTTATAACACAAAATTTTAGTAATTATTCATTACAATTTAATAAGTCGCAGTGATTTTAATCATCATTCATGAGTTATATAATCCTCTAACTCATCTAGAAAATTTACTCCTTACTTAGTTCTGAGCAATTGAGTGTAACTTATATATGCAGGCAGATTTATATACCATAGTGTACGGCGATTGTAGAAATGGTCATTATCTTGGTGAAGCCTGCAATTTTAGTATGTAAACAACATCATCCACAGTTAGTCCTTCATTATAAAATTTGAGATTCGACAATTATAATAAGTAAAACATCACCCATACTTAACCTCATTAATTTATGGCAGCAAATATTTGTCCTAACAGTCAACTCTGATTGATAGTGTTCCTGGCATATCCTACTATGTTAGCATATAAAATTATATAGCATTCATCAACTCACTTATTTCAATATCAATATCAATATCTTTAGATAATCAAATCCATACAAGCTCTTAAATTGCCAATCTCAATATGACCCAAGAAACAACAATGCTATCCAATTCTCAATGGCCTTAACCACAAGACTACCTTCAAGATCCTTTAATCTAGCACTATAATCAATTCTAGGGTTCTTACTAGAATCTACAAATAGACATATGATAACAATAAGCATCCATTCCAAGAAATAGTCTATTTGGATACTAGATCAATACCAAAAATGAAAGTACCATCCATGAGCTAGTCAAAATCAAAACTCTAATCCAAGTACAAGGAACCAATTCTAGAACATTCACTAATAAGAGCATGATTCTAAGAATTCATTTACTTAACAATTATGAAGCTGGTACTTGTAACTATACAAATGCTTTTCAGTATGTATAACATCATTCACCAATATCCAAAAGTAGCCCTAGCAAGATCAACAAGGATCAACAAGTAAATTTGCCAATCTATCTCTTTGAGGATTTCAATGCTCAATCTAGCACTATCATGAACATAAAGAGATAGGGTTTGACTTGTATTTATATATGTCACTTTAGTGAACAAGCAATAGGTTTTAAAACACAAAACTTCAATACCTTTATTAATGGATCTATAACCAGAAAAATCATTATCAACTTTCAATCCTTCATTTTACTACCATGTCAAGAAATGTGTCAAACCTTCCTTAAACATTAAATCAAATCCTTAGTATTCAAATCGCAAGGGAGAAGAATAAGTGTCAAAGGAAAACTCACCAATAATCACATTTCAATTAATATAATTTCAGCAAATAAATTCAGAATTGATGCCTATGTAATCGATTAAATTTGGAAGCCAAATACGGATTTCAATCTTAATATTCAACCAAAAGGTCAATGGATTACATATATCAATAGAAATCCAACATAATCAACATTTACTGTTAATGTTATCAACCAAATTTCCAATAGGCAATGAACTCAGATCTGAAACAAATGTTACCAATGTTAAGTGCAAAGTTTTTGGAGGACTGACGACATTCACTTTCAAGCTTTATATACTCGATGATTTAGATAACAAAGCAATACTTCAATAGTGTTAATGCCCGAGATATTACACAGGAAACAAGCCTTTCAAGGTAATATAATCCTAGTTTCACATGTATGGCATGGTTGTCATCAAACCACCCAAAATGTTACGATGAGTAGATCATCCATATGATTTTGTACAATTTATTTGTTCATGGTTTGCATGAAAACCCAAGTGTAAAGAGGTGCTTCAAATGTTAGTATTTCTAACATTAATAAAATTTGTACTCATATAGTCCTGACAGTACAACACATATTTTTAGCATTACTTACTTTGTGCTTAAACCATTTTACTATACATGATAGTTTTGCGGCTAATATCATACAGTTACTCCTAAATGATCATCTTATCAGGTTTCCCTTTTAATAGTTGCCTTGCTATCCTCAAGGGTTTCAGGTAAGTTATGTATGTAGTTTATATATCTATAACCATAATCCTTCACCTAATACCTCTATGACCTTGGAGGATACTCTCATGAGCCACTTCCATTTATAAGTAATGAACCCTTAATTAAGTCAAGAATACTTATAATCAATATTCAATTCACATTAGGTCTTTAGGTAATTAGGTAACCCTTTCAATGCTACTTTTTAATAACATTATTTACTGTGTTTTACAATGTAACCTATCACAATTTTTCCACATGAGATTAATGGCCAATTCAACCATGAATTTTCAATCCCACATTACTATTACAATAGGAACTACTTTCGTTGACCCTGAGTTTGTCCAAGAAGACTTCTCTAACTCATTAAAGTTTATTGGTGCAACTCAAAATAGAGATGAAGAAATCATCTTAGCTATTTGTAAACATATTCATAAGTGATCAAGGTAATAAGCAAATACCTATGTACTTACATGCTCAGGCCTCACATTGAACTGAAAGGGTATGGGTCATCTTTGTTGTGATTTTGAGCTAATGTTCCACCTTCCCCTGCACAACTCCAAGGTCAGTAGACATGTAGTTCCAAAACAAAAGGGTATAGGAGCGTTTTGAGCCCAATTAGGCCCAAGTGTTTCAACTCTCACTCTAATACCACCTGTAGCATCTCCCCTACTACCATTATTAAATCCTCGGATACATGGTAGAATAAAAATTTATCCATCGAGTTTAATCAATCATACTACTTGAGTTAATCTCCTTGATTATTCATTTTTAAAGATGAATAGTTTATAAGTACAATCACATCTTCTCAAAATGGAGACTCATACTAAGTAGGAATTTAGTGTTTTCAAATGCTTAATAGAACCAAAGACCCCTTCACTTCAAAATCATATCTTTGTATCTACTATAGTTAGGCATCCCTTGATATTCTTTAACTTTACATAAATGATAACTCCTCATAAGGAAGCTTACTAAGTACAAAGGCCATGAATACCCTTATCTATGAAAGGTATGACATTCTTGGTTACTATTTCCTTTAAATGCAAAAGTGCTTTCCCATAACTAAATGAACATACTTGTACATACAAAAATACCTAGTTTACTATAACATCCCCTAAAAATAACAAACATCAAAAGACAAATTAAATCTTTGTTGCAAGTACACCAACTAGTGCTTCTTCCAAAAGACTCTAGAGTTCAGTCTTGCTCTCAAGAGGTACTTGCAACATTGTGATTATTCATGACACATCCATTCATATGAATGCCTAATCTTAGACACAATCATTTATGCATTTCATTTCTCTTATAGTTCTTTAGAAACTAGCTTGGCCATGAAGGAATTACTTTGGTAATTATAACACAATACATGTGAACTTGCTCTACAATGCTGTTCAATAATAACATAAAGTTGGTGGTCCAAAATATTACTCATACGATGCATTCTAGTTTTTACATAGGTAATTTTTCCTCCCAGTGGGGAATACTTACGTGCAGGTTAATTTCCACCTTGTAACGTACCCATATTCTTTAGCCATGCTTCTCTCGGTGGTTAAATTTACTATTTAAATTATACATTTTTAGTCATAAAGTACCTATCATCAAAGGTGTCGAGTCAGAGTATTATTCATTGAAAACATCAAAGGCATACTCCTATTCATAGCATTTTTTTTAGAGTCTTCCAACACCCATATATCAATTTGATTCAGAAAAATTATTATCCGTGTCCTGGAAGCAATTCCCTATCATAGTATTTTTCCAAATCCATCCTGATATCATTATTTTGGTTAGCCTTCCCAGAATATTTAAATAGTTGACAAGATGCAAAACAAAACCAAGTATGGAAAATGATACCAAGCAATGAAACATTTAGACACAAAACAAGAGACACCAATGTACGTGGTTCGCCCAATCCATTGGATATGCCCACAAAAATGGTTGCATCAGTGATTTTTACTACGGTAAATGATTACATTTCACAACATCATTGATGCCTTACCTTTCCCTCCCAATACTCTCTCACGAGAGTATTTTCATTTATTCAATACTAAGATCAAACTGCTACAATATTTCTACCAGGATCTCTACGGTATCTTAATAAGAAAGTTGAGATAACCTGCATACTTTAAGCAAAATTGGAGAGATGATAAGCTCTAAACCCATCTATGCTAACAAAAGGTGGATCCATGTCAACTTTAAGGACCTTTTCAAGTTCTGACACATCAATGTTAACTCCAACATACAACTGAGCAAAGGAAAACAGAAGCACGGTCCACACATACTAACCTACAAGAATAAAATGGGGAATTCTCTTAAGTTAGTGTGCATTCCTTAAATTAGCATAGACAATGAGTGAGGGCACTCCTCAAGTAACATGGAGACTTGGAGGAACCCTTTTTAGTGGAAGATATATCACATAATCTAGACCATAAGTAATTTTTCCCTTCATATCCTCCTAACCAATTCATCTCTACAAAAACTATAATAATAAGACAATTATTCAAACCTTCGAATTATGAAGGCTCCAGTTATTACATAATTCCCAAAACCATAATATGTCCTCAGGTGCCTACAGGATACCCCTTCCATCATGCATTCACCAATTTTCTTTATTAATATTTTTATACAGTCTTGTTCCACTCATGCAGGATTGAGCCAACTACCCCATGATTTTTTCATCAGTGTTTTGGCTTCCCATCTATGGCCATAGATGATCTGGTGCAGTTATGGGTGTATAAAGAATTAGTTGTCATGGGTGTAAAAATAATTTGTTGTCGGTTATTCAAATCAAATGCAGCCATCCTCCCTCTCGTCGACCAATAGTTAAAATATTCCATACACAGAGGGTCGGTATGTACTTAAATATGGGGGTTATTGCTTTCAGGGAAAAGGGAAACCCCACATCACAATTTTCCTTTGAGGCGGGGAAATTAGTGAATGAAGGCTAAAGGCATTGTCAGGTATAGGAAATATTTTAGGGTTAACGTTGGAATTCCCTTATTATAGAGCCATCATGTGAAACTAACAAGCTCTCTAAATTTATAAGCAGGGATCTGGAGCAATGTCGTTCTCATTTATGAGCGGTAAAGAAACCAAAAAAAGTAATTCAAAGATGTACTTTGTGGTCAAACATAATTTGTGGAAAAACCAGTTGAAGTCTGCTAATCGTACCCAATGTTCTAGACATCTCCTGGCAACGATCAATGACCAGAGAATTCATGGCCTATCACAGAAGAGGAAGAGAAATCATTTCTTAGGGACAACATCCTACAATCATGATTTTATTGCTGCCAAAATGCATGGATATGTTGTAAAACTTAGGAGGTTTATATTGGAAATCGTTTTTCTTACGCATAGACATATACCGCCGTAGAGGTGTGATGCAAGGCTAGATCTAGTGGTTAGGGTTCAGGGTATACACTCGGGATCATGTTCTAAGACTAGATCTAGATCCAATGATAAAAGCAATGGTTTGAAGTAAAACGCAGGATGCAACTAGAGCTATATCCTAGCTAGTCACTAGCTGTAATGAACAAGAAACCTCAAACAAAAAACCCCTAACTTCATTTTTCTAGATCTTATTTAACAAGTGCATAGAGAAGGATGGGGTGCTTACCCAAATTACTGGTTGGAATCCCATACCATGAAGGATACAATACCATAATAAATTCACCATACCGTGCTTGAATTTGGCTTGTGGAGGTCGCAACCAATAGCAGATAATTGAAAAATAGAAGTGATTTGTTGCGTTGCCTCTTTGAAGAATTCATAGAGAGCATTTTCTTTGAAATGCAGAGAGACTCCCTTTTCCCCTCGGCATAGGTACTATCACGGTATTCTCTCAAGCAACCAAATACTACCTTCAGCCCAGAGCACCCCCTCTCTTTTGCATTTTCCTCCTACTTATAATGTGGGGGAAAGATTTCCCTTTTTTTGGTTGGAAATTTTAATGCCGGTATCTATATTACTGGTACGCACATTCTATTCCACAAGAACACTTATAGGAAATATCTGACAGAAGTGAAGACACTAGCATAACTTCAGGAATATCCCTTAAGTTAGTCGGTTACCCATAATTCTTGCTCATAAATGAGCAGTCTATGTTTCTCCAAGGGAAATAGAACTCAGGAATATAAACCTTTTCATGCTTTTATCTTACCACACTTTTTCTTTGCTACACATTTATATATCACACTATGCTTTTAGGGTTATCGAAAGAATGGTTATAGCTATACATATCTGTATATATATAAACATATACATATGTATTATATCATATGGTGTCATAAGTCAACTAAGGCATTAGTTTAGGTTACCATGTGTTAGTCCATGCAACCGGTACATAACAACTTGAACTTTATCGTGGGGTGAGATTGTGATGATATCCTCCTTTCTATGGTGTCATGTCACCCCTTAACAAAATTCATTCTTAGCTTGTTTCCCCTTTAAGTCGAGGTCAAAAGTTCTTGAATATACTCTATCACTAACATATTTTAGTTATCATAATCATGGCAAGGTCAAGTCCCAAAACATACCCTTAGAACCTCCCTGCTCAAGGGTGTATGCGATACCATGGCATCAAGGTAACCACTCATCTTTTCTCCTGAGTGGTTAATCTTTTATTCTTTCTATTAAGCTGCATTGATGTTCTAACTTTCCTAAGTCTAGAACTTAGTAAGTTGACTTTTATAAATTTCAAGGTATTCTTTTTTGTTTTCTCTGGTGGGGCCTTGTCCTTGAGCTCCTCACCAGAAAAAAAAGTACATTCAAATATTCCAAATTTTCAAATAATTTAGTACATGTAACATGGATATGACATCCTCCCCCCCTTAAAGATAACACCATCCTCAGTGTTCTTGTCTTTCGACCAAATTCCTTCTTCTATTTTGTCTTCCTTCCTTGTTTTCATCTTTCCATTCTGATCTCCTTCTTTCTCACTGATCTTTGCAAGTCACAATTCATTCAAACCTGTAATTTCCTGTAACAAAACCGGGTCTACCCCATAATTCATTTAGTCACATAAGTCAAAATTCCATAATTTAACTTAAAACATAAACAACAGGCCCTTTTGGAGCATCATTATCGCAAATTATGGAGTCATCCTCTAGCCTTTAATTGTATCGTAATACATAACTAGTCGTTGACCTTTATTTCATGTTTATACATTAAGACATGTAACCATCTAATGACTTGGAAAGTTTGTTAACACATCTTTCCTTTTCGTTGTCCTTCAAACTCTCTCTGGATTTCTTTTATCAATTCTCATGTGGACTTACAACAATTTCTGAGGTTACTCTCCCTTTAACCACTAGTCAAAAGTTCTCTCCTCGATGACATCAAATAGCATCCTGTCTTTCACATTTCTAGTTTTTCCTAGGTCTTATTCTTGCCACACAATATTCCTAACACCAATGTGCACACGCAACAATCGCTTTCCTAACACCATTGTGCTCCTGCAGCATATATGCCTAACACCAAGGTGCTCACATGGCAATCACTTGCCTAACACCATTGTGCTCCCGCAACATTCTATTTTTCCTCATTCGTATTTAGTATAAGTTTCAACTTTGACTATTCATAATGCACACTCCTTGGTGCTTCGCATGACTTTACTGTCATTTTCCCGATTCGTGAGTCGGCTACACGGGTAGTCAAAGCATCTATTGATAACCCAAAATTTCAGTAATTATTCATTATAATTTAATAATTCGTAGTGATTTTATTCATCATCCATGAGTTATATAACCCTCTAACTCATCTAGAAAAGTTACTCCTTACTTATTTCTAAGCAATTGAGAGCAACTTATATGCGCAGGCGGATTTATATACCATAGTGTACGACGATTGTAGCAATGGTCATTATCTTGGTGAAGCCTACAATGTTAGTATGTAAACAACATCATCCATAGTTAGTCCTTTGTTATAAACTTCTAGATTCGACAATTATAATAAGTAAAACATCACCCATACTTAACCTCATTAATTTACGACAGCAAATATTTTTCCTAATAGTCAACTTCGACTGATAGTGTTCCTGGGATATCCTGCTATGTTACCATATAACATTGTACAACATTCATCAACTCACTTATTTCAATATCAATATCAATATATTTAGATAATGAAATCCATATAAGCTCTTAAATTGCCAAAATCAATATGACACAAGCAACAACAATGGTATCCAATTCTCAATGGCCTTAACCACAAGACTACCAACAAGACCCTTCAATCTAGCACTAGAATCAATTCTAGGGTTCTTACTAGAATCTACAAATAGACATATGATAACAATAAGAATCCATTCCAACAACTAGTCTATTTGGCTACTAGATCAATACCCAAAATGAAAGTACCATCCATGAGCTAATCAAAATTAAAACTCTAATCCAAGCACAATGAACCAATTCTAGAACATTCACCAATAAGAGCATGATTCTAAGAGTTCATTTACTTAACGATTATGAAGCTAATACTTGTAACTATACAAATGCTTTTTAGTATGTATAACATCATTCACCAATATCCAAAAATAGCCCTAGCAAGATCAACAAGGATCAAGAAGTAAATTTGCCAATCTATCTATTTAAGGATTTCAACGCTCAATCTAGCACTATCATGAACATAAAGAGATAAGGTTTGACTTGTATTTATATATGTCACTTTAGTGAACAAGCAATAGGTTTTAAAACACAAAACCTCAATACCTCTATTAATGGATCTATAACCACAAAAATCATTATCAACTTTCAATCCTTCATTTTACTACCATGTCAAGAAATGTGTCAAACCTTCCTTAAACATTAAATCGGATCCTTAGTATTCAAATCGCAAGGGAGAAGAATAAGTGTCAAAGGAAAACTCACCAATAATCAGATTTCAATTAATATAATTTCAGCAAACAAATTCAGAATTGATGCCTATGTAATCGATTAAATTTGGAAGCCAAATAAGGATTTCAATCTAAATATTCAACCAAAAGGTCAATGGATTACATATATCAGAAGCAATCCAACATAATCAACGTTTACTGTCAATGTTATCAGCCAAATTTTCAATAGGCAATGAACTCATATCTGAAACAAATGTTACCAATGTTAAGTGCAAAGTTGTTGGACGACTGATGGCACTCACTTTGAAGATTTATATACTCAATGATTTAGATAACAAAGAAATCCTTCGATAGTGTTAATTCCCAAGAGATTACATAGGAAACAAGCCTTTCAAGGTAAGATAAGCCTACTTTTAGATGTATGACATGGTTGTCATCAAACCACCCAAAATGTTACAATGAGTAGATCATCCATATGATTTTGTGCAATTTATTTGTTCATGGTTTGCATGAAACCCCAAGTGTAAAGAAATGCTTCAAATGTTAGTATTTCTAACATTAATAAAATTTGTACTCATATAGTCCTGACAGTACAACACATGTTTTTAGCATTACTTACTTTGTGCTTAAACCATTCTACTCTACGTGAGAGTTTTGAGGCTAATCTCATATAGTTACTCCTAAATGATCATCTTATCAGGTTACCCTTTTAATAGCTGTCTTGCTATCCTCAATGGTTTCGGGTAAGTTATGTATGTAGTTTATATATCTATAACCATAATCCTTTACCTGATACCTCTACAACCTTGGAGTATACTCTCATGAGCCACTTCCATTTATAAATAATGAAACCCTAATTAAGTCCAGAAGACTTGTAATCAATATTCAATTTGCATTAGGTCTTTAGGTAATTAGGTAACCCTTTCAATGCTACATTTTAATAACATTATTTACTGTGTTTTACAATGTAACCTATTACAATTTTTCCACACGAGATTAACGGCCAATTCAACTATGAATTTCCAATCCCACATTACTATTACAATAGGAACTACTTTCGTTGACCATGAGTTTGTCCAATAAGACTTCTCTACCTCATTAAATTTTATTGGTGCAACTCAAAATAGAGACGAAGCAATCGTCTTAGTTATTTGTAAACATATTCGTAAGTGATCAAGGGAATAACCAAATACCTGTGTACTTACATGCTCGTGCCTCACATTGAACTGACAAGGTATGGGTCATCTTCATTGTGATTTTGAGCTAATGTTCCACCTTCCCCTGCACAACTCCAAGGTCAGTAGACATGTAGTTCCAAAACAAAAGGGTTTAGGAGCATTTTGAGCCCAATTAGGCCCAAGTGTTTCAACTCTCACTCTAATTCCACCTGTAGCATCTCCCCTACCACCATTATTAAATCCTCGGATACATGGTAGAATAAAAAATTTCTCCATCGAGTTTAATCAATCATACTACTTGAGTTAATCTCCTTGATTATTCATTTTTAAAGATGAATAGTTTATAAGTACAATCACATCTTCTCAACATGGAGACTCATATTAAGTAGCAATTTAGTTTTTTCAAATGCTTAATAGAACCAAAGACCCCTTCACTTAAAAATCATATCTTTGTATCTACTATAGTTAGGCATTCCTTGATATTCTTTAACTTTACATAAATGATAAATCCTCATAAGGAAGCTTACTAAGTACAAAAGCCATGAATACCCTTATCTATAACAGGTATGACATTCTTGGTTACTATTTATTTTTTTGCAAGAGTTCTTTCCCATAACTAAATGAACATACTTGTACATACAAAAATACCTAATTTATTGTAACATCCCCTAAAAATAACAAACATTAAAATACAAATTAAATCTTTGTTGCAAGTACACCAACTAGTGCTTCTTCCAAAAGACTCTAGAGTTCAGTCTTGCTCTCAAGAGGTACTTGCAACACTGTGATTATCCATGACACATCCATTCATATAAATGCCTAATCTTTGACACAATCATTTATGCATTTCATTTCTATTACAGTTCTTTAGAAACTAGCTTGGCCTTGAAGGAATTACATTGGTAATTATAACACAATACACGTGCACTTGCTCTACAATGCTGATCCATAATAACATAAATTTGGTGGTCCAAAATATTGCTCATACGATGCATTCTAGTTTTTCCATAGGTAATTTTTCCTCCCAGTGGGGAATACTTACGTGCAGGTTAATTTCCACCTTGTAACGTACCCATATTCTTTAGCCACGCTTCTCTCAGTGGTTAAATTTACTATTTAAATCATACATTTTTAGTCATAAAGTACCTATCATCAAAGGTTCCGAGTAAGAGTATTATTCATTGAAAACATCAAAGGCATACTCCTATTCATAGCATATTTTTTTTTTACAGTCTTCCAACACCCATATATCAATTTGATTCAGACAAATTATTATCCGTGACCTGCAAGGAATTCCTTATCATAGTATTTTTCCAAATCCATCCTGATATCGTTATTCTGGTTAGCCTTCCTAGAATATTTAAATAGTTGAAAAGATGCACAACAAAACCAAGTATGCAAAATGACACCAAGCAATGAAACATTTAGACACAAAACAAGAGACACCAATGTACGTGGTTCGCCCAATCCATGGGCTACATCCACAAAAACAGTTGCATCAGTGATTTTTATTACAGTAAACGATTAAATTTCGCAACATCATTGTTGCCTTACCTTTCCCTCCCAATACTTTCTCACAAGAGTATTTCCATCTATTCAATATTGATATCGAACTACTACAAGAGTTCTACCAGGATCTCTACGGTATCTTAATAACAAAGCTGAGATAACCTGCATACTTTAAGCAAACTTGGATGGATGACAAGCTCTAAACCCGTCCCTGCTAACCAAAGGGGGATCCGTGTTAACTTTAATAACCTTTTTAAGTTTTGACACATCACTGTTAACTCCAACATACAATCGAGCAAAGGAAAACACAAGCTAACCTAGAAGAATAAAGTGGGGAATTCTCTTAAGTTAGTGTGCATTCCTTAAATTAGCATAGACAATGAGTGAGGGCACTCCTCAAGTAACATAGAGACTTGGAGGAATCCTTTTTAGTGGAAGATATATCACATAATCCAGACCATAAGTAATTTTTCCCTTGGTATCCTCCTAACCAATTCATCTCTACAAAAACTATAATAATAAGACACTTCTTTGAGCCTTCGAATTATGAAGGCCCCAGTTATTACTTAATTCCCAAAACCATAATACGCCCTCAGGTGCCTACATGATACCCCTTCCATCATGGAGTAGCCTATTTTCTTTGTTAATATTTTTATACAATCTTGTTCCGCTCGTGCAGGATAGAGACAACTACCCCACGATTTTTTTCCTCGGCGTTCTGGCTTCCCATCTAGGGCCACGGCTGATCTAGTGTAGTTATGGGTGTTTAAATAATTTGTTGTCATGGGTGTACAAATAATTTGCTATCGGTTGTTAAAATCAAATGTAGCCATCCTCCCTCTCATCGACCAATAGTTAAAATCTTCCATATGCAGAGGGTCGGTATGTACTTAAATATGGCGGTTATCGCTTTTAGGGAAAATGGAAACCCCACATCACAATTTTTATTTGAGGCAGGGAAATCAGTGAATGAAGGCTAAAGGCGCTGTCAGGTATAGGAAATATTTCAGGGTTAACGGTAGTATTCCCTTATTATAGAGCCATCGTGTGAAACTAACAAGCTCTCTAAATTTATAAGCAGGGATTTGGAGCAATGCCATCCTCATCTCTAAGTGATAAAGAAACCAAAAGAAGTAATGCAGAGATATACTTCGTCGTCAGACATAGTTTGTGGAAAAACCAGTTGAAGTCTGCTAATCATACCCAATGTTCTAGACATATCCTGGCAAGGATTGATGACCAGAGAATTTATGGCCTATCGCAGAAGAGGAAGGGCAATCATTTCTTAGGGACAACGTCCTACCATCATGATTTTATTGCTGCCAAAATGCATGGATATGTTGTAAAACTTAGCAGGTTTATACTGGAAATCATTTTTCTTACGCGCACACTTATACCACCGCAGAGGTGTGATGCAAGGCTGGATCTAGTGGTTAGGGTTCACAGTATACACCCAAGATCATGCTCATAGACTAGATCTATATCCAACAATAAAATCAAGGGTTTGAATTAAAACCTAGGATGCAACCAGAGCTATATCCTAGCTAGTCGCTAGTTGTAATGAACAAGAAAACTCAAACAAAAAAATCCTAACTTCATTTTTCAAGATCTTATTTAACAAGTGCGTAGGGAAGGATGGGGAGCTTACCCAAATTCCTGGTTGGAACCCCGTACCAAGAAGGATACAATACCATAATAAATTCACCATACTATGCTTGGGTCTATCTTGTGGAGGTCACAACCGATAGCAGATAGCTGAACAATAGAAGTGATTTGTTGCACTGCCTCTTTGAAGAATTCATAAAGAGCATTTTCTTTGAAACAAAGAGAGACTCGCTTTTCCCCTTGGCGTATGTACTATCACGGTATTCTCTCACGAAACCAAATACTACCTTCAGCTCAGAGCGCCCCCTCTCTTTTGAATTTTCCTCCTACTTATAATGTAGGGGAAGGATTTCCCTTTTTTTGGTTGGAAATTTTAATGCTGGTATCTATATTACTGGTACACACATTCTATTCCACAGGAATAGTCATAGGAAATATATGACGGAAGTAAAGACACCAGCATAACTTCAGGAATATCCCTTAAGTCAGCCGGTTACCCATAATTCTCGCTCATAAATCAGCAGTCTACATTTTTCCAAGGGAGATAAAACTCCTTACGAATATAAACCTTTTCACACTTTTATCTTACCACACTTTTGCTTTGCTACACATTTATATATCACACTATGCTTTTAGGGTTACCAAAAGAATGGTTATAGCTATACATATCTGTATATATATAAACATATACATATGTATTATATCATATAGTGTCATAAGTCAACTAAGGCATTAGTTTAGGTTACCATGTGTTAGTCCATGCAACCGGTACATCACCACTTGAACTTTATCGTGGGGTGAGATTGTGATGATATCCTCCTTTCTATGGTGACATGTCACCCCTTAACAAAATTCATTCTTAGCTTGTTGCCACTTTAAGTCAAGATCAAAAGTGCTTGAAATATACTCTATCGCTAACGTCTTTTAGTTAGCATAATCATGGCGAGGTCGGGTCCCAAAAATTACCCTTAGAACCTCCCTACTCAAGGGTGTATGCGATAACATGGCATCAAGGTTACCACTTGTCTTTTCTCCTAAGTGGTTAATCTTTTATTCTTTCTATTAAGCTGCATTGACATTCTAAATTTCCTAAGTCTACAACTTACTAAGTTGACTTTTATAAATTTCAAGGTATTCTTTTTTGTTTTTTTTGGTGGGGCCTTGGCCTTGAGCTCCTCACCAGAAAAAACAAGTACATTCGAATATTCCAAAATTTCAAATCATTTAGTACATGTAAGAGGGATATTACATCAAGGATGCTCCATGCAACACATCAACAACCTCAATCAAATCATCTTTATCAGAAATAAATCTTAAGAATTCTCCTTCTGTTGTAGACAATGCCTTCTGTATCTCCTTCTTGGATTCAAGAGAAGATTGATCTTCCAATGAAGCATCTCTCAAACACTGGTGTTCCACTAAAGAATGTTTGTCTTGGAGAAGGTGTAAATCCATTTGAATTTTCTTTTCATCCATTTTCAAAGGCCTAGGAAATAAGTGGGGTTCTTAAGGAAAATCACCCCCTTCTTCTTTCCTGCAATTTTCTTGCTGTGACTTGTACTTCTCTTTATGAATCTTTCTTTCTGCTTTCCCACCTGCAATACTAGATGGATCATAGATCTCCGCAATGGTGATAGTGGGATTGGGATTCTCAATGAGTTCAAGTCTCTCCTCTGATCTGGATGAAACTTCATCATGCTGCAAGAGAGTCCAAAATTCATAACTTTTTGCATCACTTTGCACCAGATTTTTCTCCTTCAGATTTCCTAGTTCACACCTAGCTGGTGGGGGCTTGTATTCCACTTCATTTGGAAATTCAAATAATGAATTTAGATTTGATATTTCCTCTTCTTTTGCATATGATCCGAAATATTCCTTCACCATATTATAATAATTGACAATATCACCCTTCTTTGCACTGATTGTGTGATCACCAATAGGGAAAATAGGACTAAATTTATCTCCCTCGTAATTGGCCTTCCTTTTTTAGTCCTCAAATGCAAGTGAAGACTTTTTATCTTTACATGGATCAAATGGTTGCAGGTGTACAGGGCTGCTATAAAAATCAGAACTTTTATTATCCATGTTCTTAACATTACCATCTTCCTCTATGGATACTATGGTGGCCTGCTCTTCCACCAAAATTTCTGCCTCACACCCAAGTGGTGTGGCCTTGTTTTCATCTTCATTATGTGGCTTAGAAGGTGACTGTAAATCTGACTTCCTCTTTTCTGTGAGGAACAAGTCATCGACATATAACAGAAGCATCACTAGTCTTCTTCCTTCCACCTTGAAGCAAAGGTTGGAATATGCTTCACTCTCAGTAAATCCTAGGGCCATCAATAAGCTTTCTGTCATGTTGTACCATGTCAAACTTTAGAATCTTCTATAGTCACTCCCTCTGAAGTGAATCATCATTCTCCCTCTGCCTTTCGTACTCTATGCATTGAAACATTCTATACCAGAGTGACACGTAGCTTCCTCTACTACTAATATTCTATGTATCCATATGGAAGACATTATATAATTCCCTTCAGGTCTTGATACTGCATCCAAGACATTATTCTTCTTGAAATGGTACTCTCCTTCCCTTTATTCTTGGTTACTTATTCATAGCTGGAAGGCTCTGCATCAATGATGTCACTCAATAGTGTCACATAACTACAATGTGTCTGAGACCTCTTCTTTCTTTGAAAGTATCATCATATTATTCTTCATCTTGAATTATTTCTCGAACTATCGTCACTTGTTCTTCGGAACAATTCTCATCCTTCTTTGCTTGTAGGCGATTGTACATGATCTTTTCTACAAGTCAGATACATGAGTTGTATGGTTAGAAACATTTCATATGGCATATTCATAATGGAAAATTATTATGCATACAGATATAATTATGCAACTATTTAGCCAATACAACAATCATCCATACCCCACGGTAAATTTTTAGATGCCTTCCATCTCTACCATGACATCATTGAGATTGTGCACTAATCCAATATGCTAGAAAAGAAGGATGAGACTTTGGGGTAGAGGGGTCCATTAAAAGTATGCCAAGTGGGTACTCGTTGGATGGGTAATTTAATTCTGCATCCAACGAGCTCTCCTGATCGAAATTTGAGTAACAAAACAGGGAGATATGTAAAAAATACTAACAAAAAATAGTTTTTTTTATACCTATCCCCAAATTTATATTAAAAATTTGTTTAAGACCTATACGGTATTTCAAATTTAAAGCAATTTCATTGCATAACACATGATGACATGGAATTTGAATTAGATTTAAAAGGCCCATTTTGAATTGAAATTTCCTCTAATGTACAAGTTTTGTGTTTTATGAAAATATTTTATAGCATAATTTAAAAAAAAAATCATTCCATCTAATATTTGGTGATGTTTTTACCAACGTGTCTACATTTAAACGAATAAAAACTAAAGTTTGACTTTTATTGATTTTATAACTTGTGTTTGGCCTTAGATGTTGTTCTTGCAAAATGTGTGTGAATGAATTAACTTTAATATAAAATCACGTCAAAACTTGTTTTTCACATTTGATTGAATCTTGTGAAAATAAGAATAAACAAGAACTGTAAAGCAAGATAAGTTTGTTTTCACCAGATCAGCACTGATTGCAAGCCAATATATTTATGGATGAGTACATCAGCCCCATAGAATTTGTGTGCATCATTATGAAATAAAAAAGGTTTGAAGAAAATAATCCACCAAGATTGTTGAATCACTAACATAACTTTCATTGTTTACTCTCATTAATGCCTTATCACCAAACCACAAAATAGGATAGCATGCTAAAGAGATCACAACGATTGCTGAGTTTGAATGCCACCAAGATTGTAGATATCAGATCGCGTGCAGGATTCATTGAATAACTATTGCTACCAAAATATGGAGATTTTAGCATTCAACACCCAATTCACAGATTCCATAAATTATTGCGATCATATTTTAAGAAATATTTTCCAAAAATGACAATGAAACAAGATGTTATCCATTTGTTACAACAATAATTGAATAAAATTCCACATCATGAAGACGTCTGTAAAGATACCTAACTTTCAAGCCTACTTCATTTTAGAAAATTTTCATTCTAAAAGATTTTGATCATATCTCGTCATTTTATTATGCTTTTACACCTAGAAGGGACTGTTACAATACTGCGATGGAGAATTTACCAATTTACATAGTATTATACATATTTGTCTGTGCTCAAGGCATTGCGAATAATTAAAAAATTATTACTTGCTCACGATAGATCATGAAACAACGCTTGTATTTCTATTATGAATTTGGATTTCATTAAAGGAAATTTCAACTCATAATGGTCCTTTTAACCCAAATTCAAATTCAATGTCTTCATGTGTTATCCAATGAAATTGGTTTAAATTTGAAATACCATATATGTATTAAACAATTTATTACTAGCAATTGCCCCAAGGAAGGTGCAATAATACGCCGTGAAGGTAATTGTTAGCGGGTAAGTGAGAACAGGTAGTCTAGTATCTATCATTGCCTAACCAGTATAACCTATTAATAAGAAAAAGAACATCATTGGAAAACACATAATAATTCATGTTAACCCGCCAATCTATTTTGAAACTGTTTGATAGTTTAGAAAAAGGCCTGTCTGATGAGGAGTTAGTGGATAACCTAGTTGCCTACGTCTTTGTTTGCACTTTCACCGTATGAAGCTGAAGTGAAAACTTTGTTCACATTTGTCTCAAACATATTGGTGCCAAAAACTTTATTTCATGTCAAAAATTCTTCAAGATATATGAAGGGAGAGAAAAACTGTCGTTATGAAGAAAATATATTTGCTGCACTTAACTTTTAGTGGAGTTAACATATTCAAACCTAGGAAATTGGTAGATATAGAAGATCTACATAATTATTATCCTTGGCATCCAAGGATAAAAAATTACAAGTTACATGAATATGATTATTATATAATGATTGGATGCTATGAGGGTTGGTTTGAAGGTCATTGGGGCTTTTAAGGAAAATTTTAAAGAATGATAATGTAAGAAATATAGAATTCCCAATGCGCCTTGTTTTAATGATAAGCATCCTCTTCTTGGTTATATTGATGGTGTCTCTCAAGAGAGGGGAAAAAAGTGTGAACTAACACTTGAGGTGAATTGCTTGCTCTATGGGTGATTTTGTTCTTTGCTTGTACTAAGGAAATCTTTTTTTTCTAAATTGTTGGGACTCTGAAGTTGTTATTGACTAGTCTATGCAAAAGGATCAGTTATAGGTGGGTTTGTTGGATGGATGGAAAATCAAGATGAGAAATATTCATTTAGCATTTGTACGCTTGCAATTTCAACATGTGTATGGTGAATTCAATGCAATTTAAACATGTGTATGGTGAATTCAATGAGGAAGTAGATTTCCTTTCGAAGCAAACATTCTCGAGGTTGGAAAGGAACTAGTTGAATGAAGGGAGATTTCTTAAGGATACATTCGAATATTTTAAATTTTTGTATTTAGAATTATGATGAAAATTTTGAGACTTACCGGCCTTTATGAAGCTAAGGATGGTATTTGGAACTTGTAATAATTTTATTTTTATATATTTTGCTGAGTCATTTAATATAGATGATAAGGTCTCTAAGGTTATAGTTATGACAATATGGGTTTCTTTAGATCATGGAGAGATATTTTTGAGGGATTTTTACGAAAATCATATAGATTGGAAGTGTTCCCAAGTGTTCAATTTCTTGTTATATGCCAACTAGATAAAGCATTTGATCTTCTATGGAATGTTTGAATGCTAGATTTTTGCAAATTTTTCCTCTATAATTTTTTTTACAATTCTTGTTGTGACATCTTCTTGTCCTCTAAATTTGTTTGAGATTGTCCATAATTTGATTATGATTTTAAGATGTAATTATTTTTATTTTATTTTTATTTTTTTGTCTTTATTAGATTTAATATTTTTAAGCTTCTTAAAATCAAGAATTTAAATCTAGTTTTTTTAAAGGTTTATGCCTTTTATAATCAAGTAGATCTACACTCTTTGATAATATTTAGATTTGTGCAATTATGTATTTGAAGAAATCAATACCTTCTTTCACTTGGTATGGGGATCATTGTAGTGTTAGTTTTCCTCATCAACTTGGCATCACATCCACTTATCAAGTAGTATCATCTACTTCTTAATTGACAATAGGAAAATTTATTACCATATATTTCCTTTTAGTAAGAAGAAATAGTAAAAATCCCAAAGTTCAATTTAAAAATTAATAGTGAGAAACTCAACTTTTGGTTACACAATTATGATGCATACTTTATAACTCAACATGAGTAACTAATATAAACAATATCCTAACCATTGAGGTCGATATGAAATATTTTTATCTCCATTATCAACAAACCCATTAGAATATGTTTTTTTATTGAATATAATCAATCACCTATTGGTCAAACCCATTAGAATATGTTTTTTTATTGAAGATAATCAATCACGTATTGGTCAAACCCATTAGAATATGTTTTTTTATTGAAGATAATCAATCACCTATTGGTCTGAATTCAAATTCTCCATGAAGAAGAGGTTCAACCATCTTATGTATCAAGAGAAATTCAAATTGTCCATGAAGAAAAGGTTCAACCCTGTTATGCATCAAGATAATCTATTAGTAAGATGACTTAAACTCACAAAGCTTCTAGAAATACCTATGTTTAAAGTGTATTCTTTGGAGCAAACACAAATTACCACATCTAATTAAAATATTCTTGGATCTAAGTTTGCAAAGAAAACAATATCATTTTAGTTATAGAAATAATAAAGCTTCTTCCTCAAACCCTTCCACGTCTACGATTTGATTTGACCTTCATGGAATCTAGAAGGGTCTAGGCCATCCATCTTGCTTTACTAGTAAAAAAAATAAGAAGTAGTCCAATTATCTATATAAGTATGTCCATTTGGTTGCATAATTCATATGTCTTTAGGTTAGATAGAGTTTAGGATGCCTCTCCTCACAAAAAAACAACTTAAATTGGACACAAATATTGTGGTTAACAATCCAGCAAACTTTGTTTGAAATAATAACATCAAACCAATTATAAATTGATTTTCACTTAAAACAATTTTTTGAAAGTGCACAAGCAAATTATTTAATAAAAAATACACATGTAAAGCAAACTCCATCACTATGCAGGTTTCAAAAATTCACATCTGATTAGAAAATAACAAAATATACAGATGCAAAGCAAACTCCATGACTATGTAGATTTTAAAAATTCACATCTGATTACAAAATAACGTGGCAATTTAGCAGAATCAAACTATTTAAAAGAATCTACAGGTGGAAGCAAACTCCACCACTATACATTCCTGAAAGTCATCTTGAATTCCCATAGTGGAGCCAGATCATAGACTATGAAGTACTCAATCTATTTATTGACACTACTAAGTAACCACCACTTAACAAAGTTCAATTACATAACTGTCTATCCAACAATAACTAGGCATTCTACACCACCAAATTGAAGACCCTTCAGCATATCATGTTTAATGAGCACCTTTCATCTCCATCACAGATTACTCCTGCAGGCTTGCCATTCTCATCCAATGCAGTATCTGTGTCCTATCCCTTATCCTGTCGATTCTTCAAAGCACAAGTACAATGAAGATCATAGTCACAATCTTTCCAATAATAGCACCATGCAGTGCCATCTTTGTTGCAACCATCACAGACATATACACGCATATGTGTCAATACAAGTGGGTGTTCATGCTGACTGTACCTCATCTCCTTGGGTGATTTCTCAACCATCTATTCAATTTCCTTCTCCAGCCTTTCAAGATGGGCATCAGTGAAGGGATAAGCCTTGGCTCCATGGGTGGACACTGCACTTTTGGCATTATCTGTCACAGTTTTTCCATCTGGACCAACCACAATCAAGGATGGGATGCCTCTTACATGGAAAAGTCCTGAGAGATCCTTCTTAGTTTTATCTGCAAATGGAAGAGCCAACCATGGCATGTTGTTGTAGTATTCTTCAAAATCCTCTTGATCTCGGTCAGTAGATATGAGAACAATCTAAAATGCTTCTCCCCTTTCTTTGAGTTCGTTGTATACCTTTACAAGGTTTGGAGTGAAACTTCGGCAAGGGGGGCACCAATGAGCAGAGAAATACAAATAAAGTGTCTTGCCCATAATTTCAGATACCTGGACCTATTACAAGAATCAAAACATATAAAAACTTATTTCATGTCTGGATGTGGTTTAGTGGTTGAAAGGTAGAACTCAGAAACAAAAAAACTCAAATTGAAAGTATTGGCAAATTAACTGTTTCACGCTGCTCCTTAGTTCACTAATAACTTATGTATATGTACAGTGTAGTTCCCTAAAATCATAACATACTTTCAACCAGATTCAAACAGTTAATTTGAAAACTGTACAACCGAAATTTTGTATATAAAGATTTGTTTTATTTAATTTTGATTACGATAATCCACCAATCATATTATAAGCAACCCATTTTTTTTTGGAAAATAGGGAAATAGTAGCCACATTGACTTGAGATATGATAATCAATCAGTCATATTGTAGATACTATGTGCATTAGAGTCAGAATATTATTAAGTAAACTCTTATTTTTTAAACAGAGAAACACTAACCATATGAGTTTGGATAGCACACTATCAAAACACAAAAGACCAATTGGCTTAAATGCTGATATTAGACTGCCAAAATTCACCCATGACTTGCCCCTTTTGCTGTCTGCTTGGCAGAGCTATCGCGACTCACAAACTTAAAGTAACATTGGGAGCCGAATGAGATTTCAAAATGGGTAATCATAGAAAAAAGCACTCTGACTGACCATTTGTATATATAGACCCTCAAATGTTATGTAGGAGT
>LPNX010891029.1:247830-382443 GCA_001517045.1 Pseudotsuga menziesii | reverse complement strand
CTACTTGTATATATTGCGACAACCAGAGTTGTGTGAAGTTGTCGGAGAACCCAGTGTTCCATGACAAGTCAAAGCATATTGAGATCAAGTATCACTATATCAGAGATATGGTGCAGAAAGGAGCAGTGAAGCTCCAGTATGTTGTGATGGACAAACAGATAGTTGATGTGTTGACTAAGCCATTAGCTATAGTGAAGTTTGAGTACTTCAAGGAGAAGCTTGTTGTTCTCTAGATCGAGGTTCCCTCCAAAAGGAAGTGATGAGTCCATGAGCCATTCTAAGGTGATTGTAGGATTGGTTCCTACATGATTAGATGTAAGTGCAGAGCCATTCTGAGGCGATTGTAGGATTGGTTCCTACATGATCAGATGTAAGTGCAGAGCCCTTTCGACATGTAGGTAGGATTGGTTCCTTGCATGGTCGAATGTAAGTGCTGGGCCTTTTTGACATTGGTTGTCAGATGTGAGTGCTGGGCCTTTCTGACAGGGTTGTGGGATGTGTTCCCACATGGTTAGATGTGAGTGTTGGGTGTGCCTTTTTTATATGATTATAGGATTGGTTCCTACATGATCAGATGTAAGTGTTGGGCAGGCCATTCTGACTTAGGGTCAGATATAAGTGATGTAAAATGATTACATGGAGGCTAGGCCTACAACCAGCATGAAAAAGGGCTGGCTCTGTAGAACTTTCTGTGATGAGAAGAATCAAGAGATAGCACCTGTGATGATGATCCAGCAGAGATGTTCCAGAACTAGAGATGATCCAGATCGAGTGATGATCCAGATCTAGTGATGATGATCCATATTGAGTGATGATCCAGATCCAGATGAAGATGACTTAAAGATGAAGATGACTTGAATATGAAGATGACTTGAAGATGACGAGGACTCGATGATGATCTAGATGATACAGAGAAGAAGACTTGTGCTGATAAATTGTGTCGAAAGAATACCTTCCTAGTTAAGAGGGAGTTTTGATGTAATTGTAACTTCGGAATGTATTCACTTGTATTTCTTATCTATTGTACCCCGATGTTTATTCCAGGAAATTTTTGTAATGTAATTGAGTCATTTCATTCCCCGAAGTTCCGATCAGAAGTTTCTATAATGTAAACAATTCATGTCAAGTCACTATGGGTAACCCTCCTATTGATAAAGGGTTAAAGTCCCCGCAGTTGTGAGGCCCTAGGGTTGTTAGAATCACCTAATGAGGTCGGCCCTAGTGATTTATTGTCAAGTCGGGAATTAGTATAAATAGCGAGTGAGCCTCTCTATTTATCACACACTCACTCACACTCAGTTGTAGCGCGTAGCTTAGGGAGAAGAAGTTGTTGGGGCTAGAGGGAAAGAGGCTACTGTTGTCGGGAGATCATCTTACTGTTTTGGGGTTTTAATTTTGGTGTTGATTCTATCTCTCAGGAAGTTGCGGGGTTTTCTCCATTTATGGTTTCCCCGAGGAAAACACTGTGTTCATTGTCTCTTGTGTTTGATTACTATGCTTGTTGTTCTCTCAGTTAAATATCCTAATATAATGCTAGCTTAAATGTTAAAAATCTAACAGTACTCACATGATCAGGATTTCATTAGTTGTGTAGATTATTAATGGTATGGAATGCACCTACTCTGTTTTTCAATCCACTTGAAATTATAGGTTGATTTAGTTCCTGGAAAAGGATAATCCTGCTCTGTTTGAATGATTGCGACTTGTATTTGATGATTTTGGGTTGCCTAATGGTGTCATAACGTTTTGTAAAGAGTTACTTGCATACTATATGCTTTCCCTAATTTAAACACCCACGGTATTTGTTCCCTGTGGGGAGGCTTGAGCTTTGTTCTAGATTGAACCATCCCAGGATTAATGAAGTTCATGGATAATACTTATAGTTCTAGAATGAAATTTGTTATACTTGCATATACACCTTTTCCCTACAAAATTTCAGGCCAGTAAAGGAAGAATAAGGAAAGGAGGGTCGAGGTGGACAAAGGGGAAGATCAAAGGTTGTAGACGATTTCGCCAACGAAAGATGCTTAGGATTAAGAATTTTGGTAATGGTGGAAAGGTGAACTTGCAGGTAGAGTCTGTCATCGGATGGATTGATGGAATCAAATCAACGGTGGACATATATTTTGTTGAGTAGACATTCAAGGATAAATTAAGTTTTTGGATTTGCGAAATCTTGTACACCTTGTAGGTTTCGACATATGATATTTGATGATGATGGAGATCAATGACGGGAGTGGATTTTGCAACCTCAACATGCACGAATAAATTAAGTTTCCATATTTGCAAAATCTTGTACACCCTGCATGTTTCAACGACTAAGATTTAATGATGTTGGAGATCAATGATGGGAGTTGATTTTAAAATTTCAACTTGCGTGAATAAATGAAGTTTCTAGATCTATGAAATGTTGTAAACCCCACATGTTTCAATGACTGAGATCTGATGATGTTGGAGATAAACGGTGGGAGTGGATTTCATAACCTCAACATGCGCGAATAAATGAACTTTTTGGATTTGTGAAATCCGGTAGGATCAGCAAGGATGAACGGTGGATATCTGAGCCACTAAGGATCAAATGCCCCAGAAGGATCTCATAAGAAAAAGGCGGAAGCAAAAAAATCGAATTGGAACTTCGAAAAAGTTGTAATCCCACAACTCGCAATCTACACCTGCAAGATCGACGCATGAGGTTGACCCCGCAAGAATCGACGGTGCAGAAGAAGTCATGCAGAAAGTGGAAAGGCAGAAACAAAAAGATCGAAGTGGAACTTCAAGAATGTTGGAAGCATGCAACCCGCAATCCGCAGCCTGCAATATCAACAATCGAGGTTAACCCCATAAGAATCAACTATGCGGAAGAAGTCATGTTGAAAGAGAACAAAAAGGTGCAAAAATGTTAAGTTCTCGCAACCCACTATCCATATTATGGAATGCGGAAAGAGGAAAGGTAGAAATGGAAAGATCGAAGTGGAGCTTTGAGAAAATTGGAAGCCCACAACTCTCAATCTGCAACTGGCAAGATTGACGGTTGAGGTTGACCCCACAAGAATCAACGGTGCATAAGAATTCATGTGGAAATCAAAAAGGAGAAAATGGAAAGATCGAAGTGGAAATTTGAGAAAGTTGGAATCTCGTAACCCGCAATCTGCAGCCCGCAAGATCGACAGTTGAGGTTGAATCCACAAGGGATCAACGGTGCGGAATGAGTTTGCAGAAATGAAATTGTAAAAGTCTATTTTGATGGATTTTACGATCGCGCAATCCAAAATCCACAACCCGCATCTAGTATTAGAATGACGGATGAGGTTGATTCCGCAAGGAATCAATGGTACGAAACGAGTCTGCGGAAAGGTGGTTTTCCTTGCGGAAAGAATTGTTGTTTGCTTTTTCAAAACTTAAGGATGATTGCTCTGATAAAACTATAGCCCCTAATTCCTATGAAAGAATTTTTTTTATATTTTCATTTTATCAGGTCATTTGGGTTTGTGACATATGGTATCAGAGCCACAGGATTCAACCCTGTCGCCTTTTTTGGGGAACATCTAGTTCTGCTGCATTATGGAAAAATTATGTTCTAAACATTTTGTGTTGGAATGTTTTGTGTACGAACAGGAATTGTTATGTAACAGGGTACATCGATGGCCTCACAAAATGAACCTGAGTACCCACCTTAAGAAGGTACACCAGTACCTCACCCAACGTAGCCAGAACCAGAGCAATCTAAAGCTAGCCAAGTACTTGAAACCATGAAGAATTTGATAGTGGAAATACAGAACTTCAAAGAAAAAAATGAACGACTAAAAAGGGCTCAAGAAAAATAGCAGGAACTCAATGAGATATTATTGCAAAGCTTGCAGGAGAGGAACAATGGGGAAAAAAAACTAGCAGAAGTAGGGAGGGACCATAAATTTGGGGACAGTGAGGAAAGAAAATGAAGTTCCTCCCAGGAAACTCAAAAATATGGGAATCAAGCCCGAATAGCCGAGAGGAGAAAAGTAGACCCTGGAAGGAGAATTCAAGAAAATTAAACCCACTATCTTTTATGGGGAATCAAGGACTAGAGAAGAAGCGAAAGCTTGGTTGCTGGATATTAAAAAGTAATTTGAGATATAGAACTACTCCAGCAACATGAAGGTAAGGATGGAAGTTTACAACCTGAAAGGAAAGGCCAGTATTTAGTTGCAGGACCTAAAGATATTCCATGGATTAAAAGATAAGAACTTGGAATGGTCAGAGTTTAAGAAACTCTTCAAGAAACAATATTTATTAGAAAGACCAAGAAAATTCATGAATTGAAACTTAGTCAAATGACCATGGATAATCTCATCAATAACTTTCTAGATCTACTACGGTTCGTTCCACACATTAAAGAAGAAAAGGTAAAATTCCAGCGATTCTTAAGCTGCCTTCCATAGTCTTACAAAGATCATCTTGAATTTGAAAACCCTGAGATGCTAGATGGAATGTTAAGAAAATAAAGACTATGCTTAGAGTAGTATAAACAAAGGAATGGCCTCTCCAAATTCTAGAAGGAAAAGAAGAAGGAAAATTTCAACCCGTGGAAGAAGGGCTTCCAGCCACCACCCTTCAGGAACATGCCAAGGAATCCTCAAGGAAATTCCTACAACAAAAATGGATAGTTTTAGCATAAGGACAATCAACTTGTGCATCTTGGACCAAAAGGGGATGTTGGAACCCCTAAAGAGCCTCTAAAGTGTTGGGAATGCAAAGGTCCCTACTTATGAAGGAACTTCCCACTCGTCGGTGAACCCAACAAGACTGTACACAACATGCAAGAAGAAGCTTCCACTGTAGGAGATATTGGCAAAAAATTTCACCAGATTAATGTGACCCTTGAAGATCGACAGGAATATCATCAATATGCAATTGTATAGATTGAAGGTACTATTTCTAACCGAAATCTCTCTATACTGATTGATCCAGGAGCTACTTTAAGTTACATCACTCCTAAAATGATGGAAAATTGTCTGCTCACCAAGGTAAGGCATACAAGGCCTTGGTTAGTCTAACTGGCCACTGGAGAAAAAAGGAAGGTTACTGAGTTTATTGCTAATTGTGAAATTTCAATACAGGATTATGTAACTAGGATCAATTTAAATGTTTTTCCTATAAGGGCATATGATGTGATTACTAGCATGGACTGGTTAGAAAGGTATAAAGTAGTATTAAATTTCTTTGATAAAACCTTTACTTATGTGGCTGAAGATAAATATGTTAGAAAAGTAAAGGGTTTTAGTAAGCCTGTTTCTTTAAGGCAGATATCTGCCTTGCAATTGAGGAAGTGTTTGAGGAAAGGTTGTAAGCTCTATGCGGTAAAGGTTGTTGACCTACTCATTATGAAAACCCAACATTTGTAAGGGACCACCCAGTTTTAAGTGAATTCATGGATGTGTTCCCAGAGAAAATACCTGAACTTCCTGCACAACGAGAAATAGATTTCTCCATTGAAATTATACCTGGGTCTGCTCTAGCATAAAAAATACCTTATCGAATGAGTATCCCTGAGTTGACAGAATTAAAAATATAGTTACAAGAACTACTAGATAAGGGTTATATCAGGCCTAGTGTATCACCTTGGGGAGCCTAGGTTTTATTTGTCAAAAAAAAGGATGGGACTTTATGACTGTGCATAGACTACAGACAATTAAATAAAGTGACCATAAAAAACAAGTATCATTTTCCTCAGATTAATGATTTGTTCGATCAAGTAGGGGGATAAAAAGTCTTCTCCAAGTTGGATTTGAGGTCTAGTTATCACCAGATCAGGATTAAGGAAGCATATATTAACAAAACAACTTTTAGGACCCCATATGGGCACTACAAATTCATGGTAATTCCTTTCGGCTTGACCAATTCCCCTACTACATTCATGTGTCTGATGAATAACATATTTAACAAGTATTTGGATTAGTTCGTGTTAATTTTCATTGACGATATCGTGATATACTCAAGGATAGAAGAATAACATCAATAATACTTGAAAATCATACTACATACCCTAAGGGACCACCACCTATATGCAAAGTTCAAGAAGTGTGAATTCTTCAAAAAAAAAATTCAGTACTTAGGACATGTCATCTCAGAAAAAGGGATTGTGGTAGATCTGCAAAAGATAAAGGAAATTTTGGAGTGGCCTGTGCCTAAGGATGTCACAGACATTTGATCTTTCATGGGACTTACTAAGTACCACTGGAGGTTCATTCAAGGGTTCTCAAAGATAGCCTATCCTATTACTTCCTTACAAAGGAAGGGAATAAATTTTGTATGGTCTGTGAAGTGTCAGGAGAGATTTGAAAATATAAAAAGACTATTAACCATGTCCCCGATCTTGAAGGTGGATGACCCCTATAAAGACTACACCGTATGTATTTATGTTAGCAAGGAGGGATTGGGGGGAGTACTATCTCAAGAATGGCATGTGGTATGTTATGAATCTCGCAAGTTTAAGGATCGTGAATGAAATTATGTAGTGCATGATCTAGAATTGGCAGTAGTAGTGCATGCCTTAAAGATGTGGCATCACTACTTGTTAGGGAAAAAGTTTCTTTTCTTAATAGATAACACCCATGTAAAGAATCTCTTTAATCATCCTGGACTCAATACTAGACAAGCACGTTGGATGGCCTTCTTAAGCGAATTTGAATTTGAAGTGAATCATATCAAAGGTAAGTAAAACAAAGTGGTTGAGTCACTCAACTGAAGAAATCATGAAGTGTATGACATCACCGTGAGTCAACCAGAAGGTGATCTGTTGAGTAGAATACAAATAGACAGCATCCATGATGCTGAATATGGAAGTCTATTGAATAAATTGCTGACAAAAGAGGTAAACTTGAATAGGATAGAATTCAACGTAGACCAGAGAGGATTAATTTGGTTTAAAAGAAGGATATACATGCCTAATGTTGTAGATTTAAAACTATTTATTTTGAATGAAATGCACAAACCTCCTTATACAGGACACCCTGGTTACCAAAATATGATAACAACCCTTAGAAATAAATTATTTTGGCCCGACTTGAAGGAATATTTAGTTGATTACTTGTCTAAATGTTTGGAATATCAACAGGTGAAGGTTGAACATCAACATCCAATAGGTTTGTTACAACCCTTTCCAATTCCTAAATGGAAATGGGAGGCAATATATTTCGATTCTATCACAGATTTTCCATTAACTCTAAAACAACATGATTCAATTATGGTTGTAGTTGATAAATTAAGCAAGTATGCTCATTTTATACATGTGAAATCAACGTATAAGGTTGTCAATGTTGCAGACATATTCTTGAAGGAAATATTTCGACTTCATGGAGTGCCAAAGATGGTAATCTATGACCGATATGTCAAGTTTACATCAAACTTTTGGAAGTCATTGTTTGCAGGATTGGAAACCAAGATAAACTTCAGCACTAGCTATCACCCTGAAACAGATGGACAAACAGAACAAACAAACCAAGTCATTGAGGACATGTTGAGGATGTATGTCATGGAAAGACACACTAAGTGGGAATACTATCTTCATCTGGCAAAGTTTGCATACAATAATGGCTACCAAGCCTCTGCCAAGATGAGTCCATTTGAAATCTTGTATGGAAGGAAGTGTACTATCCCTGTTAGTTGGGTAGCCTTGTGGATCGTTCGATGGTAGGACCTGTAATGTTGCAAGACATAGAACAAACTATTTGAGAAGTACGAAAGAATTTGAAGGTGGCGTAGGATCGCCAAAAGAGTTATTCTAACTTGAAAAGACAACATAAAGAGTTTTCGGTCGAAGATCATGTTTACCTCTGAGTCAAGCCCAAAAAGAGTTCCCTGAAACTGGGAATTTGTACCAAATTAGCACCACAGTTTTGCAGACCCTTTCAAGTCTTGGAAAGGATTGGACCCATGGCATACAAGCTTTCTCTTCCAGCACACTTAAGAATTCATAATGTTTTTCATATTTCATTATTGAAGAAATATGTGTATGATTCCACTCACATCATTGATTGGAATGTGGTACAGGTGGAACCAAAGGGAGAATTCTAGGTGGAACCTGTGCACATTCTAGATAGGAAAGAAATTGTGCTTCGGAACCGAGTCATCGCTCGAGTTAAGGTGCAATGGAATCACTTTATCCCGCAAGAGGTGACCTAAGAATTAGAATATTCCCTGTGAAAGAAGTACCTAGGTCTATTTCTAGAAAGTATGGAAGGCGACTGAGAACACTATGGATAGTGTTACAATAAGGGGGAAAGGATTTAATATCCCCCAAGTGATAAACTTTATTTGTAATATTTTTGAAAGACTATTTTATTTTTTTGAATGTGATTGGCGGACCTAGAATATTGTTAGGATTATTAATCCTCCCTTGTCCAATTTGGTCATATGTCTAAATTAGGAGTCATGTCTAAATCGGGAGTCCATCCAGTCTATTTTTAGTCACTAGCACTATTGGGTCCGCTTGGCCTAATTGGGGCACATGTTTTAGTTACTAAAGTGTGGGAAACACTAATTGAGGCCTACTGCCACTGATTGCACTTGCATGCATCAGTTTAGGAGCCTCCTAGATCAATCCCTACAATTTAGGAGCCACTAGGAGTGTCGATACCAACCTTCATCAATTGAGTTCAGTTAGTGACTAGTCAAGCTAAGTTAGGAGTCACTTACATTTAGTTCTAGTCCTCTACATTCAATTAGCGCTAGGTTTGCATGGTTGCATGCAAGAGAGGTGCATTCCTCACCTACAATAGTTAGTTAGCCTTAGTTAACACTGAACTGGACACTTGATTTGTGTTTTAGAACTTCGATGAACTTCGATAATGGTTTAGACAAGTTCAGTTAACTATTGAGTCCTCCGATAATGATTTAGACAAGGTCTTAGTTAACTACAGTCAAGTAGAGTCGAATCAATTCGAAATTCCTCATGTGGATTCGAATTGCATGTGGCTATTTAGCCATTGTATTACATTGTAATTCATCATCTAATTACTTTTTGATTAATGAAACCATTCACAGTTGCAAGCCATTTTTGCAATGTTTCATTCTTCAATTGCTGAGTAAATTGTGTCATATATCATGTGAGTTGTGTGTTTGTCCATAGATCTATGTGCTCAATTTAATATGGTATCAAAGCCTCGACGAACAAGGCACTTCTCCTCCTCAAATCTCCATCTGGATCATTTTTTTGAGAAATTTGCTCCATTCCTACTTTGCACTAGAAGCAGAAGGTTTACCACTCAATACCCCAAGTTAAGGAATTGTTGATCAAGTTTGCTTGATCAATTATGCTGGGTGTAATGAAAACCTGAATTGTGCAGGTAGTCGACCTTATTTTGTATGTTTGATTGTGTGATTTACAGGTTATCATCTCTTCTCACTGCATTCGCTACAAGCAGCTCTTTCTCCTCACTGCATTCGCTACAATAGCTCAGTCCTCTTTACTGCATTCAAAATGGCCCATCCAGTAGAGCCGCTCAATTCCTTCAACTACCACCAGTGGAAGGAGGACATGGAGGGACTGCTTCACACCAAGAAGCTCTTCAGACTCACAGAAGAGATAGAGGCAGAGCCAATTATTAATCTTGACAAAGAAAAGTACTTTAACATGCTTGATGAAGCTTTTGGATACTTGTCCCTCTCAATCTCTCGAGATCTTTGCTTCCACATCAAAGGATTGAAGACTCCCAAGGAGATTTGGGACAAGCTTGCTTCCTTATTTGATAAGCAGGATGAGATGAGGGTCCATCAGCTAAAAAATGAGTTGATCTCTCTTAATCCATCCAACTTCGAAACAATGAATGATTTTTTCACAAAATTAAAGAACCTGATATATCAGTTGAAGCAATGCAAGGTGGAGAAGGAGGATGATCAGCTCATCCTTGCCATTCTCTCAAAACTTAGTGCAGACTACTCAGTCTTTGTATCAACCTTTAAAACAGTGAAGCTCACCACTCCAAATTAGAAGATGCCCACTCTTGATGCTTTCATCTAATCTCTCACTTATGAGAATGACAAGTTGATCCAAATGGGGATCATTCGATCTCCCAAAGATCAAGCACTGGTTGCAAGAGGAGGTAAGGTAGCGAATGACAAAGGGAAGTAAAGAGATGAGTCTCCTGTGAAGAAAGAGAAGTCAAATGAGCCTTCAGATTCGAAGAGAAGCAAGAAGAATGGAAAAGGGAAGACCCTTTGTTCCTACTGTGGAAGGGGTTTTCATCTAGATAGATCCTGCATGAGAAGACAAATTGATGAAATGACTCTTCTTCTGAAGAAACATAACATTACTGCACCTGCTAGCGCAAGGAAGGATGACCGGAGAGAAAAAACAGAAGACACTGAAGATTGCTTTGAAAGAGGCCATGCACTCATTAGAGGAAATTTGGGGTCTAAAATGGGCCTTATAAGGAAACGCGCCAACAATAAATTTTGTGAGTTGGAATTCAAGAACCAATAGAATTTCAAAAAAATGAGTCAACCATAAGGGTTGAATTGACATATTTGTCATAAAAGAAAACTACTTTTTTTGTTTGTATTTTCGACATATCTCCCTGTGTTTTTACTCAAATTTAAGGCGTGAGAGCTCATTGGATACATAATTTAATTCCGCATCCAAAGAGTACTCACACTGCATACTTTTGATGAACCCCACTACCCCAAAAATAAGAAATTCCTGAAAAAATGTGATGATGATGTCATCATAACGTTTTTTCATGAATTTCTCGTTTTTGGGGTAGCGGGGTCCATTAAAAATATGTAGTGTGGGTAATCGTTAGATGTGAAATTAAATTCGGAATCCAACAAGCTCTCCTGCTCAGAATTTGAGTAAAAACACAGGGAGATATGTCAAAAATACGAACAAAAAAAGTAGTTTTTTCATTCTTCCTCCAAAATTAATAACTATTATTTTATTATTTTAACTATTATTTTATCATTTTTCATAGGAGGCCCATTTTAGACCTCAAATTTCCTCTAAAGGAAGGCCAGATGTTCAACAACACATGTCTTCCTCATTGATTATGGAGCTTCCAATCATATGGTTGCATCCAGAGAATCATTCTCTCTTTATAGTCTTTTGATGGTCCTGGTATTCAACTGGGAAATAACAATAAAGTTCAAACCAAAGGGAAATAATTTATCAAGATTGAACATGGAAGGTTCAAATATGTGCTCTATGTCCCCTCCCTAGCTTCAAATCTGTTATCTGTATACCATATGACTCATACTAGCTCTCCAAAGCGAGTGGTATTTGGTCTTGACTCAATGGAGATCACATATATCTCTACTGGGAACATCATAGCGAAGGGTGTTGCAAATCATGCCTCCAAGGCATATGAGTTCTCACACTTCATGCCTTTTTCAGAACCAGTGCACTCTCAAAGGGAAGGTAAAAACATTCCATCTCCTTCTCTTGCAATTTCCACTAGTATTGCAGAACCAGTTGTATCAGTTCATGAGATTCAGATTCATTCATATTCAGATTTAGATTTAGTCCCTACTCCAAGCAGGAAGCTAGGAAGATGACTGGAAATCCATCTGACATTCAGAAGACAGAGAAGCTTGCGCTATGTAATGCAATCTTACCTCCTTTAGAGAGATGCAATAAATTGCATGTAAGATGTCACATGGCAAGGTCTGATCAGTCACACGGCCTTAAGAAGAATAGAGTGGATCATACACCTCTTTAGCCAGAAATAGGCAAAGGTTACATTCATCCTTCCTTCCATCAAGATTTTGGGACAAGAAGGAGAAGTCTACATGCCAGGCCCCAGAATACCTGTGCATAGAACACCATTCATGCTGCTTCGCTACATCACAGAGATGAAGGTTGCAGCAATATATTTCCAAGTTTTTCTAACTTGAATTCAAATTCTATCTGCTTAGATAGAGGGGGGGATTTTTTTCCCATGTGGTTTTTTCCCCAGCTCCTTGTATTGAGTAGTTACTTTACTTTACTTGATGTAATGGGTAACCTATGGTCTTAGTTACCAGGGCTGATAGATTGTCCAAGTTAGCATTCAAGGGGGGTGTTAGGATTATTAATCCTTCCTTGTCCAATTTGGTCATATGTCTAAATCAGGAGTCATGTCTAAATCGGGAGTCCATCCAATCTATTTTTAGTCAGCACCATTGGGTCCACTTAGCATAATTGGCGCACATGTTCCAGCTACTAAAGTGTGTGGAACACTAATTGAGGCCTACTTACACTGATTGCACTTGCATGCATCGGTTTAGGATCCCCCTAGATCAATCCCTACAATTTACGAGCCACTGGGAGTGCCGATACCAACCTTCATCAGTTGAGTTTAGTTAGTGACTAGTCAAGCTGACTTAGGAGTTAGTTACATTTAGTTCTAGTCCTCTACATTCAGTTAGTGCTAGGTTTGCATGGCTGCATACAGGAGAGGTGCATTCCTCACCTACCACAGTCAATTAGCCTTAGTTAACACTGAATTAGACACTTGAGTTGTGTTTTAGAACTCTGATGAACTCCAATAATGGTTTAGACAAGGTCAGTTAACTATTGAGTCCTCCAATAATGATTTAGACAAGGTCTTAGTTACCTACAGTGAAGTAGAGTATGATCAATTCGAATTTCCTCATGTGGATTCAAATTGCATGTGGCTATTTAGCCATTGTATTACATTGTAATTCATCATCTAATTACTTTTTTATTAATGAAAGCATTCACAGTTGCAAGCCATTTTTGCACTGTTTCATTCTTCAATTGCTAAGTAAATTGTGTGATCTATCCTGTTAGTTGTGTGTTTTTCCACAGATCTATGTGCTCAATTTAATAAATATGCCAATCAGTCCTTGGAGGACAAATGTAACTGAAACATAATGCTTGTATTAAAAATATGAATGATAGGGACAACCATGTTGAATGAGAAAATTAGGCATGTGAGAGTGGGGGACGTGAATATTCAATCTCAAGGAAGTTACACCAGGCGTGGGAATGCTAGACCCACCCTGGGGAATCAAAGATGTAGTGGCAGTGGAAATTCCTGGGGGAATTGGTTGTTAGCTGCAAAAAAGACCTAGGCAAAGCAAAAACTATAAATAAGGAAGCATATGCTAGGATGTAGGACACCGCTGAGTATGTTGGAACAATGAATACTTGATGTGTGAGCACTCTGTGTTAGGCAAGCTGAAAGAAATACTTGTTGTGTGAGGCAAGTGATTTCTCACTGGAGAACTAGACTGAGTTTGATTGTCACCACTCTTTGCATGCATTGTTTATCTCGGGGGTGTTTGAGGACGAATAGATTTGTTCCTAATCTACGGTTGGGTGGAACGTGGTTCTTCCCTTTTCATTTTGGCTCGTTTACAAACATGTTCCATCACTAAGGTTTTGTTCTTGCCATTCTATTGAACTTTGGGTATGTTGTTTATGTGAAAATATGTGTTTAAATGTCAAAGAAATGGTAATCAGTAGCTTCAGTCTCATTGATGGAAATAATGCTTAGGAACTATTGTTCTCATGTTATGTTGTTAGATGATTGTGCCTTGTATTGGGGTAAATGACAACTCAAATGGTTTAATAGTTTGTTGTATAGAGTCACCAGTATACTATATGATTTCCTCTGATTGATGAGCTCAGGGCATGTCTGTATATGTATGAAGGTATGCTTTCAATGTTGTTGAAATGATAAGAGAATGCCCTTAGGTTTGTTGATGAAAAGTATGGTTGATGAATGAGGTTTTCTCATATGATTAGGATTGCATTGGTTATGTAGATTATTAATGGTATGGAATGAACCTACTATGATTTTCAATCCACTGGAACTTATAGGTTGACGTATTTCCTGGAAAAGGATAATCCTGCTCTGTTTGAATGACTATGACTTGTATTTGATAATTTTTGGTTTTCTAGTGGTGCCATAACGTTCTGTAAAGAGTTACTTACATACTATATGTTTTCCCTGATTTAAACACCAAGGATATTTGTTCCCGGTGGGGAGGATTGAGCTTTGTTCTGGGTTGAACCATCCCAAGCTTAATGAAGTTCATGGATAATACTTATAGTTTTGGCATGAGATTTGTTACACTTGTATCTACACTTTTTCTGTACAAAATTTCAGGCCAGTGAAAGGAAGAATAAGGAAAGGAGGGTCGAGGTGGAAAAGGGGGAGGTTACACTTGTATGCTACTTCGCTACATCACAGAGATGAAGGTTGCAGCAATATATTTCCAAGTTTTTCTAACTTGAATTCAAATTCTATCTGCTTAGATAGAGGGGGGGGGATTTTTTTCCCATGTGGTTTTTTCCCTAGCTCCTTGTATTGAGTAGTTACTTTACTTTACTTGATGTAATGGGTAACCTATGGTCTTAGTTACCAGGACTGATAGATTGTCCAAGTTAGCATTCAAGGGGGGTGTTAGGATTATTAATCCTTCCTTGTCCAATTTGGTCATATGTCTAAATCAAGAGTCATGTCTAAATCGGGAGTCCATCCAATCTATTTTTAGTCAGCACCATTGGGTCCACTTAGCATAATTGGGGCACATGTTCCAGCTACTAAAGTGTGTGGAACACTAATTGAGGCCTACTTACACTGATTGCACTTGCATGCATCAGTTTAGGAGCCTCCTAGATCAATCCCTACAATTTACAAGTCACTGGGAGTGCCGATACCAACCTTCATCAGTTGAGTTCAGTTAGTGACTAGTCAAGCTGACTTAAGAATCAGTTACATTTAGTTCTAGTCCTCTACATTCAGTTAGCGCTAGGTTTGCATGGCATGCAGGAGAGGTGCATTCCTCACCTACCACAGTCAATTAGCCTTAGTTAACACTGAATTAGACACTTGAGTTGTGTTTTAGAACTCTGATGAACTCCGATAATGGTTTAGACAAGGTCAGTTAACTATTGAGTCCTCCAATAATGATTTAGACAAGGTCTTAGTTACCTACAGTCAAGTAGAGTCTGATCAATTCGAATTTCCTCATGTGGATTCAAATTGCATGTGGCTATTTAGCCATTGTATTACATTGTAATTCATCATCTAATTACTTTTTTATTAATGAAAGCATTCACAGTTGCAAGCCATTTTTGCATTGTTTCATTCTTCAATTGCTAAGTAAATTGTGTGATCTATCCTGTGAGTTGTGTGTTTTTCCACAGATCTATGTGCTCAATTTAATAAATATGCCAATCAGTCCTTTGAGGACAAATGTAACTGAAACATAATGCTTGTATTAAAAATATGAATGATAGGGACAACCACATTGAATGAGAAAATTAGGCATGCGAGAGTGGGGGACGTGAATATTCAATCTCAAGGAAGTTACACCAGGCGTGGGAATGCTAGACCCACCCTGGGGAATCAAAGATGTAGTGGCAGCGGAAATTCTTGGGGGAATTGGTTGTTAGCTGCAAAAAAGACCTAGGCAAAGCAAAAACTATAAATAAGGAAGCATATGTTAGGATGCAAGACACCGCTGAGTATGCTGGAACAATGAATACTTGATGTGTGAGCACTCTGTGTTAGGAAAGCTGAAAGAAATACTTGTTGTGTGAGGCAAGTGATTTCTCACTGGAGAACCAGACTGAGTTTGACTGTCACCACTCTTTGCATGCATAGTTTATCTCGGGGGTGTTTGAGGACGAATAGATTTGTTCCTAATCTACGGTTGGGTGGAACGTGGTTCTTCCCTTTTCATTTTGGCTCGTTTACAAACATGTTCCATCACTGAGGTTTTGTTCCTGCCATTCTATTGAACTTTGGGTATGTTGTTTATGTGAAAATATGTGTTTCAATGTCAAAGAAATGGTAATCAGTAGCTTTCACTGATGGAAATAATGCTTAGGAACTATTGTTCTCATGTTATGTTGTTAGATGATTGTGCCTTGTATTGGGGTAAATGACTACTCAAATGGTTTAATAGTTTGTTGTATAGAGTCACCAGTATACTGTATGATTTCCTCTGATTGATGAGCTCAAGGCATGTCTGTATATGTATGAATGTATGCTTTCAATGTTGTTGAAATGATAAGAGAATGCCCTTAGGTTTGTTGATGAAAAGTATGGTTGATGAATGAGGTTTTCTCATATGATTAGGATTGCATTGGTTATGTAGATTATTAATGGTATGGAATGAACCTACTATGCTTTTCAATCCACTGGAACTTATAGGTTGACCTATTTCCTGGAAAAGGATAATCCTGCTCTGTTTGAATGACTATGACTTGTATTTGATAATTTTTTGTTTTCTAGTGGTGTCATAACGTTCTGTAAAGAGTTACTTACATACTATATGTTTTCCCAGATTTAAACACCAAGGATATTTGTTCCCGGTGGGGAGGATTGAGCTTTGTTCTGGGTTGAACCATCCCAAGCTTAATGAAGTTCATGGATAATACTTATAGTTTTGGCATGAGATTTGTTACACTTGTATCTACACTTTTTTCGTACAAAATTTCAGGCCAGTGAAAGGAAGAATAAGGAAAGGAGGGTCGAGGTGGAAAAGGGGGAGGATCAAAGGCTTTAAACGATTTTGCCAAGGAAAGATGCTCAGGCTTAAGAATTTTGGTAATGGCAGAAAGGTTAACTTGTAGGCAGAGTATGTCGTCGGATGGATTAAGGAAATCAGATCAAAGATTACCATAGATTTCGCTGAGAAGACATGCAAGGATAAATTAAGTTTTCGTATTCACAAAATATTGTACACCCTGCAGGTTTTGATGACTGAGATTTGATGATGTTGGAGATCAACGACGGGAGTGGATTTCACAACCTCAACATGCATGAATAAATTAAGTTTTTTCATATTTGTGAAATCTTGTACACCCCGCATGTTTTGACGACTGAGATTTAAAGATGTTGGAGATCAATGATGGGAGTTGATTTCACAACTTCAACTTGTGTGAATAAATGAAGTTTCCAGATCTGCGAAATCTTGTACACCCCGCATGTTTCGACGACTGAGATTTGATGATGTTGGAGATCAACAATGGGAGTGGATTTCGCAACCTCCACATGCGTGAATAAATGAAATTTCTGGATTTGTGAAATCCAGTAAGCCCAATGAGGATGAACGATGGAGATCTGAGCTGTTAAGTATCGGACGCCCCAGAAGGATCCCGTAAGAAAAAGGTGGAAGCGAAAAAATCAAAGTGGAACTTCTAGAATGTTGGAATCCTGTAGCCCGCAAGATCGATGGTTGAGGTTGACCTCGCAAGAATCATCGATGTGGAAGAAGTCATGTAGAAAGAGAAAGAAAAGGTGTAAAAATGTTAAGTTCCCGCAACCCAGAATTCACATTACGGAATGCAGAATGCAGAAAGCGGAAAGGCAGAAACAGAAAGATCGAAGTGGAACTTCAAGAAAATTGGAATTCCGCAACCCACGAGATTGACAGTTGAGGTTGACCCCGCAAGAATCAACAGTGCAAAAGAAGCCATGCAGAAAGCAGAAAGGTGGAAATGAAAAGATCGTTGTGGAACTTTGAGAAAGTTGGAAGCCCGCAACCCGCAAGCTCGACGGTTGAGGTTGAATCTGCGAGGGATCAATGGTGCAAAATGAGTTTGCGGAAAGGAAATTGTAGAATTCTGTTTTGAGGGATTTTACGATCTCGCAATCTAAAATCTGCAACCCGCATCTAGGCTTAGAACAACAGATGAGGTTGATTTCGCAAGGAATCAATGGTATAGAATGAGTCTGCAGAAAGGATTATTGTTTGCATTTTTAAAACTTAAGGATGATTGTTTTGATAAAATTATAGCCCCTAATTCCTATGAAAGAAATTTTTTTTATATATGCATTTTATCAGGTCATTTAGGATTGTGACACAAGGGTACTAGCACCGGAGGATACTTAAAAGTATTGATTTCACTGATCTACAAGATTCTTCTAGACATGATCGAAGTGATAACCCGAAACCCTATTGGGGGGGCACCCCACCTTAGAGCGTGTATAAACAATTGCTCACCCTCATTTGTACAAATAAATTCATTGATCCATTAGTGAATTATTCATGTCTTTTTCAAGCCAAGAACCATGTGTCATACCTACCATATAATAAAGCAACATGAAGTCACAAGCATGAATATTGCCTTGAGCATGATATCTGTGGTTAGTCAAGGTGTTGCACAACCTTATAGTAACAAAAATTGGACATTGTTTACATGATTTATGGACCATACAAATGGATTTGGAAGTCTAAGTTGGTAGTCAATGTTTAATAAGTTTGTAGGGTTGAACTAAGCTTTATTTGCCAAGTTGAAGAAGTATATGAAAATGACAACCTACAGTAAGAAGCCCTTATGGAAAAAATATATTACCACTAATTTTTTTTATATTTTTTTATAAGCCAAAAAGTTTACATATTAAAAAATATTTAATTTTAGGGCGAACTATTTTAAAATATATATTTTAAAATGTTTCTATATAAAAATTCGCTCTTTCAAGATTTAAAACTATATTATTTTTCCCATGGGCAAAGTTTTGCTCCTAAAATTTTCCTTGATATGTAGTCATTCGATAGCATAGCAATGCGATGATGGTAGACAAGATTACTTCTAGGTCCATCCATTAGGGTGAAAGCAAAACACTTTTTCATCAGAGGCACGCTCTATTTATCTGTATTTCATTTGTGCCTTTTCTATATATTTTAAGGCTAACACCATCATGTATGTAAGTTACTTCAAGAGAGTATGAGGGTGAGCACATTCATGTCGTTTGGGTTTCACCCAGCTAGGCCATGGAATGTTAGTAGTAGCATAGGCTCCCACAAACCTCTTGTCCTGCATCTTTGTTCTTAGATTTTGAATCATTTATCTTTTATTTTGTTTCTGTTACTTTTGCTCCTTAACAAATAATATATAAAAATAGGCTGCATATCTTTTTATTATGTAACACTTGTAATATTGGACAGATTTTATCCCATAGTTAATTGACATTTCGATTTTTTTGGTAAAAAATCAAACTAATTTAATCTAGTTGCTTCAACATCGTAACATTAATTAACAGGCTACGATACTGTCATATTTTTAGTATAATTACAAATAACGATTAACATTTTATATAGCGATTTTTTAGTGAAATTATAACATGAGGTGCACATGGCGTAAATATTTTTCATTCTGTAATTTTAACAATTGATTTGTGCACATTATTCAACAAAATAATCTAACACAGTTAATTTTATTTCAATCACTAATAACCAGACCAGTTTGCTTTTCTTTAATAACTACCACTTTCAAATTCTACTCATTAATTGTTTAATTAATTTTTTTATTCTATAATTTCAGTCAATTATTTTATAATTTTATTAAGTCCATTTTTATTTCAACGTAAATAATAATTTAGTTTCTTTTTATTAAATTTAATATATATAAACATAAACATAAATGCAAATAAACTCAGTTTTTATTTCCTTTTTCTCTTTACTAACCCTTCTAGAAATTGAAGGTTCTTACTACTTCAACACTACTTTCTAGCTGTAACCCTCAAGATTTTTTTAAAACACGCGAAAAACAATGATGCAAATTACTCAAACAAATTAAAAATTCAAAAATTAAATTTGTGTTTGAAAAATATAAGATTATTATATAAGATATACGAAATAGTTTTTCTAACAAACTTCAACTAATCGAAAATTTGGCATGTTACCTAAATCTATGTACCTTAGTAAGTACCTTTGCAATTATGACTATGATATATTATATGTTAAAAACTTAAATGAATGCCATAAACGAAATTTCAAAATATGTTAAGTTGAAATGAAAACTGGCAATGACTTTATAATTGAGTTTTCATAAATAAAAATTGACCACGTGCTCTATCAGATTTGATATGATTTTCTTATGTTTACTTGTTCAACGTGCTATGACTTCCTTCTCCACTTGTTTACCATTTCAACCGTCATCCTTTTTTTAATATGTCTATCGCTCAACGTCCTATGACTTTCTTGTCCGGTTGTTTACCATTTCAACCGTTTTCAAATCAAGTGAATAATTTACAACAAACGTATGGCCTACAAGTATTACTTGATTTTCATATAAATATATAAAAGTCTATGGAAAATATCCCCACCCTAGTTGGTTGGAGACATGCTGGCACTCACATATGAACCTAACATTACATCCAATCAACGATTTGAATTATTTGTTTGGTTTATATTTTCGATCATTTTTACTTGATTTTATATATATATAACTAAATCTAAATAAATAATACATATATTATATCATAAATATTTAAATTTATAATTTAATTGATAAATCAATTTAGGTAATAAATATTTCTCCACTTAATAGAATTCATGGGTTGATGTTTGTTATATTAGATTTGAGTTAGTAATTTATTAGGGTTTAGGTTGTCATTTGTTTTGTTTTTTTTAATTTAATTTTATAATTTTTCAATTTAGCTTTTGAGCATGTAGGTGATTTGAAGATTTTAATATTTAGAGTATTAATATTTTATTAAGATATGAAGACTTAGTCTTTAGATGTATAAGTGATTTAAAAATTTTAACATTTAATAAATTTGTGTTCAATATTTAAAGTTAATTTAACAATTATATAAAACTAATATATATATATATTAGATTGTACAAATTTCATAATGAAAAGGAATTGAATTTGTTGGTATCATATTTTGTAACTATGATGAAGTGAGTTGTGATCTTCCATATATGTCTAATTTATATACATATTTGAATACTATACTGAACATTTCGAATTGTTTATTTGATTTATGTTTATGAATACATATATATTAAATTAACTTCTTATTTTTCTAACTAGTAAATATAAAGATACTTTCTTAAGAGTTGTTTCCTATATTTATCAAAACATATTTAATAAATCCATTGGTGTAAACTAGTGCATCTTGTAGAGGGAGATTCTAACCATGGTGATGACATGAATGACACATGCCTTTTCCCACACATGTCTAATTTATAAACATAGTTGGATGTTATATTTACAATATTACAAGTTGCATGTTTGACTTAAGCTTATGAATAAGCATATTACACCAACTTCTTTTTCACCAAGGAAAATGTCACAATGCTATCACTTCTTTTCCACATTTGTGGATGGCATGCTTATTGTATAAAGACACTTTCTACAATTCATATGGGTGGGATGAGCCACATTTGTCATATATGTCGATTCAATTATTATTATTATTATATAAACAAATATATAATATAGATTCACAATTAAATTAAAAAATGATATGTAGTGAATGAGATAAACATAAATACAATTACCATATATATTTATATTAAAATTCCTAATTCAACATCAATATATTGTAATATATGTTGGCACAATATACTATTTTACAAAACTATTTGCATAGAAAGCCATTGTTTGCATTTAATCAATCTAAAAGTTTGGTAGATTTAAAATTAAGATGGATCTATGTTGATTAATAAAATCATTAAATTTATTTAAACTAAGAAGATTCAAATTAAGCAAAATCTCAATAAACTTCGTCGCATTCTAACTCCACCAAAACCACGGTATCCTTGACAGCTAATACATATATTACACTAACTAAACATCAAAACCATCATTAAAACTTTAAAAATAAAAATAAAAATTAAAACTTTAAAAATAAAAATAAAAAAACTAAAAACTTCTTTAGATATTTTGAGTTTTGAGTGATGACAAATTCAACCATAAACGTCCAAAGACATGAAAGTTTCTTACTCCAAAGAAAAAACAAACAACCTCAACCTCAGCAGTGAGCTGGCAACATCTATGTAAAAACAAAAAGTGGACAATGAGTAAGAGCAATTGTCCTTTAAGACTACAACTGTTGCAAAATTTGTGAAGTGAAGTTGAGGAAACGAAACGGAAGATGTGTTACTTGACTTGCAGGCCTCATACTTTTCTGTTGACGTGTCTTCAAAGATTACCCATGAACATGGGGACAACCTAATCGATCAATCATTCAACGGTACCGTTGAATCTGATCACACAAAATCCTTTTTTAAGAATAAATAATAAATGAGTGGCGCGGTTTATCTCAAGCATATATATATATTTTGTCTACAATTTAAGCTCGTGAATATCGTGGCTCAAACGAAATTTGATTGCCCCACGCCTTCGATTCGGAAGCTGCACGTCAACCATCTATTATTTATTTTCCATCGTATAATTTAACAATTTACAAAGATCACGTTGCTGAAATATCAGCAGAGTTAAAATTCCACCGTTTGACTGGTAGCAATATATAAGTTGCGGGGCGCCTTTCTAAACTATTATTGCATTCAGCGAGTGTTGGTGAAGAAAGCTGAAGGATCTACAAATTGGTTTAGAGAAGTGTAGCAGAAGCACCATGTCTCCGGCTGTAATGGCGTCGCAGGTGGCGTCGGGAATAGGAATGATAGCTGGAGCTTGGATGTTCAAATCCCTCATGGAAGAAGCAGATAACAAGAAAACTATGATGGGAGGAGGGGTTATGCCCTTGCCCAGATGCCCTACCTGCAATGGCTCCAGAAGGGTTCCCTGCATCTGCAAGCGCTGGTCGGATGGCGACGAGGGTTGCGCTACATGTGACCAAACCGGTATGAAGCGTTGCTCCTCCTGTGGTGGCTCCGGAAAGGGCCGATCGCTTCCCGTTAAGCTCCGAATCTCCAATGGCCGCAAGAAATTTTAAGGGCATCTTTATTTTATTTATCTGGGGCTTTCTCGGCATCGTTATTTATTGCGACCAAACCTGGTATAAATCAGGCCGGCCATTGGGGTTCGATATTGGCCCCATGCCCCCTCTTCTATGTATACTATGTAATATGTTGTAATATGAAAATCTTCAATTGAAATTGGTTCGAATCTTGATTCATTCGTTATGCAAACTGCCGTGTTTACTCAACGTATTGTATAAAGGCAAGTTGATGTATTCGGTTTATTTCACAGCTATGTTCTTCCCGCCGACTATTGGGGTTTGTAATATGTTCATAAAATTCAATCCTGCCAATTTTCAAGCAACTATTTATTTTTTTGGAATTGATGAATCTTAAAATAGTCAGGCAAGAAGTACTAGCCACTGAAAGTTACCCCGCACCAGTTTAATTATTAGTAGTTTTGGTTGGAAATGGTACACTGCAGAGTAGATTCAGCCACTCAGGTGCCAGGTCTAGGGATTTGCCCAACATTTATATCCAACCTTATCATTCCCATTTGAATTGGGGCAGACCACTTGGAAGCAATCCTTCGGCTAAGAGGTTTAGACTAGGGTATCTATTTCGCCAAATTTGACAAGGACTGGGCTGTAACCCCAAAGCATTCTAGACACCCAGGTAAGTTGGCTTTACTAGGATTGGATTAGACATGAACATGTTTCTGGAGTCGTCTAATCTAGTGACAAACTTTTCAAACTTTTCTTGGGTTGCCTGAATCCGGTGATACAGGAGATCACAGTTCTGGTTGTTGTTGGAGTCTTGAGATCCACGAAGTAACAGTTTGTATTGATTTGGATTTCTGATTGAATTTTCGATGATCTGGGTAGACTCAGAATTGGGGTGAAAAGCTAGATGCGTTAGTCCATCATGCACATAACTTGGGTTAGGTTAGTACTTTGCTCATGCCTAGTTCGTGTCAGATTTATGCTCAGATTTATGCCTGTGTTGATGCAAGCTGAGGATTTTTCTCTATTCATATTATATCTCATTGAAAGGGGAAAATCGAATAGTTTGGATAAAGCTTCGGATTGCCTTACAAACAAAGAATATAGTAATATCAGGTCTTTCAGTGAATTCGTTTGAAAGTTTAATGCAAATCTCTTGATAGGTGCCTGTGGAACATACCGAATCTTTCACGTGTTTGTTATTTAGCATAGCATGATCATCTACTGTTTAGCTACGATTAGATATCTATATCAGGGCAAAGGGTGGCTGCAGTCCGCAGAATGTCCCAGCAGACTTCTTTATTCTCTTGTTGTTCCAGAACATTTTATATTGAAATATGTGTATGCTAGGGGTAGATGCAAGAAGACCTTGGTTCAGATGTAGCTCCATATGTAGGCTGGTAGATTGCATGTTTGTGGTATGTGATTTGAAAGAGGTCCTTTTTCTACCAGATTAGCTTACTTCATATGTCTCCTTTGAATTTGAACCTTATGTCTCCGGTGAATTGGAACCTTGCTGAGGAACAATAACACACCAGATTTTCCAATTAACCAAACCTGTGAGAGTTATTACTACTAATATTATTGATGGTTTCTAGAATTTATCTCCAATACTTTTGCTCTGAAGCCAGTACTGTAACAAGTTTCAGATGCAAGTTTTTTTGGTTTTCATCATTTACCACTTTCTTTACACTCTGTTAGCATGGCATTTCTCCATCTGCAGTTCATTCCATTGTTTATGTGATTATGCTTTATTTTGTTTCTTATTGAACTTGCCCTATTAAGTATATTTGTTTTCTAAGGAACAGAAGCTCTGCCGGATGTATATCATGCATGGGTACTTTCTTCTTCAAAGTGGGCTTTACACCCTGCCTAGACTGCACAATAGGCTGGATTTTAGGCTCTGGTCTATATGGTATCCTTAGAGCGAACATTGTTGGACATGTTGCATAACTTATCTCAGGGATTTTCAGTAGGGATTTGAGTCTCTCAGAGATCCTTTATCAGTCTGTCTGGCAAGCTGTTAATAATGCACGGCTTGCAATTTTGGTTTTGATATGTTTTGTCTGGAAGACTTTTGTACTACTGGTTTTTTCTAATTCTCACCGGATTTTATTCAAGCCTTAATATTCATGATCAATTTATTTGGCATATAGATTTATATTACTTTGACTGAACAGACATTTATCTGAATTTTGCTTGCTAAATTGGCACATAAAGGTAACCCACCTAACTGTGTTCCATCAGCAATAGATTTAAATTTTTAGGTTGGAATGGAAATAATGTATAATTTTGATTTTATTTCGGTTAATCTCAGGGAATGCCTTATTAGGCCACTACATTCTTACTATGGTTTGAGAGGTCACACTGTGCACTTGCAGTTTTTTATTATACTCCTGTAAAAGAAAATTGCTAAAAGTTACCAATAATGTAGATTAGCTTTGGAGGGTAGAATTAGTTTGGAAAATTCAAAATAGAGATCCCCAAGACAATACAGGTTGTTGTCGGTAATTTAGTCTACAGGTAAAGACTCTATATTAAAAAATAATTTTGTCTGTGAGAATTGCATTATCTTGCCATTTGCCACACCATAATGGCCAGACAAAGTCCATGTTGTGATTGTTAACAAAGTAGAAGATGTGAAGCTTCAAAAGGAACTCAGGAAGATTGAAAACTCTGTGTCTCAATACTTTTGCATTGAGAAAACAAGTGGAAAACAATACTATCTCTTTAGCTTAGCTTACATATGAAGGAATAAACTCAAGATTCCGAGTGTAAGTTCTCATAGGTGGTGGTAGGTGGTGGTAGGTGGTGGTAAGAGGTACAGATAAAAAGGCAGAGGAGGTTATGACTTGTCAATATGAGTATGAATTTGTATATGTATCCTGTATACTGAGGTATGTAAGACGCTATTGGATTAGCAGAAATTAAGTCCGCACATTTTTCATCCTTCAATATTCATGTCAATACTTTCACAGTTGCAAACTTTTTTTTGTTTTTTCCCGTTTAAATTTATTGGCAGCATCAAATAATTTCAGTTTTCTTTAGATTCGTTGCATGAATGTTCGATCTCTACAAACCTGATGATTAATGAATTTTATATTTCTGCAATTTTGGATTTGTGCTCCAAATTTGAGCTCCTCGACTTTACACTCAGACATGCTTAGTATTGTTTTAATTGCTTTGTTAGATATATTCTACCACGTTGACTCTCTTCGGCTGCCAATCGTTTGAGTGCCTGTAGAATTCTTATATTATTGCAATTGGGATGCAAATCTCACACTGGTAAAGTTTTGTTAGGTTGCCAAGTTCATTTCCCATGGAGCAGATAAATTCACACGGGAAAGTTTTGTTAGGTTGCCAAGTTCATTTCCCATGGAGCAGATAAATTCACACGGGAATTTTGGCATATAGTTGGAGAAATAGATGGTAGAACTCAAATGACATGATACATGATTTAAAATGGAACATGCGAGAACTACATGATGCAAGGGGCATATTAAGGAAAATCCATGGTCATAGACATTAAGGATGAATTAGAGAACTTAGCATAAAACTTACCAGTTGTGCCCTTGTTCTGATTTCTAATTATGATCCTAGACATCAAGGATGAATTAGAGAACTTAGTCTTAAAAACTTAGAATTCGTGTCAATGTTATGATGTTTATAGATAACCGCATCAATGATAGATAGTTGTTGTTACTACTCTTACCCTCTTTAAGATATTTGCATTTTTTATAATAACTTATATTTTCTTTTATTAATTGATGAACTTTGTTTTAAGATAAAGTTTGTGTCAATAGCTAGAAGTTTTATGTGAAGCTTAGTTATTCAACAAGTTAAAGACAGGAAACATTAGGTTGTTGGTTACTTGTAACAAGGATAGATAGTTGTTATTATTCTCTTTAAGATATTTGAATTTTTTATGATAATTTATAATTTTATTTTGTTAATTAATAGACTTTATATTAAGATAGAATTTGTATTTTTAGCCTAAAGTTTTAGTTGAAGTCTAGTTATACTACATGTAGAAGACATAAGTTAAAGTGGAAACATCAGCTAAAAATAGGCTGTTAGTTATTAGTGGTTGCATCTTTGTATGGAGTGTGTTATTGCAAGTAATCTTGAAAAGACTATTTTTGGTCGGGTGTTGCCCATGGGCTTTAGTACGAGTGAAGCTTGGTGCTTCGGTGTATGAGAGTGGCAATATGTGCGAGTTATGGCAAAAGTGATTGGTCACCTACACCATGGAGCACTACCTCTTTTGAAAGATATGGTGCAAGGACCACTAAACTTCAAGATTGAAAAGAGAGGAGTATGCAAGAGTTATGCACTCTATAAGCATTTCTAGGTAGTGAGTACAGATTGAGAGAGATTCTTGATCTAATTCATTTAGAGGTGTGTGGACCGATGTCTCTAGCTTCTTACATAGGTAGTTTATACATATTTTACATGGTTCAGGTTTGGGTTCGAATTCAGGACAATGAAATTTGGGAAATAATGAATTTCTTAATGAGATTTAGATAAAAGTAGTCATTAAGTTCATCTATATATATGGAAAACAGTTGAAATATAAAAAAGAAAAATCAAGTCTACCAAAAAATCATATACCTTATTAAACATATAAATTATAATGAAATTTTGTGCTCTCATTGAACATTATGAACCAATGATAAAGTCTAACAGCACTGGTTTGTAAATATGAGAGGCACAACAATAATCAATCTAAGAAATGAGATGTGAGCAATAATAATTTTGAGCAATGAGGTTATAGATCAATTATGAGAATCTGAGAACAAAATCCAATAGCAATAACTACCAGAGTCTAATAATCACTCATGCTAACTAAGAATCACCTTTTCTATTTGAGAATCGTGTCCAATATCACCGCGACCCAAGAATCATGTTCTTATGGATAATGTAGGCCACGTGTTAGGCTAAGTGCGTTTTATCAGGGGAAGCGAGTCTAACAAAAACCATGGGCGTCGAGAGAAATGGAAAATGATGAACATTGGGTGAGGTTGGGTTGGGTTGGAGAGTGAAATTTGACCTGAACATAAAAAGACAAATTAAACTAGAACATAAAACATGGTTTCAGTTCCGAGATTTCTGCAGTCATGTTTGACTCATTGTCCTGAAGATGGTTACTACGGTGATCTTGGAAGAAGCCAATCCTAATAAAAAATGGTTGTATTTAATGATAAAAGCATCTACAGAGATCTTGGAAGAAGCCAATCCTCAAAAAAACATGGTTGTATTTAAAGATAATATCACTTTTCCAAATGATTTTGTTCATTCTAATGTGTGAATTTATTTGCGAAACCATAATGAATTTCAATTTTAGCTTGAAATTTTCCAAATTTCAAACTCCATTACTTAAATTCAATGAATCTTGTTACTTAGGTATGTACTATGTCTCTTTTCTTGATGTTTCCTTTACAAAAACTTGGATTTATTCTATGAAGACTAAGGATTAAGTGTTATGTATGTTCGTAGAGTAGAGTTCAAGGTCTTGGTTAAGATCCAAAAATGTGGAAGATAAAGGTGTTAAGGTTTGATAATGAGGGAGAATACACCTCCAAGGGCTTTGGTATCTATTGCAGGGAAGTAGGAATTAAGAGGGAGTTGGAAGTACCTTGCAAGGCGTAGTAGATTGGCGTTGCACATCGGAAAAAACGACATATTATTGAAATAGACAAAGCAATGATTCATGACATGGATTTGGCCATGAGTCTTTGGGCATAGGCATGTAATATCAGTGTCTACATTTTGAATAGATGTCCTCATAGCATATTGAAGGACAAAACTTGAGAGGAAGCCTTTACTTGTGAGAAGTATCAAGTATTACACTTTCATGTATTTGGTTGTCTTGTTTATATTCATGTGCCCGATTAAAAGAGGACCAAGTTTAAACCCTCTAGTATCAAGGGTATATTTGTTGGTTAAAGTGAGATTGACAATGCTTATTGTATCTATACATCAGAAGATAATGGCAAGTTGAGAAGTTAAGCTTCATGAAGATGGATAGTCCACTAAGTCTCAGGAGGCTCTTGTAGAGGTTGAGAAGGGAGAAAAGCTTGTTGTCCCAAAGGTTGATCTATAGAAAGAGGAGAAACTGGATTTAGATAAGAAAGGTTCCGGTGAAGGAATTGATGCTTCAATACCATCAAATTTAATCAAGAAGCTAAGATGGCTTACCCAAACACTACAGGTGAGTAATCCTCCCAAGGAGGTACAAGTTCTAGTGGGATCACCTAAAGGTACGTTATGGGTGAGTAATCCTCCCAAGAAGTTTCCAACTCATGTCGCATTAATGACTTATAGTTGTATGGCAATTTCCTGTTGTAAGGGAGTTGTTGAACAATGGGTATGGCGAGATACCATGACAAAGAAGTTTGATGTATGGGAGACCATTCCAAAACCCAATGTGTAATCAATGATTGATTATAAGCATGTAGTTGCTAATGAATTCTTCCTTCAACAAGGGAAGTATGACTTGGAGATCCTTGAAGTTTGAGATGTTGAGGGAGAGACTTGATTTGGTGGAGAACACTTTACTAGCAAAGGGGGAGTATATATTTTTACCTTGTTGCTCAGTCGATTTTCTCCTTAGTGTGGCACAATTGTGATGTAGATCCACACAATAGTGTCACACTTTAGCAAAGATCATCTTAGTTCTGTGCAACAACCTTGGTAGAGAGATGGAGCAACACTAGTTTGTAGTGGGGAGGCACATCTATGTAGGATAGAGCAGAGCGTTGTAAAGTCATGGTTTTGACCTTTTGGATGTTTTGGATTGAATTGTAAATACGTGGATATAATGAGGGAGTGGAGTTATATAAATAACCCTAATAACCGCATGTGTAAATGATGTAAATGTCTTGTATGATTTCCTAGTGCAGAGTTGAAGGCAAGACCCTACTAGTGAATGTCTAGGCATTTATTTTCAATAAAAATGATTTCGATATACCGTGAGGTAGACTTGACATAGTATTCTTAAGATATGTAAATATTGTTTTGAAAATTAATATAAAGCGCCAAGTATTTTTCGGAAGAGCGTGAGAGGGGCTATAAGTCCATCATAGGGGAAGCGGAAAGGGGGTCCAAGGTGTTGGCAAATAATTCTAAGTTTCCTAAGTTGCCTAAGTCTCATAACCTTCATATTTTTACCATGTGCCTTATTAAAAACCTCAACTACCAATCATTGAAGAAGGAGGTGGATGGTGGACACGTCCACATTCCATAGTTACGAGGACAAAAGGGTTGAGTACGAGTCATGAGAAGTGTAAGAGACTCCATTCCATAGGAATCCAAACCTCATGGAAATTTGAACCATGTATCTCCCGTGCATTCTCTTTATGCATATTCGACTAGACCATTCACTCCATTCTATTATCCCTTCATCCATTCAATTCTCATGTATTCGTATGATAGAATGACCATTTTCATTCATGGAGAGCAACCATTCGAACCATTCTCCACATCCACACACCTTTGAATTTTGGAGAAACGCATTATCATGTTGGAGCCTATGATTCAAACTTGTAAGTGACCAGAGGGAGATAAAAAAGAGAAGATAGTGAACTCAAGAAGAGAGATGGAAGGCTACGGAAGAGCATAGAGGTTGGATGTTCAAAGAAACCATACCCATTTCCATGTAGATTGCTTCTCATTGGGTGCTCAAGAGCCAAGATAAGACACTGTTGGGATTCCTTGAAGGAAGACAATGGATTGGATGTTTTTTTCATTCATTGTAGAGCAATAGAGGGAAGAAGATTCTTTAAGCACTATCGAGAAGAGAAGGGAAATATATTCCTTGTGTTGTGTGTGGAAATTGAAGGGAGTGCCATGGATGAGTTGGTTGGATGGTTACTTGGAGTGTTTTGTGGTGAACTGCTTGGTCGAACTTCAGAGCAATTGGGTTTGGTGAGAGAATCAAGTGTCTTGAACTGGGTGCATTTTCCTTGGTGGTCTCATAGCCTAGTTTGGGGGTGGAATCCATTGTGGATTACCTATGGCTAAATGGAAAATTGCTTTCCAGTAGGAAGTTTTCTTGGACCAGCTTGTTCCAAAGATAAGTTTCCACCTTTGTGTTATGAATTCTTGTTTATTATTTCAAAGTTAAGTTGTAGTTTTCTTGTGTATGAATTGGAATGGAATTCATGAATGCGTGATGTTGGCATGGTAGGATGTTATAATAGTTAGATGCATTTTTCTATAAAATTTGAATTTTCTTAGAGTTTATTTTGTTCAAATTTACATTATACATTTGATATTATGTCGTGCATTAGAAGTTGGATGGTGATGGCCATATTATGTTTGAAATGTTTATGCATATTGGCATGGATGTAGGCCAAACACCAATATGGAGTAGAGCTTTTCAAACCTTCCAAGTTCGATTGCCATTTGGAACCTATGGGCCTTTTGTTTGAGCACAAGGCCTTTTTGCTTATGTTTGAATTGTTGACTTTGATTTGTGATTGATTGGCCTTTGTTTACTTTGAAGTGTCTCTTTGGAGTATGTCCAATGGGACTTTTGAAATTTACATTTGAAGGTGGGACTTTCCTTTCAATTGCTCCTTTTTGTTTAAAGTTTGAAGTATTTCCTTTGAATGAGGCCTATGGTCCTTGCTTTAATGTTTTCAAAGTTGTGTGAAAATTTGAGAGAAGGTCGATGGCCTTAATCTTTGACATCTTACTTGTCTCTAAAACGAGCTCATTGGGACTTAGATTTTGGTTGGGCGGTACTTTGAAATAGGCTCGACGAGTTAAGATTTGAAGAAACTTAATGGCTTTCATTGATATATCCCTAGCCCCAAATTTAAGGCCAAGGACACCTGGAAACCCAAGGGGAAGGATGAATCAAGGTAATGCACAATAGAATAAGGGTAACTAAGGTAGGCCAACATGCCAAAGAGCCACTAAAATAAAACATTCAACCTTTTAAAATGAAATGCATGAATGCAAATGCAGATAATTCCCCAATACACATGCTATGCAAGGTAAATGCATGAATGGAATGCAATAAGATATGAGCAAGCTGTTAACATGATTTCAAACATGAAATATCAGATATATTATAGCCATTTAAACTTTAATGTAATCATATATGAAATCCACCATAAACAATGTAAATAAACAGATCTATAGGATACCACAATCAACCATATTAACAATGTTAAAAATAACATCTACTAAATGCCACCTACAACCATATTAACATAAACAAAACCAAATATGAAGGATTCCATCTATAGTCATATAAACAATAAATAGATCAGATGTCATGGATTCCACCTACAACCAAGTTAACGACAACAAAATAAGATCTATGAGCACATATACACCAGAAATTGCAAAAAATAAACATATAACAAAATACTCATCTTAATATAAAGAAAATAGTTTCAACGGTACAGCGTTCCACCCATCCATAAACATGCCATGCTCATGCATATTTCAACATGATAGTCACCCTTGAGCTGAGGCCATAAATCCATAGGACAAGTACTCTCAAACCAAAAGGTATGGTATGCTCATCTCAACACCAGGAACACTGCCACACAAAAAAATTGTATCTCAGTCAAACATAAACCTTTTTCAATGAAACAAAAAATATTCCTTAATAGAAACAATGTTTCAGACACAATAGAACATGTCTCACAACCCAAAAATTATCTGAAATATCTAAACTAGAACATATGTTTGCATTCTTCTCATCATCGCGAGAATACTACAACTACACTTTTCACCATATCAACTTTCCATTCCATCTACACTACATGGTGAGTTGTGACTCCCCTCACTATACAAGCCCTTAGGATATCACCGCCCTCACCCAGGATTTATGATCTATATTGGATAAAGACAAACAATGGGAGAAGGATTCATGTTGTGTAAGCATAGATTAATCTTGAATCCCCGTTATAGTCTTCAAACCTCATTACAAGGCCTTCAATATTCCTGCAATGCAATGCATCTCCTACTTGAGAGCATGTATTTCCTAGACAAGAGAGAATTCCCCTGCATTGGAGAGCTCAGAGAGAGAAGAAGAATGAAAGAGATCCAATTCGAATCCTTCTATAGCCATTTGATTTATCAAGAGAATGACTCGGATTCTAAGAAAGGTAACTCAAATTCACTTGGGATTACTCAATTAATGAGAGAGAGAGAAAGATTACAATTAGATATTCCCTTTACTAGAATAGAAAAAGGTGAAACAAGAGAGTGTTTACACTTTTTCAAGGAGTGTAGGCTAAAAATAGCAAGTGAGGGTGCATGAGAGCATGAGGAGTGTCACAAGAGGCTTGGAATAGCCAAGGCAGGCACACTAGCTAAGAGGGTCCCACCAAACATCAAGGTGGGTGTAATAGTACCTCCATAAACCAAAATAATAAAATATAGGATCTAACAAGTAATGGGAAAGAAGAAACCCCTAGTCCCCAACCCCCTCACATGTGGAATCCATGGCCCCCCATTCCCATTAGTTGTCCATGTTGAAATAGTTATTTATTAAACAATAATAATAATAATTTCAAAGTCCATAGTCCTAGTACCTTGTGCCACAATAACAAAACAAATATTAACATATGTCTAGGGCTTAACATATAGGTTATTACATCCCCCTCCCCTTAAAACAATGCATTGTTCTTGATGGATACTTATCACATACATTCCGGAACACAAAATTTCAAAAAAGTCAAGGGTATGCCTCCCTCGTAGCATATTCCAATTCCCAAGTAGCATATTCAGGACTATAATAGGTCCATTGGACCTTTACCTGCCTAATCTCTCAATTTCATAGAAACTTGACTTTTTTCTCAATATAGAAACTGGTTCTACTGGAAATCTCCTTCCACTTCTGCCTGAATCACATTCCAATCAATCACATAATTAGCATAGAGTATATTTTTTTTCAACAAAGATACACGGAATACATTATGCACTTTTATGCAAGTAGGCAAAGCAAGCTCATGCGTCGAGACCTATCCTAGCTAAGATCTCAAAGGGTCCATAGTATCTAGTAGCTAGATTGGAACATTTCCCTAAGTTCAAGGATCTCTTCCTAAGTCTAAATTCCAAAAAGACATGATCTCCAACTTTAAATTGCCTGTTAGTTATGTTCTAATCTACGTAACTTTTATGTCTATCTTGAGATGCTTTCAAATTATGTTTGATCTTAATCATCCAATCTTCCATGTCTTTAAGAAGTTCAGGTCCAATGATGATTCTGTCTGTTGGATTATCTTAACTGATAGGAGTATTGCACTTTCTCCCATACAATGCTTCAAAAGGACTCATATTCAAAGAGGCATGATATCCATTATTATAGACAAACTCTACCAAGTGCAAATAATCTTCCCACTTGGATGGTTGATTCATCACATACATTCTCAACATATCCTCAATCACTTGATTGACTCTTTATGTCTGACCATATATCTAAGGATGGTATGTAGTACTCATGTTCAAATTTGTGCCAAATCACCCAGACAATCATTTCCAAAAGTTAGAAGTAAACTTTGCATCTCCGTCTGACACTATAGCTTTCAGAATCCCAAGTAGTTTGACAACCTCTTTCATATAGATGTTTGAAATTGTAACACCCTGGTTTTGACCCCGTTTGCATTAAAAATGTATATGATGTAAATATTGTATTTAATTGTGGTGTGGAGCTAAAGGAAAAAGCCCCACCATGGATTTAGCATGTTATGTTCGACGATTAAATCAGTGCTGATGGTATTTTTTTCTATCCGGGCACGTTATAATTTTGAATCATCATGTACATATGAAGTTTAATTAAAAACCCACAACCATCTATGTCAATGCAACAAATAATGAGATGGGGGCATGATTTCCTAAGGATAAGGGGGAGAATGTTTAACCTTGATCCAATGGGGAGAAGCCAAGTGTCAAGAGGAGAACCCATCAGCTACCAACCACCTTTGTTGTCTTATTCACCAACCGTTTAATTTCTCCAGGAGTTAGTTGGGTAGTTATTGCCTTGGAGCTTGGGAGGCATGGGTAGCTGTCAAATCTGGTAGGGACGTCGGCCTTGACCACACGCATGCCCAAAGAGGATATTTCATTCATTATTCCTCACGTGGAAGAGGGTAGCTGCATTCTACTCATGCGCGCAGGCATTCCTCATGCACTTGGACAACCGCATTCTACTCACACACATGAATTTTTTCTCATTCACTCAGGCAATGAATACTCACACATGCAGCTGATTTCCTCACACGCAAAAGTTCTGTCGCTCAGCCGTCCATTACCCATTTACCCCTGCTCATTTTTGCAGTTTGTTTCCATTCTCCCATGGCGGGAGGATCGTTTATGACAACGCGGGAAGTAGATAGAAGAAGAGACCCTGATTTCTGAGTGGCTGTTGAGTTGTTTTCACCCACGTGACACTATTGATCAATTGATGAAATTGATTTTGGTCATAGGGTTGTTGTTCCCCAATTGACATTTGGATTTTGGCTCCCACGATGTTTTCTTCCGTGCCCAGAACTTGCAATTATTGTGTATGTTACTGCTATTTGGTTTGAATTGGTTTGGGAGGGGAAATGTGGTCTGACTAGCTTGATAAACCTAGTGTGAGAAGGAACCTCATAGACAGAGCTAGGGGGCTATATTTTTTCTTTGCACACCCTAAATAGCACTGGAAGGGAAGGCATAACCCGAGGGACTGTGTTGCATAGAAGGGGATGCTTCCTTGTATTGGGTGTGTAGATGTTTTAGAAGCCAGTCTAGATCTGGTGCAGGTGTCCATAGCTCTGTGGTTGAGCTCACTAGCTAAGTAGTCAGCCTTTCCAGCTCCTTTGTATCCTGATAAACCCAAATGTGTTGGCTTGGTTGAGTTTTGTTGTATCCTTGGCTATGTGTGAGCCTTCTAGTGTTCCTTATTCCTTGTGGGAATCATGCCCATCTCGGGGGTGGCAGTGCTGTTGAGAGATTGAGGAGCACATTGGCCTATGGTTGGGTGGAACGTTGCAACGACATAGCTGAATGCAGGATAAGATTCTTCTTCCAAGATAAGCCTCTCTTGTGTTAATCCCCGCATTTATATTTAATGAAATATGATGAATATGTGAATGCTTGAATTTGTTTGCTTCCGCTGTAGATTGCATTATGCATCTATTTATGTTTATGTTCAATGCATTTTATTATCATGTTCATGGGACTTAAATTTCCCGGATTAGATAGCATTATAATCGTGTTCTCTCTCTAGTGGATGGGAGGAGACCTGTCAAAAATGTTCATCCTCTTATGAGTTGTCTTTACTAGAATAAAGTGTGCATCTTTAGTTAACTTATCCACCACCACCATGATGGAATCATTCTGTATTATTTTCTTATGCAACTTTGTGATGAAATTTATCATCAATACATCCCACTTCCATTCAATTATCGGTAATGGATGCAAGAAATCAATTGGATGTCGATTCTCCACTTTAACCTTCTAACATTCCATGCATCTGGCAATGTACTTTGCAACATTATTCTTCATTCTTGGCCAATAGCATTGCTTCCTCGCTACTGCTACTATCTTATGATAACTCGAATGGCCAACATAAGTCACATTATGCATCTCTTTCAGAACCATCTTCCTTATATCTCCAGAATTCGACACATAAACTCTGTCCTTATGCATGAGGATTCCATTCTCTTCCAACCTATACTTATCAAACTTTGGTTGTAATTTCTATTGCTACAATCCATTTCTTACTTGTTGGTAATGTTTATCTGTAGCATTGGATTCAATGATCTTATCTTTCAAATATGATGTATCAATATTGATAGCTGCTACATACATCACATGGTCATGCTCCCATTTGGTCTTACCAATGCACCCACCACATTCATGTGCCACATGAATAGTGTTTTTAGCATATATTTGGACAAGTTTGTGTTAGTGTTATTAGATAACATTCTTGTCTATTCAAAGAGTGAAGAAGAGCATGATGGACATCTACGAATGGTGTTGCAAGTTCTTATAGAGAACCAATTGTATGCAAAGCTAAGAAAGTGTAAATTTTATCAAAGAAGGGTACAATATTTGTTTCATTTCATTTCATAAGAAGGAATTTTAGTGGATCCGAAAAAGATTGAATCCATATTGGAGTGGCCTACTCCAAGGAATGTTACATATATTAAATCTTTTATGGGTCTTGGAGGCTACTATAGAAGGTTCATTAAAGGATTCTCCAAGATCGTTCATTCGATTACATTGATGCAAAGGAAGAATGCAAAGTATGTATGGTCTAAAAAATGTGAAGAAAGCTTCCAACAGTTGAAAAAGTTACTTACCACCGCTCCTGTTTTGAAGATTGCAGACCTAAAGAAGGATTTTGTAGTGTGCACAGATGCTTGCATTGAAGGATTAGGTGGATTTCTTATGCAAGAAGGATTTGTGATTTCCAACGAGTTAAGAAAATTAAAAGAGCATGAAAAGAATTATGCAACTCATGCTTTAGAACTAACATCCATAGTACATTCTCTCAAGGTGCGGAGACATTACTTGTTGGGGAGAAGATTCAAAATTAGGATAGACCACATGAGATTAAAGTATTTGTTTGATTATCCAAGCTTGAATTCTAGGTAGGCTATATGGTTGGAATTCCTATGTGAATTTGATTATGAAATTAAGCATGTAAAAGAGAAAGAAAATAAGGTTGCAGAGGCCCTTAACAAAAAATTTCATGTAGCAGCATTAAGTATATGCAAATCAGATTTGAGAACAAGAGTTCTTGAAACCCAAAACAACGATGAAACTTACCTTCAAGTAAAAGAGAAATTACAACAGGGAAAATTGGATGAAAAGAGGGAAGGATAGCAGCTCAGAGAAGATGATATTCTTGTTTATAAAGACAGAATGTACATCTGAATTGTGCAGATTTAAAGACGTTAGTAATGGAAAAAATTCATCAAATGGCTTACTATGGACATCTAGGATATTAAAAGACAATAACAACAAGAAAGAAATACTTTTGGCATGGAATGAAGAAAAACATGGAAAACTACATTGCTCGGTGTCAAAAATGACAACAAGTCAAGGCATAGAATCAACACCCAACAAGACTATTGCATCATTTGCCCAATCTAGAATGGAAGTGGGAAATAATTTCTATGGACTTTATAATAGGTTTGTCATTGACAGTGAAGCATGATTCAATTATGGTTGTGGTGGACAATATATCAAATGAAACTCATTTTGTCCTAGTCAAGTCCACTCATAAAGCAAGTGATATAGAAAATATTTTAATGAATGAAATATTTAGATTGCATGGATTTCCCAAGGCAATAGGTTTTAGATCAAGATGCAAAGTTCACATCCAAATTTTGGAAAGGGTTATTTTAGGAGTTAGGAACACAATTGAATTTTAGTACAACATATCATCCTCAAACAGATTGTCAAACCGATAGGGTGAACCAAGTTCTTAAGGAAATGTTGAGAATGTATGTGATGGATACACCATTAAAGTGGGAGGATTACCTACACTTGGTAGAATTTGCATACAACAATGCACATCAAACATTATTGGGAATGAGTCCATTTTAAGCATTGTATGGCAAAGGATGCAGAACTCCAGTGAATTGAGATAGTCTAGTGAATAGGATAATACTTGGGCCATAAATGATCAAGGAAATGGAACAAGAAATTGTTAAGATTAGGTAGAATTTAAAGGCTACCCATGACAGGAAGAAGATTTATGCATATTTGAAAAGAGTGCACAAGGAATTTAAAATTGGGGATCATGTTTATTTAAGAGTATATCCAATGAAAAATTCCCTAAAGTTGGGAAGTTGTGCCAAGATGGAACCAAGATATTGTGGGTCATTTGAAGTCCTTGATAAGATAGGACCAGTTGCATATAGGATTTCATTTCCTGCTAACATGAGAGCTCATAATGTTTTCCATGTTTCTATGCTTAAGAAATATTTACATGACCCTAATCTCATAATTGATTGGAATGTAATACAGGTAGAACCCGAGGGAGAGTTCCAAGTGGAACCTATCAGCATACTCAACAAGAAGGTAACATTGCTCCAAAACCGATCCATTAGACAGGTAAAGGTGCAATGGAAGCACCTTGTTCTCGATGAGGCTACATGGGAGTTAGAGGATTCCATGAAAGAGACATACTCATTTTTGTTCAAAATTTGAGAACACCAAGGACAATGTTGTTCTAATGGATAGGGGAATGTACATTAGAGGAAATTTCAACTCAAAATGGGCCTTTTAACTTTAACTCAAATTCCATGTCATCATGTGTTAGCCAATGAAATTTCTTTAAATTTGAAATACCATATAGGTCTTAAACACTTTTTTAATATAAATTTGGGAATAGGTATCATAAAAAAAACTACTTTTTTGTTTATATTTTTGACATATCTCCCGTGCTTTTACTCAAATTTCGATCGGGAGAGCTCATTGGATGCAGATTTAAATTTGGCATCCAACGAGTACCCACTTGGCATACTTTTGACGGACCCTGCTACCTGAAAAATAAGAAATACCTGAAAAAATGTGATGATGACATCATCATCACATTTTTTTCCAGGTATTTCTTGTTTTTGGTGTAGCGGGGTCTGTCAAAAGTATGTCGAGTGGGTACTCGTTGGATGCGGAATTTAATTCCGCATCCAACGAGCTCTCCCGATTGAAATTTGAGTAAAAGCATAGGGAGATATGTCGAAAATACAAACAAAAAAATAGTTTTTTCTTTTCTTCCTTCAAAATTAATAAATATTATTTTATTATTTTAACTATTATTTTATTAATATTTTTTAGGAGGCCCATTTTGAGGTGAAATTTCCTCTAATGATGCCCCCATTTGGAAATGAATGGTTTGAAGACCTTTTCAAACTTGAACATTATACCTTTAGGTTCATATGATTTATTGGTTTCCATGGATTGGTTGGATGCACATCATGCAATACTTGATTGTCACAACAAAACTTATACTCGTCTTGATGAAGAAGGTAATAAAGTGACAGTGAGAGGAATCGTGGGTACCTCCGAAGTATGCAGTGTGGGTATGGGTTGGATGCATAATTAAATTTTGCATCCAACAAGTCCCCAAACTCGAAATTTGGGTGAACCCATAAAAAGATATGCCAAAAATACGATAAGCAAAATTAGTTTTTCTTTTTCCCTCCATTTGTTTTTACAAACTTTACCCTTATGGTTGACATCATCATCTTGAATCTTATTGGTTCTTGTAAAGTGAATTTTAATGGTACAATTTTTGTTTTGAGGCCCATTTTGACCTCAAAACTCTCATAATGAGAACTCCTCCATCTTCTTGTCATAGTAGTGCTCCGAGACATATTCCTTTTGGAAGTATTTCTTGACCTTTCTCCAAGAGATTCTATCTTTATCAATATCTTTCATCTTGACTAGTTGATCCTACCAAATGGATGATTTACTTTGTAAATGGTAGATGGCTACCCTTTCTCCCATGTTTGATGTGTACAACTACAGCTTGAAGAAATTTCTAAGTACCAATAATCAAGATTCAACATCTTCACCTTACTTTGCTTCTCCATCAAAGGTTGGGGTTTTGATTCTTCTTAATTCTCCCACTAGTTAATTCTATGCAAACCTTTTCTTCTTATAACTTACTGGGGATGTTTTTCTTTCTGAGCTACTTGATGAATACATTTTCTTCTTCATTCTAGAGGGCATATGACGGGGTATTATTGAGTATGATCTATATCTTTCATAATCTCTTCTTGGTACATGTCTTCCAACATCTTGGTTGTTTCTTGGAGCTATTCTTTGGGTTTTTTTGCAATTGTTTGAGATCATGCATGATTTGTTCTTGAATGTAAATGATCCTTTCATTATATTCTGTACACTTTCTTACTGAATATTTTATACTTAAGGGTTCACTACTTCTCTTGTGTCCATTTGTTCTACCTTTTCTTCTTCCAACTCCTCTTCAGGGTTGTATTTTTTGTCCTTCTTCAAAATCCGTCTCTGATCTCTGTAGCTAACCTCTAATCTATGATATCTTGCTAATGTAGCTTCCTCTTCACTGTACTTACTGAGTCTTTGGTCTTCATTGCTTCGATGGGGGTTTAAAATTGTATTTCAATAACCAAAATACATGCTCATTCATTAAAAGACATAAATGGGCATGAAATGTGTTCATTAGCAATGACTATTAGCAGACTACATGTCTCTTTCATAATACATACATTGCGATTTCAAATACATAACATAGAGTTAGAAATATATATAAGGCACAACAATCGCAGAGTTGAAATGATCACTCTGATACAACTATGAGATGTCCCCAACCCAGAATCGAAGGCCAAGGGCACTTGGGAACCCAAGGGGATGGCTGAATCAAGGTAATGCAAAACAAAATAAGAGTAATTGAGGATATAACAACATGCCAAAGACTTTCTAAAATAAAACATTTAACATCTTAAAACGAAATGTATGAATACAAATGCAAATCCTTCTCCAATACACATGCTATGCAAGGTAAATGTAGGCATGAAATGCAACTAGATTTGAGCAATCTATTAAAATGATTTCAAACATGAAAAATCATATCTATTACAATCATTTAAACTTTAATATAATCAGATCTACAAGCTAGCATAAATAATGTAAATAAACAAATCCTAGAAGCTACCACAATCAACCATTTTAACAATGAAAAAAATATATTTATTGATTTCCACCTATAGCCACATAAATGATAAATAGATTAGATCTCATGGATTCCACCTACAACCATGTAAATGACAGAAAAAAATATCCACGAGAACATATATATCAGAAATGCAAAATAAACATAACAAAATACTCATCTTAATGAAAAGAAACTAGCTTCAATAGGACAAAATTCCACCCAACCATAAACATGCCATTCTCATGAATATTTCAATATGACAGTAACACCCAAGCTAAGGCCATATATCCACAAGAGAGAACTCTCAAACCAAAAGGCATGGTGCTCTCATCTCAACGCCATGAAAACTGCCACACAAAACGATTGTATCTCAGTCAAACATAAACATTTTCCAATGAAACAAAAAGTATTCCTTATTGGAAACAACATTTTGGATGCAATGGAATAGGTATTACAACCCAAAAATTCTTATAAATATCTAAACCAGAACATATGGTCGCACCCTTCCCAACACTGTAAGGATACCACAACTATACCTTTCACAATATCAACTTTCCCTTCCATCTACACTACCGGGTGAGTCATGAATCCCCTCACTACAGAGTCCATCAGGATATCACCACACTCACCCAATATTTATGATCTAGAATGGATAGAGAAAAGAGATGGAAGAAGGAATCATGTTGTGTAAACATTGATCAATATTCAATCCCCATTATAGGGTCTTCAAACCTCATTACAAGGCTTTCAATATTCCCGCAATACAATGCATCTCCTATGTCACATCCCCTCCCATCAATCCAACCAACAGAGGGGGACATGAACGATGGGCTGGGTGCGAAATTTCACCCCAAGACCAAATCATGAAATTCATTAAAAACTAAATATGCGTGCAGATGCATGAATATAACACAAAGGAAATTAAACTCTATTAATGCATGCACATGTAAATTACCATCATGTTCGTCACATGCATAACAACAAATTAATGCATATAAATAAACTCATTTTCAGGCTATTCACATGCATTCAATTTAATAATTCAACTGAACCAAAGTATTCATTATGACACAAACAAATAGTCATTCAAAATACATAAAATTGACATAAATAGAGATAACAATGAACACTTATATTTTAATTGGAAGTGCCTAAGCAACAGGATATGGGAGATCAATGTTCCACCCAATCCTAGGTATCTGTCCAACCTATATTCTTTTAGTTGAGAGACCACCCCTAAGCTGGGATATGTATCCACTAAGGAGGAATTACTCAGGTCACTCACAACCATAAGGACAAATACTCATGCTAAGCCAACACACAACTGGGTTTGTCAAGCATGTAGGGAGGTAAGGAAGGAGATAACTAAGATAGTGAGATCAACAACATAGCTATAGTAATCTCAATTTGGATCCATAAATATTTTATCCCACAATACCTATCACACCTAACACAAGGAAGGTCCCCTTCTTTGCTACATAGTCCCTCAGGCATTCCTTCCCTCCATTACTCTTCATTGTGGGAATAGAAAGGTCCAAAATTCTAAACCTCTAGAGATTATTTCCTTCAATGGGTTTATCAATCCATTCCAACCTCCTATGTCACTCCCACTTCAGTCCACTTTGGATTTTTCCAAGTTCTAGCCACATGATTGTCAATCATGATATTCCTCTTTCAGGATACCAAATCTGGATTTTCGGGATTTTGGCACTCTGAATTTCTCCCTATTGTTTATGTGTATGGAATCTACACTGTATTTCAGTTCTCACATGAATTTATGGGTGTTTTTGGCACTTCAAAGCGTGGCTTCTTTTCAAGTTGCGATTTCTACAATTTTCCCCGCTGGGAATGCATAACAAGATGGAAATTGACGTCCGGTTTTCAATAATGGAATGGGTATGATGGATAATGAATTCCCATAATGATAAATGAATTATGGTTCAAGTAAACCATTCGCATACTCAACTATACAAATTTTTGAGTTTGGCCCATGCTCCATTAATTTTATGAGTTGATTTCTTAGGTACCATCTTACAAAAGAAATAAATGCCAACATAGCTAGTCAATGTGGATTCTCAAGATGACATTTGGAAACATAGGGTTCAATACCACAACCCCTTTCCTCTCCCTAGTGGATACACATAGACCCTTCATTTTAGTTTCCTCCATAGCTAACTCTTGGTATTCTATTTTCATTAAAAATATTTACATGCTTTTACAATTTTCCATGGCTTGCTAGCACATGGCTAACAAAATATAGAATACCTATTTTTTTTAAAGCTAAGCATTCACTAGCATGTTCTTGGCCTTGATCTCCATGTTAGGAATCATGCATCACATGTATACAATATTTACATTTAAAACCAATGCATTATATGGGTCAAAATAGGGGTATTACATTCCCATTCCCCTTAGAACAACAGTGTCCTCAATGTTCTCAAAATTTGAACAAAAATGAGTATGCCTCTTTCATGGCATCCTCTAACTCCCTTGTAGCCTCATCAAGACCAAGGTGCTTCCATTGCACCTTTACCTGTCCAATGGCTCTGTTTCAGAGCAATGTTACCTTCTTGTCGAGGATGGGTATAGGTTCCACTTAGAACTCTCCCTTAGGTTCTACCTGTATTACATTCCAATCAATTATGTGATTAGGGTCATGTACATATTTCTTAAGAAAAGAAACATGTAAAACATTATGATCTCTCATGTTAGTAGGAAATGCAATCCTGTATGAAACTAGTCCTATCCTATCAAGGACTTCAAATGACCCATAATATCTTGGTTCCAGCTTGGCACAACTTCCTAACTTTATGGATCTTTTCCTTGGATTCACTCTTAAATAAACATGATTCCAATTTTAACTTCCTTTTGCACTCTTTTCAAATTTGTGTAACTCTTCTTCCTGTCCTGGTATGCCTATAAATTCTACACAATCTTAACAATTTCTTGTTCCATTTCATTGAGCATTTATGGACCAAGTATTATCCTTTTCACCAAACCATCCCAATTTGCTAGAGTTCTAAATCCTTTGCTATACAATGCTTCAAATGGAATCATTTCCAATGATGCTTGATTCCCATTATTGTATGCAAATTCTACCAAGTGTAGGTAATCCTCCCACTTGGATGGTTTATCCATCATATACATTCTCAACATGTCCTTAAGAACTTGGTTCACCCTCTCGGTTTGACCATCTATTTGAGGATGATACGTTGTACTAAAATTCAGTTGTGTTCCTAATTCATAAAATAACCATTTTCAAAATTTGGATGTAAACTTTGCATCTTGATCTGAAACTATTGCCTTGGGCAATCCATGCAATCTAAATGTTTCCTTCATGAAAATATTCACTATATCACTTTCTTTATGAGTGCACTTGACTGAATCAAAATGAGCTACCTTTGATAGCTTGTCCACACCAAGAATAATTGAATCATGCTTCACTGTCTTTGACAAACCTCTTATAAAGTCCATATAAATTATTTCCCACTTCCATTATGGAATGGGCATAGGATGCAATAGTCCTGCTGGGTGTTGATGTTGTACCTTGACTTGTTGGCATTTTTTACATGGAGCAATGTATTCTACCATGTCTTTCTTCATTCCATGCCAAAATTATTTCTTTCTTGTTGATGTTATTTTCTTTTGATATCCTTGATGTACAGAGTATGGCATTTGATGAATTTCATCCATTACAAACTTCTTTAAATTTGCACAATTCAGAGGTACAACCTGCCTTTATAAAAACGAATATCATCTTCTCTAGGCTAGTATCCTTAACATTTTCATCCAATTTTCCCTACTGCAATTTCTCTTTTACTTGAAGGTAAGCCTCATTGTTGTTTTGGGTTTCAAGAACTCTTGTTCTCAAATATGATTTGCATATACTTATTGCTACTACATGATTTTTTTTGCTAATGGCCTCTGCAACCTTATTCTCTTTCCCTTTTACATGATTACTTTCAAAATCAAATTCACATAGGAATTCCATCCATCTATCTTTCCTAGCATTCAATCTTGGATAATCAAACAAATACTTTAAGCTCATGTGGTATATCCTAAGCTTGAATATTTTCCCCAATAAGTAATGTATCCACATCTTGAGAGCATGTACTATGGCTACTAGTTATAAATCATGAGTTGCATAATTCTTTTCATGCTCTTTTAATTTTCTTGACTCATAGAAAATAAAAAGGCCTTATTGCATAAAAAATCTAGCTAATCCTTCAATGCAATCATCCACGCACACTACAAAATCCTTCTTTGGTTCTGCAATATTCAAAACAAGAGTGATGATAAGTAACTTTTTCAATTATTGAAATCTTTCTTTACATTTTTCAAACCATACAAACTTTATATTCTTGATCCTTTGCAGCAATGTAATCGGATGAGAGAACTTGGATAATCCTTCAATGAACCTTCTATAGTAGCCTACAAGACCCATAAAATATCTAACATCTGTAACATTCCTTGGACTAGTCCAGTCCATTATGGCTTCAATCTCTTTCGAATCCACTAAAATTGCTTCTTCTGAAATGACATAATGCAAATAATGTACATAAAATTCACACTTGCTTAGCTTTGCATACAATTGGTGCCCTCTAAGAAATTGCAACACCATTCTTAGATGTTCCTCATGATCTTCTTCATTTTTTGAATAAACAAGAATGTTATCCAAGAGCACTAACACAAACTTGTCCAAATACTTGCTAACAACATTGTTCACGAAGAACATGAATGTGGTGGGTGCATTGGTAAGACCAAATTGCACCACTGTGAACTCAGAATGGCCATATCTTATCTAGAAAGTTGTATTATGAATGTTTTATTCCTTTATATTTACTTGATGATAACTATACCTCAAGTCAATTTTTGAGAACACTTTGGCTTCCTTCATTTCATCGAACAAATCATCAATTATGGGCAGTGGCTACTTATTATTGACTGTCACTTTATTTAACTTCCTGTAATCAATACACAGCCTTAATGCCCCATCCTTATTCTTGAAAAATAATACTGTGCTGCCCAAGGAGACACACTTGGTATTATATACTTATTCTCCATTACTTCTTGTACAACCTTACCTGAAACTTGCTTAGGAATTCTTCTTACCAATCTTGGCCTTCCTTCTTTATCAATGCATTCAAGAAAATTTTCATAACAATATCCCTTGGCTCTATGCTCTTCCAACCAATCCATACCAATAAGAGCAGCATAGGATCCTAATGGTAGGGCACTTAAATTTGTTTTTGTGAGGAGTCCATTCAACTCTATGGGGCAATCCATCACTACTTCACTCACCCTTCTTTTTGTTCCTCTAGCTAATTGAACTAACCACGGCTTATTATGCTTCACTTTTACAAAATAATGACTTTCAACCACTTTTGGAGAAACACAACTATGAGTAGATCCTGTATTAATCAAAACATAAATGAATTTCTTAGCAATCTTACCTCCAAATTCCACTACTGTTGATTGATGGTCTGCTTGATAGTTATCCAACATTGCATAAATTTCGGGAGTTTCTCTTTCCATATTCTCCACTATAACTGTCGCTTCTAGGTTGTGCAAGCCTTGAGGGTTCTCTTTCCAATGTGGACAGCCTTTAAGCATGTAGTTTTGTCCACATCCCCTAAACTGAAGTGGCCCCTTTGGCCCTTTATTTGATGTTGTTGATGGCTTAACTCCACTTCATGCTTTCTAGTCTTATTGGAAATTTCTTGGCTGATTTTTAAATGATGGCTTTAACCACTCCTCCTTTGGTCAAACCTTCCTTTTGTCTTTCCTTTTCATGTTGATGAACCTTTTATTTTTGTTTGCTCTGCTCAAATCAATGAATTGCCATTCTAATGGCTTCATCAAGAGTTGGTGGATTAACAAACTCAATCCTATCTCTGAAAATTTGGGGAAAACTTTGAAGGAAGCATTGGGTATTTACCCTATGATCTTTGATATAATCCACTTGCCTCAACTATTCCAAAAAATTATGGACATGTTCTTCCATAGATTTCTGTCCTGATTTGATTTCATTGAACTCCTTCTTCTTGTTATCTTTTTTTTAATAGAAATAGCTGGAATTTTTTATTATAAAAAAAAGAAAGAAAGTGAAAACAAAATACAAGGCAGATTGCTCCCATATCAAGGCAGCATCTCTTTCACCATTTTCCTCCTTCTCTAGCTTATAACAGACATGAAAAATGCCTATGTTGTGGGTGTTATAACTCCTTACAAATTTCCTACACAATACAATACAAAAACAAAACATTTCAAAAGCAAGCAGAAATTAAGGGATCCAAACATTTTTGTAGATGATGTTGTTCGTTTCTAAGATGATGCAACTCAAACTCGTCCCTTTATTGGCCATTCTGTTTGCTTGCTGATTCTAACTTCTGAAAACATGGAAGAAATTAATTGCTTTGAATTCATTGCATAGACAGGAGCGCATCTGATGCATCCTTGAGGAAGCAATGTTCTGGTCTCTATTGATCTTTAATTCTTCTCTAATGACAATTAAGGAATCTCCAATTTTGCTTAGTTCCTTGATCCCCATATATTTGGCTAGCTCCAAACCTTTTATTACAACATACAATTCCGCCTCATTGTTTGTTGTTCTCCCAATACCCCAGGCATACTTTGTTTTCTTTTTCCCATTGGAGACATAGATTACTCCACCTGTTCCTGCAATCCTAGGGTTTCCTTTTGAGGCACCATCAAAGAAAAGAGTGCTGACTCCTAACTTTGTCCTCCAATTTTTCTCTTCCTCCTTGCTCATCCTAATCTGCCATCTTGAAAGGCTCAACATCTTTGGGGGATAAAACCTGAAACTTGCGGGTGAGTGCCAAAAGAGATCAGCCATCCAAGTGCTTTTTTCCACCGAAATAGGATCATTATTAATTCTTTTCATTCCTCTTGTGGATAATGTGTCAACCCATAGAGCTTTAGCTGCAACAACAACTTTAATGGTGCATGCATTTTTGCCTTCAAAGATTTCCTTGTTCCTAGCTATTCAAATTTTCTAGCAAATTAACCTTGGAAGAGCTTCCCAAGCTCTGGCAAGGTATGGTTTTTTAAATAAGGAACCTTGATAATAATATTTCCAACAGAAGAATAGATCATTCCAGCTTGTTGGAATAATAATATTCATATTAATCTCTTTGAGGACAATGCTCCAGAATTTCTGCGTGAAATTACACTCTATGAACACGTGCTCTAAACTTTCCTCCTCTTCTTTACACAAGATGCAACGAAGTGGCCCAACAATACCTCTCTTCCTCAGGTTCTTAGCATTTTACGGAGTGCAAGGATCCAGAAGAAAACATTAATTTTTGGCAATCTGTCTCTGCTCCAAATTACATTCCACTTGTTGTTTTTTACTATCCCGTTCTTCCTTTTATACACCATGTGATATCCTTCTTTGACCATGTAAATTCTAGCATTTCCCCATCCACGTCTGTCAGTAATATTCTTATGAATTGGAGCTTTCCCATGCAGGATCGTGAGGAGCACTCTATAATATTCACACAGGTTCACAGGGATTTCAATGTCCAACCTTTCCATATGCCTCTAACCATCCAATCAGAGATGTCATATAGTGTGTTGAAAACATTTCTCTCACACCAATTCTTTAATTCGTGTAGATGTTGGCAGTAATTCATTGGTGATTTCAATATGATCTTGTCCTTCCAAATGCTTACCCACTTCCCATTCCCAATGATCCAATGAAGACATTCTTGAATTACAGAGGCCGATTTTTTGAAAAATATCCCAGATTGGGGATCTGGTTCTGTTAAAGTTTATGCTTTCAACGCATCTCTATCTAATTCTTGTCATGTATTTTTTTGCAGGGCATATTTCCACCATGCACTCTTTATTTTACAAACTCTCCATATTAGTTTTGCATCGAGGGCCAAGTTCATGTCGTTGGGATCTCTGACTCCCATGCCACCATGCTACTTTGGACTACACACGATGTCCCATTTCACCAGATTGAATTTTTTTGTGTTTGCCTCCTTGCCTCCTTGCCAGAGGAATTTCCGTATCTCTCCAATGATTTCATGAATTACATGTTTAGGGGCTAGAGAAATAGAGCATTCATAAATTGGATATGTAGAGAGTACTGCTTTCAAAAGAACTAACCGTCCTGCTGGGTTGAGCCATATGGTTCCCCAGGCATTAATTTTTTTCTTAATTTTGTCTGTCAAGAATTGCCAGTTAGCATTATTTTTTCTCCCTTTGAAGATGGGTATTCCTAGGTAGCTGAAGGAGTTCCATGCTGTGATTCCTTTGAAACCAAGGATTCGGGATATATTTTCCATAGTTCCAGGGAGGAAATTCCAGCCGCATGCTTTTGATTTTGCAATGTCTATCTTACTATCTGAGGAATTAAGAAAAGAGGAGAGCACTCTTCTGAACCTCTCTGCTATGATCGTGGACGTGTCTCCAAGCATGATGGTATCATCTGCAAATTGCAAGTGATTTGCTGCTCTTACACCTCTAGAAATTTTCAGACCCTTAAGCTCCCCAATATCCTGCTGTTGTCGTAGTTTTCTGCTCATAGAGTCTGCTACCAGGAGGTAGAGAAATGGGGACAACGGGCAACCTTGTATGATTCCCCTGGTGGCTTGGAAGAACTTAGTTGGCCTGTATTTTACCAACAGGAAAATCCAGGGCTTGCTGATACAAGCGTTAATCCAATTTATGAACTTAGATGAGAAGCAAAATTTTGACATAATTTCCAAAAGAAAGAAGTGATTAACTCGATCAAATTCATTGGCCATATCGAGCTTAATCGACATACCTTGCTGCTTTATTTCCATGTCGGAATGTATTGCTTCCTGAACTATTATGATGTTGTCAAGGATTTTACATCCTGCAATAAATCCTCCTTGCGTATTCGATATGATCCTTCCCATTATTTTCTGCATTCTAGTGGCCAAAATTTTTGAGAGGATTTTATAAGAGGTGTTACAGAGTGATATAGGCATGAAGCATTCTATTGTACTGGGTTTTTTTTTCTTTTGGTATTAAGGTGATAAAGGAGGAGTTGGTGCCCCCCCCTACCTTATCCTTTATTCTTGTCCAATTTAGAATTCTTTTTGGGTCTCCTGTGATGATATCCTAGGCTTCCCTAAAGAAATTGATGGTGAACCCATCAGGCCATGTGCCTTGTCTGCTTACAGAGACCATATGGAAGCTTTGATATCATTTTCCATAATGGGTTTTGACAGATCAATGTCACCCTGCTCCGTTATAAGTGATGGAATTCCGGAGAGAAGGTCTGCCTGTGCTAGAGGATCTGTCTCATCCTTATCCATGTAGAAATATTCGAAGTGCTGAAAGACATGAGGCTTAATCTTATCCTGATCCACTATCTTGTTTCTGTCTTTATCCTTTAATTCTTTGATCGTACTATAGTTGATCCTTGTTTTAAATTGCTTGTGGAAGTACTCCATGTTGCTATCCCTTGCCTTTAACTAGAGCTGTCTGTATTTCACCCTCAGTTCCTCTTCCTCACATTTGGCAGATTTAAGGATCTTTAGATTTAGCTCTTTTTCTTGGCTGATAATCATCGTGGTAATTTCCTCCTTCTCCATCTTGGAGTGCAGATCAGCTAGTCCTGATTGTAGCTGGTTTTTCCTACTGCTAGTATTTCTATACTTGGTTTTCACCCAGGATTTCAGTTCACTGCAAAAATTTATAAGCTTGCTTTCCCAAATGTAGCTAGGAGAGCCAGAGCATGCCACTCCCCAGACATTCTTAATTAATCCCATGGATTTTTCCTCTTGGATCCAGGAGGAATTGAATTTGAAGGGAATTGGTCCAAGGTTTTTAGGAGTTGATAACACCAAAGAAATCGGCTTGTGGTCCGATACCGTCGAGGGAAAAGTAAAATAGGCGAGAGTAATATCACAAAGCAGAAAAGAGGCACTTACCAGAAAATGGTTAAGCCTGGCCGCAATGTATCCTGCACCCAATATTTGGTTACTCCAAGTAAACTTCCCATTTTTTAGTGGCAGATCTATTAGATCCAGATTAGAGATCAGATCTTCCATGTATTCCCCATAGGGATCTCTTATTCTGGAGCCCCCTCTTTTCTCAACTTGGTATTTGGTGGCATTAAAGTCCCCAACGATAATAAGTTCTTTCCCAACCAGACCACCTTTTAGAGCTCCTAGGCTGTTCTAGAATGTTTGCTTATCTCTGGAATGTGTTGGCCCATACACATTACATACATAGCTAAAATTTGGATCGTCTTTTTCCTGAAATTCTGTGAGGATCCAATATTGATTCTCCTCTATATTTTTAATATCATACTTGCTAGAAAAAAAGGATGTTGTTCCCCCTGAGGCCCCTATAGAACTAATGGTGTCTCCATGGCTATTTTTTCAGAAGTGTTGTGAAAGTGCCAGTACTTCCACATCACTCATTTTTGTCTCTTGGATTAGCAGTAAGTATGGCCTTTCAGATCTGATAATGTCTTTAATTGCTTTCACTTTGATTGCTCTGCCCAACCCTTTGCAATTCCAAGAGAGTACTTTCATTATTTTTTGACTAATTGAGATCTTGAGCTGGACCTTCCTTTCGCTTTCCCTATATTCTTGTGGTTTTGAAGGAGCCTTGTTTCTTCAATGCTCTGCTGCCTTCCGAACTCTAGTTCTCTTTATGCGTCCTTCTCTCTATAATACCTTTTTGTCGTTGTTCCTCTAGTGACAGGGGCCATTTCATGGATCTCTAGTGACCCATTTGAAGATGAGTCAAGAGATCAGGAAAAAGAAGATTGCTTTACCCTTTTAGTCCAAGTTCCTCCCCGCAATGGAGAGTCTTCCATTTCTACATCTAGCCTTTCTTCCCTGAGTGAAGTTGTTGGAATGCTGCTATCTACTAAGGTTCCTTGGGGCTCTGTTATGTCTTCTTCTAGAGTTTCTTCTTTAGATATAATTTCCCCTTACTCTACACTTAGAAGATTGAATTGATTGTTGTTTGTGGCCTCTTTTTCTACCTGTTCTATCTCTTTCCTTTTCTCTTCATGTGGATCCTTTGTCTAGGGTTTTGAGTTTTCTTCGGATTTTCTGATACCACCCTTCCTCTTGAGTTTTCTTTGGATTTTCTTGTATTGATTTAGGGAATTTTTTGATGAAGTGACCGTACTCGTGAAATTTCTTGCATTTAAATGATAGTTGTTCATAGTAAAATTTTTTAGCATGTTCCCATCCATCCATGCAAAGGACTACCATTTTCGAAATCCATTTTTCTAGGTTGACCTCTATGTAGATCCTTGCGCAGGAGAAAAGAGGATCTTTCGGTTCTGCCTTATTTGTATATTTTCCAAGAGATTTTTCGATTGCCTAAAGAGTTTCATTGTTCCAACAATGGAATGGAAGGTGAGGAAAATGAACCCAGACTGAGATTGCTGAGGGGAAATCCTTTTCTAAATCAAACGTTAAACTCCAATGATTTAGATATAGCCCTCGAGGGCCCATGAATTAAGGCCCACTTCTAAATATTAAATCCTTGTCTTCTTCGCTTTTGAATAGAAAAGTGAATAAACCTTTGCCGCAGACCCCCAGAGATCAGAGTCATCCAATTTTTTTTCAGCCAGAGATCCAATATTTTTGGAGATGGCCAAATTCCAGTAAAATGAACGATCAACCCCTGCTCACTTAGAGCAAGAGATTTCATCCTTGAAGCTGCCGACGTGATCTGGATTCTAGGAGCATTCATCTGCTTAACAAACCCATCTCCTCCATCAGACGCAAATGAGGAAGGCGATGGCATGGAGGCCACAAGTTCCTAGAAAGCCGCATCCAGAGTCCTTCGATGGTCTTTTGGGGTTGGATCCATAGGTGGATCCATCCCAACCCTAGAAAGATAGAAAAATGGATTCTAAAACTATATGATCCATAAAATTAATGATTTCCACAAGCCACTACTCTTGGTTGAGCATGAAACATGCAGAGGAAAAGCATGTAATGTATGCATGTAGAGGGACTCAGATCGGGAGGGCTCCATGGAGGGAGCTCGGTGCAGAGGAGCTGACATTGCTCAGCAGGAGGAGAGGAGCTGTGATGGAAAAAAGTCAGAAAAAATGTTCCTCTTGTTATCATAATACCTATAAGATAGGTATTTTTCCTTGAAATACTTCTTAAATTGCTCCCAGGTGATCCTTCTTTCCTTGATTTCTTTTACTTGCATGAGGTGCTTCCACCAAATTGAATATCGACCATTTAGATTGTAAATAGAAATTGTATCCTTTTCATTTCCTGAGTAATCATGAATTCTAAAATACTTATTCATCCCAAGAATCCATGCTTCTATCTCTTGACATGTCTTACCTTCTCCATCAAATGTGGGAGGCTTTTCCTTTCTAAATTTTCCTTGTGAAATTATTTTGAATTTATCTATTTTAAATATGATAGAAGTATGCTTTGTTCTACGTCAAGAACCTCTAGAATCGCATGAACTACTAGAAGAATACAATGACAAAGATACCTTACATTCCCTTCTCGAGGAACAATTTCTTGGACTCAACGTCCTCTTCCTAGAGAGATCTCTAGAGTTTCTTTCTGCATCTCTTCCTTATTGGACCACATTGCTACTACATTTCAGTGAGGATCTACAAAATATCAACATTGGTCTGGTTTTTATCCTCCCACTCCTTCATCAATCTTTCATTGAAACTTATCACGGTTTCAACCAAATTCCGAGGAGTGATTTGCTCTTTTCTCCCATTTGATTATGTCTTAGCATTTTCCTCTTGCATATTTTTTCCTAAGGAATATTCATTATGTTCATAGGGGTCCTGAGCATCATTCATGGTTATTATTTTTCTTGTGGATACTCTTTCCCTCTGCTTGCTGCCCTCTGCCACAACCGTTCAAAGTTGATCAACTGCAAACACTGTACATCATAGAGACATTTATTACATATCTTACTAAAATATGAAATGACACATAAAAATGATATTCTGAATAGAATTAGTCTCATTGAATTATTCACATGGTTCTTATGTTTTATTTTGTTCCATTTATGTATTTCTCACACTGCCATTAATTGACAATTTTTTTTTGTCAAAACAAGGTTATAGGCACTTTTTTGTTCAAATATCTAGGACATATGAACCCCCCATTCAAATTTTGATTGTGAACCATTGTTCCCCTATGGATAATATTTACAACTCCTCTCTCCATTCTTCATTCCAATTTTTGACTGAAAGTCACATTCTTTCAAAAATGTCTATTTTGCCCAATTCTGCACTTTTTCCACAAGTGCAACTAGCCTTAGAGGCCAACTTCAGCCACTTGTAGAAGTAAATATAGAAAGAACTAGGAAAAATTTAATATAAAAAAAAATAGTACACATAAAAAGGATAACTCATCATCTTTCATATCTCTTATCCGATTCACTTGTCAACCATTAAATTGTTTTAGGTTTGACTACTTTTAACTTTTTCATTTTTTCCCAAATTTCAAAATTTCACTCAAAATTAATTATTTCCCAAACCAAGAATTTATGGAAAAAAAATTCTAATGAAATTTTTCTATTTTGATGAGTAGGTAAAATGTCACGTTCATAAATATTTCTAGTTTCGACATCTAGGGTCACTTTTACCTCCTTTAAGCTTTTCAAAATCCCCCAAAACTACTTTAGAATAATGCATTTTGGCCTTCTTTCACACCTCGATTTCCCATCCTTTGTAATTTGGATCCAGGATTCCAAATTTAGCTGCATTCCTGGTCCATGGCCACACCATAACAATTTCATCTCAAACCAAGCTCCTATTGGGCCTCAAGACACTAATATTTGAAACTAACTAATTTGATATTTCAACCAAATCAGAGCAAAATGGGCTCAGGCCTCTCACTATCACTTGTATGATCTTCATTAATGGAATTTGAGCACCGTAGGTCTCATTCAATTCTAAGTTAAAATTATCCTGCTATAGAAAAAATAAATTTCGGGCTCTATACATTTTTTTTCCAGATCTTGATGTGTTGATCTCGACTTTTTCCAATCCTTTTTTACTTCCCCAATCGGAAATTGAAAATCAGAATGCACAATTGATCCACGATGAGACATTCCAGACTTCCAGAATATGACTACTATATTCCGTATGTTGAGACTCGAAAGTCGGAAGTTCAAAATGGTTCCTCCACAAAACCATCTTGACCTCCCAACTCCAACTACTATATTTCATACGTCATGAGTCAGAAATTGGCACTTTAGAACGACTTCCATATAAGACTACCTCGACTTATTGAATCCAACTACTACCTTCCATACATTGGGAGTCATAATTTGGAAGTCTACCACTGCACTACTATGCAGTCTTGATCCCGAATTCTAGCGTCGACACCTCGGTGTTGTCACTTTGGCGTTGGCACCAACACGTCAATCCTTCCATGAAACTTGCCAATCCTGACATCGACACTTCGACATTGGCATTTCATCACTATCTAAACAATATCAATCAATGGAATTTATTGCGTTCCGATCTTGATATCGAAATTTGGAAATTGATAAGATGCACTTGTTGCTTCTAACTTATTTTGCTGAAACCTTTAATGTATGAAGTCCATTTTTTATGAAATAAACTTGATTGGAAATATTTCGGTGAGCTCTATACAATGGTGCACTCCTCTTCAACATATGAAGACTTTTATTTTTGGTCATCATTTTAACCCAAGATTTTACTAATCACTTATCAACACTTCCCGTGGAATTCTGATTTTATGCCTCTAAGTGTGGATTTTGGCCCAAACAACCCTAGTGCTACAAACATTTTCTCTGATACCACTTTGTCATGTCCCCTCCAATCAATACAACCAACAAAGGGGGGCATGAATGATGTGTAGGGTTCTAAATTTTTCCCCAAGGCCATATTATGAAATTCATTAACAACTAAATGTGTGTGCAAATGCATGAATGTAAACACAACGGAATTAAACTCTATTAATGCACATACAACATGCAAATTACCAACATGTTCATCACAAACATAACAAAAAATTAATGCACACAAATAAACTCATTTTCAAGCTATTCACATGCATTTATTTCAATAATTAAATTGAACCAATTTATTCACTTTGGCATAAACAAACAATCATTCATAATACATAAAATTGACATAATTAGAGACAACAACGAACACTTATATTTCAATTGGAAATTCCCAAGCAATTGGATATGGGAGAGAATTTTTCCACCCAACCGTAGGCCTCTATCCAGCCCAGACTCTTTCAGTTGAGAGACCACCCTTGAGCTAGGCTATGTATCCATTAAGGATGAATTACTCTAGCTCACTCACAACCATAAGGACAAATACTCATGCTAAGCCAACCCACAACTCGGTTTGTCTAGCATGTAGGGGGGTAGGGAAGGAGATAACTAAGATAGTGAGTTCACCATAGAGATACAAACATCTCAATTTGGATTCAGACAACTTGGTTCCCACAATACCTACCACACCCAACACAAGGAAGGTCCCCTTCTCCGCTACACAGTCCCTGAGGTGCCCCTTCCCTCTAGTGCTCTTCAAGGAGGGCATAGTAAGGTTCAATTTTTCAAAATTATAGAGACTCGTTATATAAGCCCTCATCTCTGCTCTAATCATCGCTCATATTTGTACCATTCTACCATTGCAACGTGACACCTTTTATTTGGAGGAAACACTCCTTGAGTGTCCTTATCTTGCTTGCTTTCCTTGCAAGATGCTTAGGTCTGTTCCTCGCATTTGGAACTAGCTATGCATGCCTTTGAAATTTGTCTCCTCACATTTAGATCATTCTTCCCGCTTTCCTCGAGCTCGTTAAAAACAATAAGGATTCCACAAGTTAAATTTTCCAGGCTCGCTAAAATTTTATGGGAAAGGTATGGACTTACATTTAAGATCTGGTCTGACTCCCTAAATATGACTAGATTTTCAAGTTTAAACTCGTTAAAGGATGTGAAGGAACATCCACATAGGTATAAATTTACCCCTTTTTCAGGCCATGGGGATTACTTACGAAAAATGAATACTCTAGTTGTTTCTGGATAGAAGTGTATCTTCAGGTATAAGTTTATCTCTTTTTCGGGCCTGGAAGACTAAATTTACGAAAAAGGAACATGTTTGAGCTGACTTATCTCTTTTTTGTGCTCTGGTTTAAACATGAAAAATATTATGAGCATTATATATGCCATTTTTCATGCTCGCTTAAACCCTAGGACAAAAGCATTGAGTGATCTTGCTTTCCTTCACACTCGTCAAAACTAAAGCGTTCTGCTTGATTTTGAAGGAGCGCCGATTTGGTGGCAGTTTAACCCTTTTCTAAACCTTGCCGACTAGCTATGAAAAAGGAATACCTTAGTTCACTTGATCTAAGAGCGTTCTCCTCTAGATTGTTTTATAGTTTTTCGGACTTTGGAGACTAACCTTACGAAAAAGTCCCCCCCTAGAGTCTTCTTTGGTGTTTTCAGACTCTTAAATTGTGAAAACACCGTCGAGCATTCACTCATTCGAGCTCGTAAAATCCATGAATCAGTGCTTTATCAAGTATTCTTTTGTCCCTTCTTCGAGCTTGCCAACAATGAATAAGGTCTCGAGTTTGATTTCTTGGACTCATTAAACCTTTGCAAGAAATAGGTAAAGGGAAGTCCATTCAAATGTCTTTTGTATCATGGCAACAAGTCTTGTTTCATTGAACAAAGCACCAGTTTTGAGTCTATCAATATTTGGGTTCTAGTTTTTGACCTTATCCTGATTCAGAGTTCTCACTCCTCTAGTTGGTTCCTTTTCCAATTATATGGAGAATCTGTCAATGTCTCCTACATTGCATATTTGCATCATTGGTCCCTTGGTGTCAAAAAGTTTCCTAAGTCACTATTGTGTCGTGCTCACTGTTCAAGGATAAAACATTTTTCGGCCATTTTGTAGTTGCCTTGACCTTTTGTGTTGGCCACTCCTTGGTATCATTTCATTACATCAAGTCTTTGGTGGTCCTTGTTGCAAAAATTTGTGCCAGTTCTAGATCCAATCAGTCTCCAACTTACCTCGTGTTGGATGATGGAGGATTCCTTAATTCATCCTTCCAATGGATCTCTTCCTATCGACTTCAAAAAATATTTCTATGGGAATGAGATATAGAGTTTATGACAATACCTTGGGGATTGTAGTCATAAATGGCAATTTCTCTCGCTATTGGGTAGCGAGAATACCTTAATGTCTCCTACTCAATGGATTCTTCAAGTGTTCAACCTTAAGACCATTTATTCAGACTTGTTAGAATTTACTAAGTACCTTGGGGACCATTTTCATTAATGGTGGTTTCCCTCGCGTTTGTTAATGGTTCTCATCAATGACCGGTAATCAAATGGGTTCCTCCATGTTCAACTTCAACTCCTTTATTCGTATGGTTAGGATTCGTACCTTTGGGTGATTTGGATTGAAGACCTTGGGATAACAGTAGCATCGTATTTTTTTTCTATTTCCCAAGTTGCGCAAGACCTTGTCACACTTTATATGACATTTGTTGAGACATAGATCCACCTTGTATTCTTGTGGCTATGATCGATTATTGAGCATGGATCCACTTTGTTCATTTGTGGCCATGAATCCTTTGGATTTTATATATCTCCTTTTTGCATATTGTGCAACCATGATAGTTACATCAATTATACACATGGTTGATCCATTTGTATCTTAGGGTGATCATTTGTATATGGACATATATGTCCCAGAGATCAATTTTGTCTGACATTTATCTCTCTTTTAGGTACCTCTGTTTGAGCCTACGATCTTGGATCCCCTGTCTCTTTAAATTCTTGTCTCAGCTTCTTACTTTTTATAATGTATTTCAGCTATCATCTTCCCCTCTAACCTCATACATTAGGGGGCATATGTTAGAGCACAAAATGACACTTCTCCATCCGTGAAGACTTTTACTTGTTTTGGTCGCATGGCGACACTTCATAAAAACTCTTGTTAGTCACTTAAAAGACACCTATAATGGAGGATCCATATCTAGAGTTTTGTAACTATGTTTACCATATTATCTAGACCATTGGAAAGGTATCAAACCAAGTAAAAAATTTCTAGAAGGCACTAACCCTTGAAAATTCTTAGAAGTACCTTAAAAAATGATTCGTTTGACCCACTTGCAAGTTTTCCTAAGAAAAACTGTGTGTCACTCGTCCCTTTGCTTAAGTAAACCTACGAGTATACCCTAAAGTGGCCAAAAATATATCAAAACATGAAAAATCTTAAAGTCGAGGTGGTTTGGGTGGTTTTGGAACTGCTCCTTCGGTTGTAACTGATCCCTATTCGATCCTAACTCTTCAAAATAGTATATAAGAGAGGGAGAGGGGTCCATGAAAGGGGAATTAACCTTCACATTGTTATGTTGGTGAAATTGGGACGCTCATCCCCCCTACCTTTGCTCTAGTAGTAATTTTTGTTGTAGAGCTTGGAGGCTGAGATTCTTGGAGAAGAGAAGCAGGAGATCTAGATCAAAGGTTTAATGAGGTGCCTTGTATGAGGAGAAGGTATATCTTGTACTTCTTCTTCTGATTAATAAATATTTGATGCTCTTCCCTTTCCAAGTCATTGTATAATGGATGTCATATCTCTGTTTATGGATATATGTTGATGACTATCATATTAGATTTTCATGTTATCTTGATTATGGTTGTTCTATATGTGGTCAATTTGGTTTGAGGAAGGTTTAAGCTTGTTTTGCAGGTCTCTTGGATTGAGGAGAAATATAGGAAAGAGGAGGGCTAGAGAAAGCTTGGATCAACTTTCATTCTGTAAGGTATGAAGCCTTCTAACCCTAAAATCTTGTTTATATTTATTCTTGCAATACCTTTCTGTATCAGTACTTATACCCCTAGTACGTTGGTGGCCTCGACCCCAGCCATAGGAACTCTTTCCCTAACAACAAGGGGTATTATGAATACTTGGACCAACTTATCCTATCGCTTGATGTCTGTGTCATAGGAGCTTTCCCGACAAACACTGTGTGTTACTAATGGATTTTAACTCTTTTTAGTAGATTCATAGTTTCCCAATTTTATGTGATTTCATACAAGTTAACTCTCAACTCCTATCTCCAAAATCCTAGCCTAGACTATCAGGTGGGTTTCTCACAACTAGAAGAAAACCTAGTAGCCTATTCTGATTACTTTTACTTGTTAAAAGTTCAAATTTTAAAACTTTTAAAAGAAGGAAATTTACGCACCTAAAATTATGTACAATGCAACATAATGCACAATTTCGCCCTTTTTAAACTGGAATATGGAGCACCCTCTCCCATCTACAATGCACCTATTTAATTTTCCAATACCTTTTCAATGCACAATGCAAGCTCTAGATAATATATGATTTGGAATGCAAATGCAAATTTTCAAAAACACATTGCAATTATTTTGTCTTTTTAATGCAAAAGGAAACTTGAATTCTACAAACAAAATGCAAGTTCAAGTCTACAATCCTAAACATGCAACTACTTTTCAAAGTGCACTTACACATTCAGTTTGATAAGGATACACAAATTTAGAATTTGAAAGAAAATGCAACTTTGTTTGGTAAAACAAGATCAAATCTATTCCCAAGATAAGGAAAAAGACTTAATTTGACATGCACACTTAATAATTGATCCCAAAGACAATACCTTTTTTTGAAAAATTTAATTCAAAAAGCAAGACTTGAAATCAAAACTTAATCTAAAAACAAAATAAGAAATTTTTTCTTTTTCAATATAAAATGCAACTCCAAATCATCCAAAACACTTGCAATGTATTAAAATCATAAACAACCTCGTGAATTTAACCAAATTGACTCACATAGGGTTAAATAGATTGAATTTGACTCAAACAACTCCGAATTGACTCAAATAGATCCAAGTGAATCCAAACATATCCAAATAGGCTTAGACATATCCAAATTGATGCAACTATTATTTTTGTTTTTAAACTAGGATACAAAAAATCAATACTATGAACAAACACACAAGATGATCAATGTGAAATACTTCTAAAATCCTTATTAAACAACATGTAATAGGCCACAAACTCAAGAGTTTTCAAGCACACAAGTATACAAGTTTTAGACAAGGATACAACCCTATTCTTTAAACTCAAACAAGTCTTATGACCTACTAGGATACAATGTTTTGGGAGGCTCGATTATGCACCCATCCAATGCAATTAGTGCTTTAAACAACTGAAAGAAGCCCTGAGATTTCACTTCAAAGGAGTAATCAAATGTATAAATGCAAAAAGGAAAATAAAATGAAGCTCCAAACAAAGACTTTTTTTTAGACACCTTCCACTCAAAATGCTCAAAAATACTAACTGAAAATAAATACAAAAGGAAAGCACCTCTGAGAGGTCACTGGAGGACCCTAATAGTCAGCATCTTCCAAATATTTCAAGCAAACAATGAAAAGGAATAAGAGTCAATGGAATTTTTCAAAAGACTTTCTTTTTACTTGAAGACTCAAAAACAAAAGTAAAAGTGTTCATAGGGCAGCCACAACACTTATGCGGAGTCCTTAACATACTTAAGACAATCCAAAACCTTCCAAACCCCACCAAAATCCCCCAAATAAGGAATAAAGTGAAAAACACTTCATACAAGACAAAAATGCTGGTGAGACAAATGATAGTGGTGTGTATAGCCTAGTGGTAAAAAGGAAAGGAGCATGTACACCTCAATGGGCCAAAGGAAAGGTTTGTTTTTGAAGTGAAACAAGGAAGTTGAAGAACATTCTTGTCTCCAATCCTAGTTACAGAGTTTAGGAGTGCCATGGAACCACTAGATGATTAAGTCCATGTCACGAGACACCAAATGAAGTCTCTTCTATCCCTAACATCCTTTTGTGTGAGCGGAATTCAAAATTTGAAGTGTCATCATGTAACTGCCATCATGGACGGAGAAGTGCCAATTCAAGCTATAACAAGGGAACTAATCAATATTGTACAATTCATTGGGTGGCGAGGGATACAGCCTAGGGAACAATAGGCTCAAAGACTTTTGACAAAGTACAACTATGGAAATAGAATAGTTTTCACCAACAACTACTTCCCTTCACTTCTAAAGGTTGGAACACTAAGAGGGGAATCCCTATATGCAACTAAGAGATATGGCTAAACACTAGGATAATGATATGTATGGAATTAAGTTGAAATTGAAGAAATTGTGAAAGAATCACTTATAACTTAATCACAACATTCGTAGATCCATAAAAACATTAAGTGATTTAACAAATGAAGGATGACAAACTTGTTGTGTAAATAGATTTAAAAATATATAATGATAATTTAGGCATAACCATTGCAGTATAACCCATTAAACATTGATGATTTATAGAATATTATTGATATAGCAAGTGCAAAAGTCACAATGGTCAACAAATACATCTCTAAGGTAATGTTGAAAATATGTAAGAAATTGTTGCCATGATTTAAAGCCTTTAGGATGGTTTGCAAGTAAATATGAAATGAAAAGCAAAATATGTAATTCAATGAACCAACACTCGTGTTCAATTGCTAGAGTTTCCAATAGAAAAGATTCATACCATTAAAAAAAAACCGACAAGAAAGAAAATGTAACAATGAAAACAAAGATATGTTAATGTGGTTAATTGCAATGAAAATTCGATCAACTTGATTGATAATGCTTAATGAAAGAAGATTAAAAAAATACAAGTAACCATATGCAAATGATTTAAAGTGAAATCAATTACTTGTTATAACCAACAACATAAGAAAATGATTAGAGATTTTAGATCCATTTAGGCCATTACTTGGTGAAATACCAACCAAATCTGGAATTTATAAACTCTTTAAAGAGTGTTATAAATTGATCTACTATTTTTAACTTGAACAACTCAAAAAATAGTTAACTTATTTAACCCAACTTGGATGTGAAAAAATATGAACCATGGGCTAAATAGAGATAAATCCAGAAAAATATACACCATAAGTACTTGCACAAATAAAACATACCATAACTTAATGTTAGAAAATGATTTTATGATGAAAAATAAGCATGAATGGTACAACAAAGTCAATGCAAAGTGATTCTCTCTCTTGAAGGTATTAGTGGGCTATTTCTTTAACTTTTTTCAAATATTATGAACTTATGGTGAAGATTAATTTCCATATTTATCAGAAAATTATTAAAGCTAAATTTAGATGGCCACAGAAAAGAATGAAAACTCCTAACTAGTTCCTAATGTCTCATGGAAAGGGCATGGGGTCATAATCGAACAAGGGGAGATTTGTGGATCAAAGAGTAGGAAGGTGTAGAAGTGCTCATACCTTTGTCCTAGTATTTGGTATCCAAATGTTTGTTTCTCTTCAAATCTATAGAAATATCAAGAGCTAAAACTCTCGACATAAACTTGCATGCAAGATCTAGTAATCCTACTAGCAAAGTTAAGAATTTACTACTAAGAGAAATAATTCAAGTACTAAAATAAAATCAAATAGCACTAAACTTGAAATAAAATTACTTCAACCTTGCAATGTATAAGTCATTACTTGAATAAGAAATCAACATTTAAACATATAGCACTTATATATTCAACTTAGTTCTATACAATTCATCACATATCCTCACACTAAAACAAATGAACACAAGAGTGGAAAGAGTAATGTATTTTCCATGTTTTAGCAAAACAAAACAATGAGAAAATTTTATTTTATATAGATGAGAGAGTTGCTAAATCCTCTAAATAAAATAATAAAATATGTACATTACATTGTCAAAACTAACAACCCTAGATATAAAAGCCTAACCTCTTTGACCATGTGATTGGGTCACACGACTAGAGAGAGCAAGAGAAATAATGAAGTGAAACACATCTAAATGAGGTAGAATAATATATAATATAAGATCAATATTAAAAACCCTATTTCTTGACCAATCAATCACTAAATAATGTAACAACCTCGTTGACAAGTCAAAACTAGCATCCCACTCTTTAATGCAAGTGAACAAAAGAGAGGAGTTCCCTCTAACAAACTCTATTCAAATGAGTCAATCCTCCACAAAAGTAGGTGTGTCCTTGTCAAGGTACAAAACATTATGTGAAAAAAATCCTAAAAAGGGTGGTGTGCCTAACCAACCAAGCCAAAGATGATGAATACTTACGATGAAGTGACATGTGTGGAAACAAGAAGTGGAAAGGTGCAACATACCACCTAACCATCTAGTCAACCATGATGAAAATGTCTCAATGTTGGAGCAATCAAATAGATGAATGTGCCAAGCATATCAAGGGTCCAAGAGAAGTAAAAAACCCTAGAGTGATCCTCTAACCAACTCCTCAAAATGTGTGCCAAATCTAACAAGAGATAGAATAATGGTCCAAATGTCCAAAAAACCCCTCAAAAAGTTGCTCAATGCTCATGCCAACTTGTCCAAGGTGTTCAAAGAGGGTCGTCCCTCTCACATGTGTCACGGAAATGAATAAAAATGTCTCCAAATACCTACACATTTGCATGAAGAAGGTGGCATACCATCTAGAAAGGGAACATGAAGCAACTATAGAACATCACCAAGTGTTCGACAATATAAACTGTGACTTAGGAAAATATCTTCATATATGAAAACAATAACATAAAAGGATATTAAGTGTAATTTTCTAATAATACGTTAATAAATAATCTCAATAAATTTAGAATTACCATGGTGCAACTATAATTAATCTAGATTTTCATATTACACCCCTAAGACTAAGTGGATTTCCTAAGTTTCTAAGAAAGGTAAGGGTAATGAAATGAATGTATTGTTAAGGATAGGTGTTCTCAAATTAACTATCACAGGAAAGTTTATGAGTTCTAGGTCTACCCCTTAGCTTTCAAGAACTAGAGATTAATGATTTTTTCTTCCTTATGTGTGCCATGAAAGGGATAAATATTCTTCTTGAGTTATCTTTTCCTTAAGCATTTCTTATGATCCATTTTTTTAGCATAAGTCCCTTTCTTTGGATTTTTCTTTGATCATGGATTTTGCAATGGGACATAGCTCACATTAATCATTAAGCTCATTTTACCTTAGAGTAGTTTGAATCTTTTGACTTAGGCACCATACATAAGAATAATATATAGAGACCTTGGAAAATGACATGAAATGGTTGTCACATTTAGTTAAATCCATAGGGACATAACTAACCCACAAGGTCATACACTTAATCTAATGAATAATTATAACCAAAAGGGTATCCCTAAGTTATTAAAACAACAATATAGGATACATGATCCATTATAGAATAACACCATAGATCCCCTATGGTCATGTCCACACATAAGAAATCATATACCATAGTTCAAATAGAAAGGGTATATCATAATAATGGCATCAATAGAATGTCCCCATTTATCTCTAGCACATATCATGGTTGACTAAGAAAGATGAAAGTGTCTCTATTAGGTGTCAATGGGAAAGTCATAGATATCATATGTGGAACTGCTAGATGTGATGGAAGATCACATAGGAAATACTGATCAAGTAACCACATATGTAATATTTTAACCTCAGACATTAGTATACGTATTAATAGTATATGGCAGTAGTAAAAATGTCAATTAATATATAAAAATAAAAAAAAATCTTGCATTGTAATTTAATTTCAGTGTATGTATAATAGTTGGTTTCATCCATGCAAAATTAAAAAAAAATGAGTAAAATTTGAAAATTAAGTAATAAAAGGAGTTAAGACCAAGGGAAACGGATCTAGTCTTGCTGGTTGATTTTGGGGGGTTGTTTCTTGTTTGTGTTGGTTTTCTGTAGTTTGAGAGTGCACCTATTTGAGAAGGAGGATAAGGAGGATGAGATTATTTTACAGAGGTTAATAGAGAAGAGAGTAAAGTCTCACTTGGTACGACATAAAGTTAATTGTTGAGGGCTCAAGGGCCTCAGATTCTGTTGGGATTTGATTGAGTGGAGAGTTGTCCAGCCCCTAACTGTTGTTCCTAATAATGGAAAAATTATGCATGCATAATTGGTTAAAATAGTCATCGATTAGGTAAGCAGAGATTCTTCTCTTTGGGTTACAATGTTTAAATTCGGTTATTATCTAAACTATATTAGGATTATCGATTGATTTCATGAGTACAATGAATCTGATTGTCAATGGATGCCTAATAGATTAATTCTTTTTGAAAAAATCTAAATAAAATTGCTATTAATTAGGTTTAAAATGTGCTTAGAAAAAGTGGTTGTTACATTTGGTATTATAGCCTTGGGTTCAAGTATTCAGGATCCTTAAGAACCACAACCACCTAGATTGTATTTTACCCAAAAAAATTATTTTGTCCCAATGTTAAATAAATAAAATTATAATAGATCTGAATTATTTAACACATACAATATTATGATAGATGTTGGGGTTTGAACCTAAATATCTTGTTGTAGAGCAAGTGTCTTTCTTAGGCCACACCCTTATTTCTGATAGAGTGAGATAATAACTACTATGTATGGAAGAATTAAAGAAAGTATACATACATTATTATGGATCCGGCTATTGATCTTGGTCTAGACACTCTTCAAGTGGTTGGGAAACCATGGTGGTCCTTCAATGATCTTAATGAAAGTAGTGGATACAACATGAATTGAAATATCTGTTTAGAGACAACTTCTTAGGAGGATTTTGTTGTAAACATTTAGAAAAAAAATCCATGCATGTTCGAGCTTCATTAGCTAATGGATCATTAATAGGAAGTTATGGTATTTTAAACCTAAAAGTGTGCAAAATATTATACAGTGAAGTGACAAAATCTGATTAAACCAACTTCTAATAACCAAATTGGTAGACACTTTGGTGTTCATGTTTTATTTACCATCTAACATTATGCTGAATTTATAATACAAAATTTACTCTTTTGTTTTATTAAATTAAAATAAAAGGAAAGAAGAAAGAGATATTTCTTGAAAAAAGAAAAGAAAAAATATTGGCCAGTGTTTGGTTGTAGAAACCCTACAAGACAAAAGTCTAAAGTGGGATATTTATACTAATAACAAAGATGCACTTGATATCCACATTTATGAAAAGGTTTATAATGGTACAAAGAGGATCAAGATGGCATTGGGATCCACCAATATGAAAAAGAAGGGCATCATAGGTATATCAAAACTAGTCAACTAACATTACACACCCTTTAGAGACCTTATTAGGAATATGAGTATTGTATATTTGCAAGTTGGGGCTGGATGACGTGTCACTTTAATGTTTTCTAGAGGTGTTGAAGTTCTATTGAATGTTCTGAATGTATTGGAAAATTAGAGAGAAGTTTGATTTTGTGAACAAAGTTATGAATGTGTATTTTGTTATGGTTATGTTCGCTAATTGAATATTCAAAATTTTCTTAGACCAAAACCACCCATATTAAAGACATGAACCAAAGAACAATATGGATTTTAATATGTAAGATTTGTTTGTATCATTTCTTAAATTGTTTGATTCCTTTCATAGGGTGGCATCTTGCCCTCCATCAATAGATCAATGTTTTTTTCAAATGTATTTTTAATATTAAAACCCAGATATTTTCCACGATATTACATTGAGATATGAGTACAACCCTTGATCAAGCGCAGATAATTAGTTTATTGCATTCAGTCTCTTGATGGCCTAGAGAAGACGTGATTGGCCTTGTGAGGGGTTTGTTTTCATTCTGAGTTAGATCATTTCAAAACTCGGTGCCCATGACTAAACCCCGTGAATATTCACAATTTAGGGTAAGAGCGCTTGCTACATATTTGATATTGTTATAAAATGAGACAAGAAATGGTTTGAAAAATAAAACGAGAGAAGAAAGGAAAGGTGGTCAGAAAGGATAAAATACTTACCTTGAGAAATTCTCTTACAACAACGACTCGTTGTTTTTCCCCTCCCCTCAATATGAGTGTTCATATAACATAGACAACACTTAGAGGAAGTGAGAACACTCTAGAAGGGCCACTCGTAAGTGTGGTATCTTGTAAGATCCAAAAGATCAATTGTACATAAGTATCCATGATTAGTGATTATTGTCACACAAAGTTCAACATATAATCAATTACCAGTTACCACGTTTACCAAATATTATGACCAATTAAAACCACCACTCTCATGTGTATTCTATGAATATGGTCATAGAGTCATTCATTCTATGAGGCATAGAACTTAATCAATTTCTCAACTACCTAGACTTCATTCCTAGTGAATTCTTCTAAGTTGTCCATAGTAGAATCTTTTAATGATTAATGCATGGATGACTATTCCTAGAGAATCCATTCCATTTCAAAAAAAATGATGAGCAATTCAATGTAGTAATTTCTTCAATATTTTACTATGATTCAATATATGTAATTAGTCAAAGTTTTGACATAACCATCAGCTAAAAAATTCTTCTCGTTACCTTTGTGTTGATCTAAGTTTTACCTCAAACCCACTCTGCATCCAATCCCATAATTATAACAGGCTAATCGATAAACAAAAATAGTATGGTCATGGTAAGGGGTAACCTACCATATTGAAAATCATCGAATCCGAAAAAGGTGATGATGTAGGAGCACAGTGGCATGCCAACAATGTGATGAATTGGTCACATGTTGTGGCATATTTTGTAACAGTTTTTGTGCTGAGTCGTAATCTGAATAGTGGCATAGGGAATCATTGCGGATCACGACTCCCTATGTGGAGATCAAACCGCCGTTAGTTTTTTTCAGACAGGGACGTTTCATTATGTAGCATAGTACTGTTTATTTCAGTTACAGGACCACTCAGGATAGGGTAACGACTTTAGTTTAAATAGACCGTTTAGAGATGTAGGAAGGGTTCTACTCTTTAACATTTAGAATTCCGAGTTTGCAGAGAGAGGACAGACCTGTGTCTGATTCCTGTTTGTAAATATTTTGATGAATCGAAAGGAGAGAGATCCAAGATGTGTGCATTTTCCTTTGTTGCTTAATAGAAGGATTAACCGTGTGTTTGTAAGGTTGTTAACCTTTATGCGTGTGCTTTGTTGAACTGTGTATCTTACAGAGTTGACTTCGACATTTTCATGAATATTTGTGTATTTAAGTGAAGTGTTGATTTCCAGCATCGATTTCTTGCTTAAACAATTGAAGTAGAGAATAGATGCATGCATAAGAGTGTTAGGTTAACATATCGTGAAGATCCCAGGCTGGATTGATCAACCTCATGATCAATCAGTGCAACCCGCAGGTTTTCTTCCTTAACAAGTTTTTGTAGAGAACGAATGGTGGAAATTGAGGCCACAGATCAAGATCTGGTGGTCTAGAAGTATCCTGCACCAAGAGTTGTGAGGAAGTTAACAGATACGTAGAGATCTAAGAGCCGCATAAAAAAGAAGAAGATCGACGGTCGTGGAGAAGGCCACAAGGATCGGACGACTAAGAAAGTTGTGGGGAAATATTTGCGGAGGGAAAGTTGCAAGGAGCAACTTTGGAATGTTGGCATCCCGCATCCTGCATGCGAAAACTCTGTTGTGGAAACAGAGTTGCGGAAATGGAATTTCGGAGAGCAATTTGGGAAATCGAGATCCTGCATCCCGCATCCCGCCTGCGGAAGGGGATTTGAGGAGGAAAAGCTGCGGGAGGGCAATTTTAGAGCATTATTTGGCCATTGGGATAAATTTGGTAGTCTTGCTAAATGTAGGAGCCACTAGATCCTGGAAGTGCTGGTTGGAGTCAGTTGAGATTGTTCTACCTGCACCAATTTTTGGTATTAGAGCCAGGAAGTTGAGATTTCCTGTTGAGGAATTCCACAGCTGAGGTTGTGGGTAGAATTCTGAAGGGTTAAGAAGAAGCGCGTGAGAGAGACAAGTATAGCCATAGGAGACTGAAGAGAGCAAATAAAGAGTGCTCAGGAGGTTCTAGATAGAGGACCAACATTACCGATAGACCAAGGACCGAGGAGAGGCTTGGTGAGGTAAGTTGTAACAGTGTAAAAGAGAACTATTATTGCAGAGGCTTAGAGTGGGAAGATGGATGCACACATTAGAAGAGTGAGAGGTCATGACAGAGTTCGACTACTAGGGAATGCAGAAGTTCTAGAAGAAATGAGGGAGTTAAGGGCACGTCTGGGAGACATGGAAATGGACAGACAAAGAGACTCAGAAGCAGGGGATATACGTGAACCTGAGGATGAAGATCGAAGGGAAGAAGCTGCACCTATGCAGGAAAAACCAAAGTTAAGATGTTTCAGATCTATTATGGGATCGAATTTAAGGCCGAGATCGAAGTTTCCTACATATGATGGGAGTCTCGTTGCAGTGCATCTCATTTACTGGATCAGTGAGATGGATAAGTAATTTGAGTACGATGAGGTAGAAGAAGATAAGACAGTTAGATTTGCTGTGACAAGGTTGAAAGGACATGTGTCCTTATGGTGGGATAGTGTCCAAGCAGAAAGACAGAGGAAGAATAAACCCTTGATAAATAGATGGGATAGAATGATAGCAAAGATGAGCACTAAGTTCTTGCCCAAGGATTACCAGTTAATTATGTAAAGACAAGTACAGAACCTTAGGCAGATATTGCTAACAATGAGAGAATACACTGAGGAGTTCTACAAAGTAAACCTAAGGGATGAATATGCAGAAGAATCAACAGAAAAGGATGATAGATATGTAAATGGTCTAAGGATGGATATCTAAGAAGAGATCAGTATGATTTCGCCTAGAACAATGGATGAGGCATATCAGTGCACCTTAAGGGTAGAAGAGAAGATAACAAGGAAGCAGAGCTTCAATAGAGGTCACGGTTCAGCCATAGGAAGAGGACAAGTGACGGGAAGAGGAATATTTGGACCACAGAGAGAGGAGTCCAATAACTCTAGCCAGCCAGAGAAGTATGGAAGAGGAGGTGATTCTAGAAGAAGAGGACCTTACCAAGGAGGTAGAGGTAGAGGACGAGGTATAGAAGCTGTCATTAGATGCTACAAATGCAACCATTTGGGGCATACGTCATTTGAGTGTCTAGGGAAGGAAGACGTAGGGTAGAGAGGAGCCTATGTAGCGCAGAATGAGAAGCAACAAGAATAGTCAATGGTAGAAGAAGTCTTGCCAGAGACAGGAGAATATTTGATGATGAACAAGGTCTTGTTGAAACCTGAGGAGGAGCAAGTAGAGCCTGCTCAAAGGAATTCGTTGTTCAGGAAAACATGTAAAGTCCAAGGGAAGTGATGTAGGATGGTGATTGACAGTGGGAGTATTGACAATCTTGTTTCCATAGAGATGGTGGAAAATCCGAGGCTAAAGAAGACCAAGCATCCAGTTCCATACAAATTATCTTGGTTACATAAAGGACATAAAATCCTGGTGAGTGAACAGTGTGAAGTTGATTTTCAGATAGGTCCATATAAGGACAAGATTCTGTGTGATGTTATACTAATGGATGTTTGTCATATACTATTAGGCAGACCATGGCAATTTGACAAGAAAGTAATTCATGATGGTAGGAGTAACTGTCATAGTTTTGAGCATAATGGGATAACCCATGTACTTCACCCTCTGCAAGTGGGAAGTATAGTAGGGCAGTCAGAACCTAAGGTTTTGATGTTGTCATGAAAAGAGTATTTGCAGCAGGTTGAGGAGGCAGAGTTGAACTATGTTGTGGTGTGCAAACCAAGAGTGGTGACAATGAAAACTAATGTGACAAATCTACCTGAGGAGATTCAGGAGATGCTGAGTGAGTATAGGGACATTGTGGTGGATGATTTACCCAATGAGCTACCACCAAGGAGAAATATGAGTCATCAGATTGATTTTATTCCAGGAGCCAGTTTACCAAGCAAGGCAGCATACAGGTTGACACCTCAAGAGAACGAAGAATTGAGGAAGCAAGTCCAAGGATTGTTGGACAAAGGATTGGTTCAGAAGAGTCTGAGTCCATGTGAAGTACCCACAATACTGACACCCAAGAAGGATGGTGAGTGGAGGATGTGTATCGACTCCAGAGTGATTGACAAGATCACCATTAGATATCGGTTTCCATTACCAAGGATGGACGACATGATGGATTTCCTAAGTGGGGCAACATGTTTTTCAAAGATGGACTCGAAGAGTGGATATCATAAGATAAGGATTAGAGAAGGAGATGAGTGGAAGACAACCTTCAAGACAAATGATGGGTTGTATGAGTGGTTGGTCATGCCATTTGGATTATCCAATGCACCAAGTACCTTTATGAGGTTGATGAATGAAGTCTTGAGAGATTTCATAGGTAAGTTTGTGATAGTTTACTTTGATGACATTTTGGTTTTCAGCCAAACAAAAGAAGAACATATGAAGCATTTGAGATATCTTTTGGAAAGGCTGCAACAGGAAAAGTTGCTGATAAATGTGAAGAAGTGTACCTTCATGAAGACAGAGCTAGTATATTTGGGTTTTGTTATCTGGAGATATGGGTTAAAGATGGATCTAGAAAAGGTGCAAGCAATCTTTGATTGGCCTTCACCTAGGAACATATTTGAGGTAAGGAGCTTTCATGGATTGGCAAGCTTCTATAAGAAATTTATAAAGAATTTCAGTGGTATATGTGCGTCTATTGTTGAGACAATTAAGAAGGGCAAACAACCATTTCAATGGACAACAGAGGCTGAAAGGAGATTTCATTTCTTGAAGAAGAAGATCACTGAGAAACCAGTATTGAAGTTACCAGACTTCAACCACCCTTTCCAAGTGAAGTGTGATGCTAGTGGAGTAGCAATCGGAGCTTTTCTTAGTCAAGAGGACAGGACTATAGCATATTTCAATAGAAGTTGAATGATGCAAAGCAGAAGTATTTGTCTTATGTCAGGGAGTTTTATGCTATTGTTCAAGCAATGAAGCATTGGAGGCACTACTTGATGCCCAGAGAGTTTGTGTTATATTCAGACAACCATGCATTACAGTACATAATGCAGCAACCTAAGTTGAACCTGAAGCATGTCAAGTGGGTTGAGTTCTTACAGAGCTTTACCTTTGTGTTGAAACACATAAGTGGATAGTCAAACAGAGTAGTTGATGCCTTAAGTAGGAGACTGTTGATTATGTAAGAAAATTAGATCCAAGTTTTGGGATTTGAGCATTTGAGAGATTTGTATGAAGCTGACATTGATTTCTAGGAGGCTTACAGGGCTTGTAAGAATCCTGTAAAGGTGGACAGAGAGCCATGGATGGAGTATACACTACAAGATGGTTTACTCTTTAAAAACAGTAAGTTGTGTATACCAAAGTGTTCTATGAGAGAGAACTTTATACAGGAGAAACATAATGGAGGTATGGCAGGTCAGTTTGGAAATGATAAAACCTTCGGACAGTTGGGTCATTTCTATTTTTGGCCAAGGATGAGGTCTGAAGTTGAGAAATTTGTAAGCAGATGCAGTGTATGCTAACATGCTAAGGGGAGAATCCAGAACACAAGTTTGTATACACCATTTCCTATTCCAACTAGGCCTTGGGATTCTGTGAGTATGGATTTCATTCTGGGTTTACCAAGAACTCGGAGGGGACATGATTCTATCTTTGTTATTGTTGCTAGATTTTCTAAGATGGCACATTTCATTCCATTTTACAAGACTAGTGATGCCACACACATTGCTTTGTTGTTTGATGAAGTTGTGAAACTACATGCTTTACCTAGAAGCATTGTATCAGACAGAGATGTGAAGTTCATAGGGCATTTTTGGAGAACCTTGTGGAAGAAGTTGGGTACCAGACTGACTTTTAGTTCAGCATATCACCCACAGTCTAATGGACAAACCAAAGTAGTCAATAAGAGTTTGGGAAACATGTTGAGGAGTTCAATTGGGGACAGTCCTAAGCAGTGGGATAGAGTATTAGCTCAAGCTAAGTTTGCATATAATGATTCACCAAATAGGAGTACGGGGATGAGTCCATTTAAAATTCTGTATGGAATGCATCCAAGAGGAGTGTATGAACTTCGTGACTTAGGTCAATTGGAGAAACAAAGTGCTGATGGAGAAGAGTTTGCAACAAGAGTCAGTGAGTTGCAGGAGCAAGTGAAAGTAAGATTGCAACAGAGTAACACCAGTTACAAGACCTGAGCATATTCCAGAAGGAGGGAAAAGAACTATGGAGTAGGAGATTTGGTCTTAGAAAATCTAAAGAGAGACATATTTCCTAAAGGAGAGTATAAAAATATGAAGATGAAGAAGATTGGGCCCTGTAGAATACTCGGGAAGTTTTCAGCGAATGCTTACGAGTTAGAGATGCCTACATGAGTGGGTATTTCACAAATCTTTAATGTAGCATATTTATATCCTTATGTAGCAGGTGATACTGGAACCTTTACAGGAGGTGAAGATCCTAGTGAAGACTTACAATGGGTAACACAGATGCCCATGACACAACCATTGGAAGTCGAGGCCGTTCTCGACACTAGGGTGTCAAAGAGTACAAGAAAGAAGGACTATCTGGAGTGTTTGGTCAAGTGGAAGAAGTGACCAACGAAGGATTCTACTTGAATGAGCGCTACAGAGTTGGAAGCCAAGGGTTTCAATGTAGCTGATCTTATGAACAGGGTTTCATAATTTTCTACCTCACGAGTCTGATGCAGGAGCACCGTGGCATGCCAACAATGTGATGGATTGGTCACATGTTGTGGCATCTTTTGTAACCGTTTTTGTGCTGATTCATAATATGAATAGTGGCGTAGGGAATCATTGAGGATCACGACTCCCTGCGTGGAGATCAAACTGACGTTAGTTTATTTCAGACATAGACAATTCATCATGCGGCATAGTAGTGTTTATTTCAGTTGCAGGACCACTCAGGATAGGTTAGCGGCTTTAGTTTAAATAGAATGTTTAGCGATGTAGGAAGGGTTTTGCTCTTCAACATTTAGAATTCCAAGTTTACAAAGGGAGGACAGACCTGTGTCTGATTCCTATTTGTAAATAGTTTGAAGAATCGGAAGGAGAGAGATCCAAGCTGTGTGCATTTTCCTTTGTTGCTTAATAGAAGGATTAACCGTGTGTTTGTAGTGTTGTTAATCTTTATGCGTGTGCTGTGTTGAACTGCGTATCTTACAGATCCGACTTCGGTGTTTTCATGAATATTTGTGTATTTCAGTGAAGAGTTGATTTCCCACATCGATTTATTGCTTAAACAGTTGAAGTAGAGAATAGATGCATGCATAAGAGTGTTAGGTTAACGTATCGTGAAGATCACATGCTGGATTGATCAACCTAACGATCAATCAGTGCTACTCATAGGTTTTCTACCTTAACAAGTTTTTGTAGAGAACGAACGAAGGAAATTGAGGCCGCAGATCAAGATCTGACGGTCCAAAAGTGTCCCGCACCAAGAGTTGCGAGAAAGTTAACATATTCGTAGAGATCTGAGAGTCGCATCAAAAAGAAGAAAATCGATGGTTGTGGATAAGGCCGCAAGGATCGGACGGCTGAGAAAGTTGCAGGGAAATATTTGTGGAGGGAAAGTTACGGGGGAGCAACTTTGGAAAGTTGGCATCCCGCATCCGGCATCCCGCATGCAGAAACTCTGTTGCGGAAACAGAGTTGCGGAAACGAAATTGCGGAGAGAAATTTGGGCAATCAAGATCTCGCATCCCTCCTGTGGAAGGAGATTTGTGAAGGAAAAGCTGCGAGAGGGAAGTTTTAGAGCATAATTTGGCCATTGGGATAAATTTGGTAGTCCTGCTAAGTGTAGGAGCCACTAGATCCTGGAAGTGCTGGTTGGAGTCGGTTGAGATCGTTCCACCTGCACTAGGTGATAATGCTCAACAAAATTCTAATCCTATCAACCCATTACCAAAGTTACATATTCCAAACGATAGATAAGATGAGGAGAGGGAGTTTAAAAATTTAACATACGGTGTAAGCATCATTTACAAATCCATAAACAATTTTAATCTATAAAAAACAACTGAAGTGAAATAAATCCTAGCTGTAAAATATACAAATTGGGAGTTGGCTAATCTCTAGACCAATTGCATTTTTTCAGGCAAGTTTGGTCAGAATCCGACAACACCATTTGTTATTGAAAATGAGATTTTCAGTGATAAAATTGCAATTTTTATTGTAGAAATGGATTCAAGATCCTCAATTACCCTTGAAGCACCCAAATTATGTAATTCCAATCACTAAATACTACATTTTGAACAATTTCCACCGAATTTTGACAAAAAAAACTCGTCAAATTTTAAGTGCAAATGATCTAGAGTTTAGCTTACTGCTACGAATTGTCCCTGCAACTTGTTTTATGATTTGTTCAAAATGTTATTTAAATCCCACTGTCAAACAAATACAAGTGCTTTATCTATTATATTAGTTTTAACCATTGTTGTTAAAATGGCCAAATTATTTAACGAATTTTCATAATGGCTAAATTAATTAACCAATAAAGAGAAATAAATAACCATCAACAATTGAAGAGTGATTAACTAATTTAATAGGCAAAGAAATGTTATCAATACTTAAAAAAATTAAACTATCTTCAATTTGATAATCTATTTATATCAATTATTTTATATAGGTAGGAATCAATAGATATGATAAATTAAAATAATAAAAATAGAAACTAACTTATATATTTAATTTATAGAAGGATTTATCCATTTGACAGTGTTTGAAGTATACAAGAAAATATACATATATTTATAAAGTTTTATAAGCAATAAGCCAATTAATTAGATTTTTAACAAATATGATAAATTTAAATATTTCATTAAAATTTATTATAGTTTAATTAGTTAATTTTTAAGCATAACATAAAACATTAGGAAATAAGTAAATATCACTAATTAAGCTTTAGTTACATAGTTAAGTTTCATAAAAAAAATTCTAGGGTATATTTGAATGTTACTCTAGGTGATAGTTGTGTCACTTTGTTTGTTGTGTCTAAATGGTTCAAGATTGCATGTTTTTTTTATTCATTTGGTAGCATCATTTAAGATTGCATTGCATCAAAGTATTTAGTAGGTTGTGTCGCTTTAGTTTTACATAATAATTATAGTTAGACTGTATGAATTAGGTGTCACACTAATTATAGCTGGGTTACATGAATAAGGTGTCACACTAAATAGATATAGCTATGGTTGATATTAAAAACAATAAATCAAATGTTTTATTGTATTTAGTAGTAACAGAATTTTATAAAATAATTAGATGGATTATAAATAATATTAAATATGATCTTATAAAATGTAAAATTATAGGTTGTCATAGTATTGACATTTGGTGGGAAATAGTTGTTATTTGTCATTTTCACGTCAAAATATTATCATTTCATAAAATTAAATGTCATTAATAAAGTATGAATTTTGATTTCACCCACCATTTTGAAGTGTTTTTCTTACATGTCATTAACATCTATATCCCAAGCCCATATATATATTCTAATATGGAAATCTTGTTTTTTTTAGGGTTTCGTTGTCTCCACTTGTAAGTAAAATTGACTTGATCATGGTATTTTGGGCCCATGGTATTGCTTGTGAAGAGGTTGTAGTGGATATTTCTCTCCATCTACGTGCAAAAACACCTACCTTAGATGAGCCGGATCTAAGGGTAGAGTTCTTAGTGCGAGGGAAGTGCTCAACCTTGACTTACAAACAAGAAACAACAAATATTTTTTTTATATTTTATGATTTTCTTCTATCTAATAAAATAAAATGCAGCATACCTTTAATAAAATGGGCCACTGATGTCGTTTGAGGATGTGGTCCAACCGTTCCCATTATCTAGTTCTCTAATCTTCTCCACCTAGGGTTGTCAAGGGAAAATGGATCAAGGAGTGTATGGAGTAAAATCAACATACAACGTGAAATGGTGTGGCAAAAGGACAGGATTGTATGAAAGTGACAAAAGTGTAGGAATGTAAAGTTCAAAAGTTGTGGAATGTAAAGTGTTTTTCGAGAGACCTTCACAATGTATTTATAGGATGATCCAAGATTTTCTTGCTCATGGTATCGGTCCATGGTTTTTCATAGTGCATGGTATTTGTCCATGATTTTTGACCCATTCTCATTTTAGGGTTTTTTTCCTTTTTGGGAGAATGGGGGTTATGTTGCAATAAATGCTGATCTTCCCTGTATTTATGGGGAAGGAATAATGATGTTTTGGACCAAATTGGGTGGAATTTAATTGTGAAGGTCAAAATAGAGGGAATAATGGTGGGATTATGATGTATAATTATGGTTTGGACCATAGAGAGCTACGTGGACATTTTTTGGTGTTAATAGAGGTCTATTTAAAGGCTTACAATATGAACCTTCTTTGTCATTATGTGTGCGGCTTGGTCGTTATGTTTATTATGTTTCTTTGTTTATTATATGTTTGTAAACTTTGCATGTTTGTATTATATGAGGCAAGATATGAGATTTCAATGTTTCATAAAGTTAATATAAATGTCATTTCAACAAAGACTCAACTATTATTATGATGGATAAAATTAAGATTTAAAGGTCAAATGAAAGACAATGTAAAATTAAAAAGTCATATAAAAATTCCTTGACATGCAAAGTAAGACGTCAAGTTCAGTCCTATTTATACATTCTTACCCTGAAGTTTATAAAATTTAGAATAATTTACATCTATATTTAAGAAAACTATATAATAAGTCATGTGATTTAAACTATAAACTTTCCAAATTTGGTGATTTGGTAAACTCTTACAATTAAATAAATAACTATTGATATATGTAACTTGTAAGTATCCAAGTTACTCTATAATGCAAGTTACTTTAATACATTTAAGAAGACATTTATATATATGTGTGTGTGTATGTATTGTATTGTAAGTAGAAAATAAACGAAAGCAGTATGAAAATTATTTCAAAAGTTTTATAATTGTAGTGGTGCTATATATTGACTTATATGTTTCATCAATTAATTAGGTGAATAAATTGTACTTCTTAATAATAAGTAATTTATGGATTATACAAGAATGATTAAATTATCTTGGTATTGCCTTATACCTATGCATGTCATTGTATTTGATATTCGTGCTCATGAATATTACTGAAACACTCTAAACTTGCACATTGATTTCCTTACAAGGAAACATGCAAGGAACACAAACATAGAATAAAAACATTATAAGAGATTAAAAAAAATCATTATTGATATTTAAGTGTAAATCTAGCTAGTAGAAACCAACATATTGAAGGCATCATAGTATATGAAATGTTGTTAATCATTTTATACTTTATTTTATAAAATGTTACTAATTCACCATGGAATTTCATGACTTACCAGTTTAGTATGATGCTTGACTATTTCATGATGATATCACGGGTTGTTAATTCATGTGACTTAGTAATCAATATAATGTTTAATTAATTTATGTTTTCATGATAGGTAAAATTTAGTTTATTAGGAATATTATTCCATGATTCCTTATAATATGTTCTATTGAAAAATGTAACTTGTGATGAGGCATTTTTTGTGATCACATATGATAATCAGTTATAGTCCTTTACCATTTTTAATGGATTTCATGATATCCTGTTACCTTGAGGAAATAACATAAAATCATTATTCATTGGTGTTGGCACATAGTGGGCAGACCCAAGATTCAACATGAATTCACCAACAAAACCAGGGTTATACTGTCCTTTTTGGCATCACCTGTGAGTAGGTGAAGTCTCACTTGAGGTATCTATGGGGACTGTAGGAACCAAGTTTCCATGGTGATAAAGGGATAGAAGGAATTCATTCTAACTATTCTACTAAAAATTCATAACATATGCATAGAAACATATAACATATTCATTGCAATAACCATAGAATAAAACATATTATATGTGTGCAGTAAACAAAACATTAAACAGATCACAACATAGAGTGTTTATGTATGTAACAACCAACTTCTTATTATCCTTTAGAACAATCATTACAAAACATGTACACTACGCTCATACATTATGCTTCAGACATACCCGTCATCCCACACTATCTAAACCCATTCATGAGTTTCCTCCCAAAACATAACATAGAAAAAACATAAGAACATCCAATATAGAATATATCCCAAAATTGTAATATACCAATTGATATTCTACCCTTGATTTGATAAGGTGTGTTTACTATATAATCAAATTTGCATGCAAAATAGCAAAATAGTGTCAATCTAATAGGCCCTAAAATATAACAATTTTGGATAAAAAATAGGAAATAAGATTTTAGTAAGAGTGTTGACACATACCAATAATTATCACAATGATAGTCCTTCAGTATACAGGAGGCACACATGCCATGCAATCAGGATAAAGGTGAAAGCGTGTTGATCTTTAAGAGTTGGCGCCCATGTTAGGAAAATGTCCCATATCAGTGCTATTCTTCACTTTTTTTATGCAATAGGTGGTCGATGCTGTTGATACTTTCTAGGAGTAGTAGTATAGGATTCCTAGAGAGATAGGATGAAGCATGCAGAGGTTTTGAACCCTTCTAGTGCCATAGCAAATTGATATTCGCTGAATGGGTGACACCCTCCCTTTTCTACATTTCTGCTGATAGTTGCTATGAATGTGCAAAGAATGGCCTCATAATCACCCAGTATAGTAGTATGAGCCTACTGAGAAGGATGAGGATGACATATAGAAGAAATAAAGAGTCTCTGAGCTGAAGCAAATTGTTCTGGATAATTCCAGTTGTTTCCCATTAATGAGACATGAACCTGCAACAATATCTTTCTCTATATGTTGTATCATTGAACAATAATGAATATGATGAATAGTTGATGATAGATCCAGATGATATATGGAGAAGTTGTTAGGGAATATTGATTTCACTATTGAAAACACTGACTAGCTGAAGACTTCCATCTCCAACCCCAACTTGCTGCTATGACTACTACTGCTGCTGCTCTCGAAACCAAACTCAAAGATAATAATGATCATAGATGTCCTTTTTTGGTTCAACCAACCTTCTTATATAGCTTTTAGGGTTAGCATGTAACTTTTATGGTTTGCATGTCACTTTTAGGATTTGCATGTCAATTTTAGGGTTTGCATGCATGCAATTCTAATTTCTCGTTGACTTAAGCCTGAAGGACTAAGGCCCTTTTTATTAGACTTATGACTTAATAATACTGAAATAAATGCTCTTCTATGCTCCTGGTATTAAATTTCCTTAGTCAATTCCCTTTTCTTAATACCCGCTCGAAACTATAAGAATTAAATAGGTTAACGGGTGCTTCTGATGCTTAAGTAGAAGAGGAAATTATAAAAACCCTTACATATTTATACAATTACAATGGGGCTTAGCCCATAAAAAATGGACCAAAAATTCCTAACGGTTTCCAACGGTCTTCCTTCTTTTGTGTGTGATAGTCCTTATATACCAATTATATTTCCTTCTTTTGTGTGTACCGTGTGGATTTCCCCACACAGTTCCCAAAACTTGTCCTCAAAATATTGTCCCAAGAGGCCCCCATCACTCACTTGTGGCTCATCCTAAGCTACTCAATCCTTTCACTACGATTCTTTCCATGTCACACTGAACTTCTGAACATTTCCCTTCATAGTTGCAACATTCTCCTTTTCTTGTGCTTCTTGGTCCAAAATATCCTCTAATGTTTGCACATAAATCAAAGTCTTCAATTTCTCAGTGTTGTCTTGCATTTATTGCTTTACTATGCCTTATGTAGTCACAACTTATTTTGTCACCCAAAATTCTTCCTCCTATAGTGGCTTAATCTTATGTGTGAGATTCTGTTGTTTAGCTCTTAATAGGTTTATCTCACGGTGCGACTTCCTATTCTCAACCATTGTATCCATTCATTCTATTGCTCAAAAAGTGCTCATTGTTTCTTTGAACTTCTACACTTTCTCCTATGCAAATTGTAACCTTTGTGCTAGCATTTGTAACTCTTCCTCCTCCATCACTTGATTCCACACTTGTGTACTTTCTTCATACAATTTTGCACATTTCTCATCCAAAATCCTAATACTCTCCATTGTTGTCATGTTTTATTCTCCCTTTGTTCCCTTTTGGTGCAATGTCAGGTCAACCACAACCAACCCAACCAACACCTCCAGGATCTGGTGGCTCTTACACTTAGCAGGATTGCCAAATTTGACCCTTGACCAAATTCTACACTAAAATTGCCTCCCCGTAATTTTGCTCCCGCAACAGAATTTCTGCACGCAGAATGCGGGATGTGGGATGCGCGATCAACGTCTCGAAGTTTCTCTCCTGCAACTTTCCTTCCGCAACAGATTTTCTGCAAGCGGGTTGCGGGACGCGCGACCAACTTTTCGATGCTGGCCCTTCACAGCTTTTCTTCCACAATTCTTTCCCCTGCAAATTTTTTGGCCATTAGATCTCTGCGGCCTTCTCCATGACCATCAATCTACTTTTTGATACGGATCTCCCAGATATTTGTGTATTCGTTATCACCCTCACAACTTCCATTGCGGATATCTCCTAGACCGTCAGATATTTGCTTACGGACTCAGAAAATATGCGGGTTGCACCGATTGATCATAGAATTGATCAATCTAGCCTGGAATCTCTAAGATTCATTAGCCTACTTCTTCTATGCATGCATTTACAACCTATTTCAACTATTCAAGAAACCATTTAACACTTAAAACAATAAATTCATAGAAATTCATAGATGTTCAGGAAACCATCGAAGTCGTCCCTTCACATATTCACGATTCAGAACATTAAATGCATAGGGGCTAATAATACTGCAAACATACAACTACTCTTCCTATTAAGAAAACACACAAACACACAGCTCGGCTCTCTTCTTCAATCTATTAAAATATTTACAAGCAGAACTAGACGCAGGTTTGTCCATCTCTCTACAAGCTCGAATTCTAATGCTGAAGAGCAGAACCCCCTCTACTTCTCTAATCTGCCTAATTAAGCTAAATTGTAACCTCCTACACTGAGTGGTCCTGCAATTGAAAACAAACAACTATAAAGCATGATGAAAACGTCATTGTCTCAAACAAACAAAATGTAGCTTGATCTCCACACAGGGAGTCATGATACACAATCACTCCTACTTGCGCTAACAAACTACGAATCAACAAACCAGACAAAATATTCCACATCATGTGACCAACTCATCACATTGCTGACATGCCACAATGCTCCTGCATCAAACTCACAAGGGTGAAAAATTATGAACCCTTGTTCATTATATCAACTACAGTGAAACCCTTGGCTTCCAACTCTGAAACGCTCATCTAAGTAGAATCCTTTGTTGGTCGCTTCTTCCATTTGACCAAATACTCCAAATAGTCCTTCTTCCTTGTACTCTTTACATCTTTGGTGTCCAGAATGGCCTCAATTTCCAATGGTTGTGCCACATGCATGTGCCCCACCCATTGTAAGTCTTCAGTAGGATCTTCACCTTCTGCAAAGGTTCCAATGTCACCTACTACATAAGGATATAGATATTCAACATTAAAGATTCATGAAATACCCACTCCCGTAGGAATCCCTAACTCATAAGCATTTGCTGAGAATTTTTTGAGTTTCTTGCAGGGTCCGATAATCATCTTCAGCTTGTTATACTCTCCCTTTGGAAATCTGTCCCTCTTTAGGTATGCTAAGACCAAATCTCCTACTTCGTAGTTCTTCTCTCTCCTTCTGGAATCTGCTATGGCCTTGTAACTGGTGTCACTCTGATGTAACCTTGCTTTCACTTGCTCCTATAGTCCACTGATCCTCATTGCAAACTCTTCTCCATCAGCACTCCTCTTCATCAATTGACCTAAGTCACGAAGTTCACACACTCCTCTTGGATGCATTCCATACAGAATTTGGAATAGACTCATACCTGTACTTCTGTTTGGTGAATCATTATAAGCAAACTCAGCTTGAGCTAATAATTTTCCCCACTACATTCTCTCTAATCAAACTTCTCAACATGTTCCCCAAACTCCTATTAACTACCCCTGTCTGTCCATCAGACCGTGGGTGATATGCTGAACTAAAGTTCAGTCTGGTACCCAACTTCTTCCACAAGGTCCTCTAGAAATGACCTATGAAATTCACATCCCTGTCTGATATAATGCTTATAGGTAAACCATGTAGTTTAACAACTTCATCAAAAAACAAGTTAGCAATGTGTGTAGCATCACTAGTCTTGTAGCATGGAATGAATTGTGTCATCTTAGTGAATCTATCAACAACTACGAAGATAGAATCATGTCCCTTCTGAGTTTTTGGCAAACCCAAAATGAAATCCATACTCACAGAATCCCAAGGCCTAGTTGGAATAGGAAATGATGTATACAACCATGTGTTCTAGATTATTCCTTTAGTATGCTGGAATAATCTGCATCTTCCTGCAAACTTCTCAACTTCAGATCTCATCCTTGGCTAAAAATAGAAATGACCTAACTGTCCAAAGGTTTTATCACTTCCAAAGTGACCTGCCATACCTCCATTTTGTTTTTCCTGTATCAATCTCTCTCATGGAACACTTTGGTATACATAGTCTACTGTTTCTAAAGAGTAAACCATCTTATAGCTTATACTCCATCCATGGCTCTCTTTGCACCTCCATTGGATTCTTACAAGCCCTGTAAGCTTCCTAGAAATCAATGTGAGTCTCATACAAATCCCCTAAATGCTCAAATCCCAAGACTTGGATCTGATTCTCTTGCACAATCAACAATCTCCTACTTAAGGCATCAGGTACTCTGTTTGACTGTCCACTTATGTGTTTCAACACAAAGGTGAATCTCTATAAGAACTCAACCCACTTGACATGTTTCAGGTTCAACTTATGTTGCTGCATAATGTACTGCAATGCATGGTTATCATAATATAACACAAATTATCTAGGTATCAAATAATGTCTCCAATGCTTCACTGCTTGAACAATAGCATAAAACTCCTTGTCATAATATGAATACTTCTGCTTTGCATCATTCAACTTCTCACTGAAATACACTATAGGTATGTCCTCCTGACTGAGTACAGCTCCGATTGCTAATCCACTGGCGTCACACTTTACTTGGAAAGGGTGTTTGAAGTATGGAAACTTCAATACTGGTTGCTCAGTGATCTTCTTCTTCAAGAACTGAAAACTCCTTTCAGCCTCTGCTGCCCATTGGAATGGCTGTCTGTCCTTCTTAATTGTCTCCACAATAGATGCACAAATACCACTGAAGTTGTTTATAAATTTCCTATAAAAACTTTCCAATCCATGAAAGCTTCTTACCTCAAATATGTTCCTAGGTGAAGGCCAATCAATGATTGCTTGCACCTTTTCTGGATCCATCTTCAACCCATCTCTTGAGATAAAAAAACCTAAATATACCAACTCTGGTTTCATAAATGTACATTTCTTCACATTTATCAGCAACTTTTCTTGTTGTAGCCTCTCTAAAACATATCTCAGATGCTTCAGATGCTCTTCTTCTGTTTGGTTGAAAAACAAAATGTCATCAAGGTAAACTATCACAAACTTACCTATGAAATCTCTCAAAAATTCATTAATCAATCTCATGAAAGTGCTTGGTGCATTGGACAATCCAAATGGCATGACTGACCACTCATACAACCCATCATTTGTCTTAAAGGATATCTTCCACTCATCTCCTTCTCTGATCCTGATGTGATGATACCCACTCTTCAAATCCAGTTTTGAAAAGCACGTTTCCCCACTTAGGCAATCCATCATGTCATCTATCCTTGGTAATGGAAACCTATATCTGATAGTAATCTTGTTTATTTCTCTGGAATCAGTACACATCCTCCACTCACAATCCTTCTTTGGCGTCAGTACTGCAGGTACCACACATGGACTCAGACTCTTCTGGACCAATCCCTTGTCCAACAATCCTTGGACCTGTTTCCTCAATTCTTCATTCTCTTGAGGTGTCAACCTATATGATTCCTTGTTTGGTAAACTAGCTCTTGGAATAAAATCAATTTGATGACTCATATCCCTCCTTGGTGGTAATTCATTGGGTAAATCATCCACTACAATGTCACTAAAATCCCTCACCATCTCCTGAATATCCTCAGGTAGATCTGTCACGTTAGTCTTCAATGTCACCACTCTCCATCTGTATACCACAACATAGCTTACCTTGTCCTCCTCATTCTGTTGCAAATATTCCTTTCCTTACAGCATCAGAACTTTGGGTGCTGAATGTCCTGCTATACCACCTTCTTGCAAAGGGTGAAGTACATGTCCTATCCCATTTTGCTCAAAACTATGACAGTTACTCCTACCATCATGAGTCACTCTTTTATCAAATTTCCATGGTCTTCCTAACAGTATATGACAAACATCCACGGGCATAACATCACACAGAATCTTGTCCTTATATGGACCTATTTGGAAATCAACTTCACATTGCTCACTTACCAAGATTTGATGTCCTTTATGTAACAAAGATACTTTGTATGGAATAGGATGCTTGGTCCTCTTTAAACTCAACTTCTCCACCGTCTCTGTGGAAACAATATTGTTAGTACTCTCACTATCAATCACCATCTTACAACACTTCCCTTGGACTTTACCCATGGTCCTGAATAAAGAGTTCCTTTGAGCAGGATCTGCTTTCTCCTTCTTAGGTTTCAACAAGACTTTATTCATCATCAATGCCTCTCCTGTATCTGGAAAAAATTCAGCCACCGCCGAATCTTCTTTCTGTTTCTCATTCTGAGCTACATATGCTCCTCTCTGTCCTACGTCTTACTTCTCTGGAAATTCAAATTATTTATGCCCCAACTAGTTGCATTTGTAGCACCTAATGACAGTTTCTTTGCCTCTTCCTCTACCTCTACCTCCTTGGTAAGGTCCTCTTCTGCTAGATTCATCTCCTCTACCATGCTTCTCTTGCTGGTTAGAGTTACTGGACTCTCCTCTCTGTGCTCCAAATCTTCCTCTTCCAGCTGCTTGCCCTCTTCCTCTGGTCAGACCTCAACCTCTGTTGAAGCTCTGATTCCTCGCTATCTTTTCTTCTACCCTTAAGGAATATTGATGCGCCTCCTCCATTGTTCTAGGTGATATCATACTGATCTCTTCTTGGATATCCATCCTTAGACCATTTACATGTCTAACAGCCTTTTCTGCTGTCTCTTCCACATATCCTGCCCTTAGGTTTACTTTGTAGAACTCTTCAGTGTACTCTCTCACTATTAACAATCTTTTTCTAAGGTTCTGTACTTGTCTATACATAATTAATTGGTAATATTTGGGCAATAACTTATCCCTCATCTTTGCTACCATCCTATCCCAGCTCTTTATCAATGACTTATTATTTCTCCTTTTTTCTTGCACACTATCGCACCAAAATGATGTATTCCTTTTCAACATCGTTACAGCCAATCTGACTCTCTTATATTCTTCAACCTCATCGTACTCAAAGTACTTATCCAACTCACTAATACAATCAATGAGATTTCCATCGTAGGTCGGCAACTTAGGTTTTGACCTTGACGTTGTGCCTAGAATCGATCTAAAATATCTTAACTCAGGTGTTTCCTGCATAGGTGCAACTTCTTCTCTTTTCTCTTCATCCTCAGGTTCACTTACATCCCTTGCTTCTGGGTCTCTTTTTTAGTCGCTCTCCATGGCTTCCATACTTGCTCATAGCTCCCTCATTTCTTCCATAATTTATGCGTTCACCACTGGTCAACCTCTGTCACAACCTCTTACTCTGTCTATGCATGCAACCATCCTCTTGCGCTAAGCCTTTGTAATAACAGTTCTCTTCCACACTGTTACAACTTACCTCACCAAGCCCCTTCTCTATACTTGGTATTTTGGTAATGCTGGTTCTCTATCTAGAACCTCTTGAGCACTCTTCTTTGCTCTTTTAGGATTCTACGGCTACTCTTCTCTCTCACACAAGATTCTCCTTGTCTGATGCCAAAATTGGTGTAGGGCCAGGTCAACCATAGCCAACCCAACGAACACCTCTAGGATCTGGTGGCACCTACACTTAGCAAGACTGCCAAATTTGGTCCTCGAACAAATTCTACGCTAAAATTGCCTCCCCGTAATTTTTCTCCCGCAACTCTGCTCTCACAATGGACTTTCCGCAACAGCTTTTCCATAAGCGGGTTACAAGATGCGCAGCCAACTTTCCGATGCTGGCCCTCCACAACTTTTCTTACGCATTGCTTTCCCCCGCAAATTTTCTGGCTGTTATATCTTTGCGGCCTTCTCCATGACCATCGATCTACTTTTTGATGCGGATATCCCGGATCTTTGTGTATCTGTTATCTCCCTCACAACTTCCATTATGGATCTCTCCTGGACAGTCAGATATTCATCTGCAGACTCGATCTCCACCGTTCATTCTTTGCAATAAATTGGTTAAGGAAGAATATCCGTGGGTTGTGCCGATTGATCAGAGAATCGATCAATCCATCCTGTAATATCTAAGATTCATTAACCTACTTCTTCTATGCATGCATTTACAACCTATTTCAACTATTGAAGCAACCATTTAACACTTGAATCGATAAATTCACAGAAATACACAGATGTTCAAAAAACCGCCAAAGTCGGCCCTTCACAGATTCACGATTCAAAATAGTAAATGCATAGGGGATAATAATACTGCAAACATACAACTACTCTTCCTATTAAGAAACCACACAAACACACAGCTCGACTCTCTTCTTCAATCTATTAAAATATTTACAAGCGGAACCAGATGCAGGTATGTCCGTCTACAAGCTCAAATCCTAATGCTGAAGAGAAGAACCCCCTCTAATTCTATAATTCGCCTATTTAATATAAACTGTAACCTCCTACACTGAGTGGTATTGCAACTGAAAACAAACAACTACAAAGCATGACGAAAACGTCACTATCTCAAACAAACAAAATGTGGCTTGATCTCCATGCAGGGAGTCATGATACACAATCACTCCTACTTGCGCTAACAAACTATGACTCAACAAAACAGACAAAATATGCCACATCATGTGACCAACTCATCACATTACTGGCATGTCATGATGCTCCTGCATCACCTTTCCTCTAGTGGGGTACCCGATATTGTGCATGCTTCTAAATAAACTAACTTAGTGTGGAATTCCTGAATGAATTCAGTTATATTTGTCACTTTATATTCAAAGGGTATATCTTCTTCCACTTGTACTTTGGGGATGTTGTTGTATACCTCCTTCGATACTTGTTTCAATATTGTGTTTCTCTCTGCATCCTCGTCTTGTTCCAAAAGGATATTATTGTATTTGGTTATATTGTGTCATTTTATATAGCCACTTTGATCAACTTCATATAGGTCAATTCTATACATAACTAGATATCATGGGTGACACTTGTCTGTAATTTATGTAGAAATCCATTTGTAATTGCAACAATGCTAAGTCAATGTCACTTAAAGCGTACGTGGGCTCCTGTAATTTTGTTGTGGTGAACTCTAAGGATCATGTTGATATCTTCATAATCAGAGTTTATACTGATAATAATGATGGTTAAGATGTCATCAGTTGTTTCTTTATTTTCTTTGTTATGTTGTATGTCTATTCTTCTTTTGTTGGTCATCCTATGGTTATCCTAGTTGACTCCAAAATATAGCACAGTGAAGCTATCTACATATTCAAACTCTTATGCATTTTTTTTTTCTGTGCAACTTGTTGCAATGGTTCTCTTGTCACTTCCTTCACCTAATCGCCGATACTCTCCAATTTATCTTCAGTTAAGCTTTGGATAACTACTCCCTTTAATGATTTACTCTTCTATAATTTATGTGATGATCCCTCCTTATGATGTTCTTTTCTCTTTTATATAATGTGTAGTGTTGTTGCCTACATGGTTTCACCTGCACCATTCCCTTGTTCTCCTTGTTCATATTATGTTTCTTGATCCTTTTCTTGATGTTGCATCTTCATCCGTGTTGATTTTGGAACTAGGTTTCTTCATTTTGTGTCCCAATTCTTTACAATGATAATCACATCTTGTTCTGCCATTATGTACTTTGTCGGTATCCACTGCGATATGGATCCCTCTTTGCTTGGATATACATATGGCGAGGCCCTGCTTTTAATCATGAAATTATTTTTAAAGATTCAATGGTATAAGGTTGGATGCATGGTGTATTCTCAATACACTATTGGATTGTCTGCTTATAAACGTAAAATACAGAATTGTCGTTCATCTATTGATTATTGTGCAGAATATGGAACAAGTAAACATATCTTGTTTCCATGAAAAATTGTCGTGTACCTTCTAGGAACTAAGTTTCTGACGATTCCCTCCAATAAAATAATTTAATAAAAATTAGTAACCATGTATAGTGGACCTCTGTACCTTTATCATGTGCTTCTCGGTAGTCAGCCAAAAACTGGCTCACCAAAAATGTCATGCAGTTCATATGCACCCCTACTACGCACTTATCTATTGTTTTTGTTACTCTTGATGGCACCTGATATCTGTAACATTTCCTAAGTTACTTTCAATCCATCACTTGCATCACAAATCCAACTGAATCACTAGTGATGCTCATGACGTCCAACTAACGTGCTGCTCTATGTGTGTTGTATTTATCATTCATTGTTTATGCTAGGTATTTATTTTGTGTCTTGTCTGTGAACAATGGTAGTGGGTCTTCCCCTTCTAATGGAAATCCTATAATCCGTGCAATTAGATAGGTATCAATTGACACTGGTTTGTCCAACCAAAGGAAACCTCTGTGGAAACAACTCAACAATAATTTGACACGGGAATTGATTTATATGCTCTTACCAAAATGTGAGATTTCTAATAGGTTCAGTATGAATGTTCATTATAGTAATGTTCCCCATTCCTATAGATCGATTGCAAGCACACGTGTGTATGAGCTGAGTATGGTGCTCAAATATTTTCTTGGTGCTAACTCCAAAAATTTCTTCAAGTCTATAATATCATGGTCTGAAAATCTTGGGATTGCTACTACGTCCAACATATCTCCCTCAATACTGACCCCATATGGAATTACTGGTGGGATGAGGCTATAATTTGAATCCTTGGGAATATTAAATAGCTTTGCTATATGATTCCAGGGCAACACATATACCTTTGGTAAGTTTCTCTTCTGTCAATTCGATGTTTCTGCTCCTAGGGATTTTTCCTGTATAGGTATTGATGACTACTTTTTGATTGGTTTCTTTTTCTATGGTGTAGATGATCATGTCCTTAGTGGCACCGTGGATTTCTGTAACTCAACTCGATCTGTTACTTATTAGGATCTTCTTGTAACTCACTCAGATTTCTCTCTAGGTTACTCAGCTCTCTATTATTTGTAGATGTAATCACAACTATGACCCTTTCTCACCGCCTCTTGTCTCCTTTTATAGGTTGCTACTAGAGGCCAAAGGTCCAATGTGATTATGTCTACATTCAATCCTTATATATATATCCTTCATTAGTTTCATATCTTCTAGTGTATCGTGGTCTAGATTTTCCAGTCTATCATATTTTTCATCACTGCTTTTCATTTATAATGACACATCTCCATCATCTCACCATCAAGTTTTCTCTTTAATATTTTCCTCGTTATCTGTGCAGGTCTTTATCCTGAATCTCTTTGTGTGCATTCAATTCTCCTTCATGCATGCCTTCTACTTTATCTCAAGATTTCAAGATTCCCCTTTCCTTTTGTGAGATTTTCTTGTATTTTTATTTTTTTATTGCTCACTCAGGCTAATGCACAAAAGGACAATTGTCCATATATAGTTTTGTTCGAGTTTCATTGACAAACCCTTCCATGATTTCTCCATTCAATTTTCGAAATGAAATTCCTTGGGTCTGTCACAACTTTTATTACATACAAACCCAACTGGTGCATTCAAAACTTTCTTAGGTGCTTCAAAAACTTGTTGTCATAAAGAAAAAATAGATCTCCTATATGGAATTTTTTTTGTTTAATATGTTTGTTATTCCATGCCTTTTCACACATTTTTTGATCCTGCTAATGAAATCATGCGACTAAAAGGTCTTCTACCAAATATACTATATTTGATAGTCTTTTCTCTACTACTCTAGAATCTGTGAGTTATGTCATCACAAACTCTTCATAATGAACTCCATGGACATAACCACCTCCTGTTCATATACTAATCGGAATGGTGTATGCCCTGTCAACTTCTTACATGTTGCCAGATATGTCATAATACTGCGGGAATCCTCAGGTCCCAGTCATATCTATTTACATTACACACCTCCGTTAATACATGCTCCAGGATCTTGTTAAATGCTTCCACTCTTTCTTTTCTTGAGGATGATAGTGTTTTAAGCCCTAAATATTGGGCACATTCCCCCTATAGAGTGGCATATTACCCCCTATATTGTGGTGTATTACATATTATTGATGTCAGTTGGGGTCTATTAGTGGGTCTATTATTTGTTATTGTGCAACTTTATCTCCTATATATAGGAAGGAGATATTTTCATTTTAGTCATTATGGTATGTCCTCTTGTCTTATGTACTTAGTACACTTTGTAAGGATGTTCCTCCATTAAAGAGGATTTCTATTCATCTATTTTCTTCATTATTATGGCATGTATTATTCTCTTTTGTTCAATTTCTGCTATTTTTATGATATTTCTAGGACATGGTTACATACATTTGGTATCAAAGCTCTTTCCTTGGGATTGGCTTCTACAAAACAAGTCATCTTGGAATTTTCACTACAAATTTTTTTTTATAAGGATTTAGAGATTGAGGTTAAAATACCACTTCTAAACTAGTCCTATGTATCTCCATTCCAAAATTAAGATCTTGATCCATTACTTTTTCATAGATATTCACATGGGAATATAGGGTTTTTAACTAGTCTAAAGCCTAGTCTAAAACATGTGTTCTGGGGAAAAAGGTCATATATGAGGAATAAGATATCCAAATTGAGTGAGAATAATTGCATCTAAAATAATATATACCAGGGTATCTGTTGTAAGATTTTCAGCTGCATAAAAAAAATATTGGACACATCTCATACCATACAACTTCGCTCTTCTTGATAGGCCAAAAACAAGAAGTTTTGGAATATTTGCAATAAAAATTTTTGGCACATCCAAATTAGGTCATACCTACAACATTGTAAATAGGACACACCATGGTACATTGGGAAAACAATTCAGATACATAGGAGCTAAATTTTTTCAAATTTACAACAGTTACAGGTCATCCCTAAAACAATCTTCCAATAAGGGTTTGAAAAAGGTATTGCATTTCTAAATTTTTAGTAGAAAGATCTATTTGTATTGTTCACAATGCCACCAAAAGGAAGTGGAAAAAATCACACTCCACTTAAAACCCTAGAGGATTCATCCCCAACATGTTATTAAATGGAAGACATATCTTTTAGAGTGTCCAAGTTGGAAGACATGATTAAAGGAAATGTGAAAATGGACGACTTCGTTAAATTGGAAAATAAGATGGTTAGTAAAGAGGATCTCAAAGGGATGGATAGAAAATAAGACCTTACTCAATTGAAGGAATTAATGAAGAATATAAAACATAGATTTATTCCTCATGTAGCTACTCAAAAAGAGGATAAGGAGGAAAAAGGGGACTTATTCCAGTCATGTCTTGAGAAAATTGAAAAATAATTGGAGAGTAAGAAGTTTGAGTCCTCAAAAGTTGATGATTCACTACAACTAATGGGTTTAAGTCAAGTGAAGGGAACTAATTTATCCCCAATATTGACATGAGAATTTTTGATGGAAAGGATCCAATCACATGGAAGTTTTAGATAGAGGAATTTTTTTATCTACACCAGGTGCCAACTTTACAAAAGGTAACTATTGCATCCTTATATTTAGAACCTGATCAATTTGTATGGTACCAATGGATTTGTGACCGTAAAAAGGATTATATTATTTCTTACCAAGCAGTTTCAACAACTAAGTCTTAGAATGAAGAATATTTCAGAAGATAATTTGTTGGATCTCTTTATTGGAACTGTTAGTACCACAATCTGCCCATCAAAGTTCTGGATTTTGGCAGCATGTATGTAAAGAAGGTCCCTGATTTTTTCTGTCGGAGTGTTAGCACTCAAAATGTATATTAGGAAGAACATGTTTGTTGAAGTTGGAAATAGTGATACTTCTCCCAGTTTTGAAACTCTTTTTAGCTTTGGTTTGTTACTGGCAAGCATACCGGGCCTTTGCACCAGACACAGTAGAGACAAGAAAAATATTGGAAGTTTTGTCTTTGCACTTCCCACTTTTAAAGTTGGTTGTAAGGATATACAAGGATGAACTTGAAGTTGAAACATATATACGGTCAAGGGAATATGGAACACATGATTGTATCAGGAATTTTACATATCCAAAAATCAAAGGAGCAATTATATTTCGTGAACAAGGACCACATATTCATGATTATATTATTCGTCTCAATCTTTCATGAACACCTTCAGGGTTCTCTGATGTGAAAACTATCATGGATACAAATGGACCGTATCTTAATGACTTAGAGTTGGGGTTTAGCATCATACCAACTTTATAGTATGGAATCAGTGGCTTCTTGATGGTACAACAAGTCTTGGATTCATTTATAATATTTGCGGCCCAATGGAATGGAAGTTTAGCTTCCTGGGATAGAATGGATAAAGAAAGCTTAAAATTACATGAAACGCCAAGTTATTTTGATTTTAATGATATAGGGACAAACCGGCAAATCTTTGGCATGCTTGACAAGAAATCTACCAAGAATTCTGTCTGGACATTGTTTAGACCATCAAATATCAATATTGCACCTTTTCCAACTCGCTAATACACAGATGATGAATTTTAATCAATTGTCAAAGAAGTTATTGGAGTGTTATACTTGTTAGGATTTTTGTATCCTATATAACGACTTATCAGCTACTCTGTCGTTGAGAAGGAACAAAAGATCAAGAAAGGGATACACATGATGGATCTAAAGGATCACATATTCTACTTGTCTTGGTTTATTACCTATGCAATATCTTCTCAATTTCAAAACCCCTTCATATTCTGTCAGCAGGATTCTCCCCAGTGAAGTCTTTAATCATGGAGCCGCCCGGTGAATGATTTGAATGTGAAGAGGAAGAACAAAAAGACTAAGAACCACCACAAGGCGATGAACTAGAAGTGATTACTCCCACCATATCTTGTGATGCTTTGGCTGGAATTAACACTCCTTAAACTCTCAATATCGAAGGATATAACAAAAAAAAGGAAGGTAACATTGTTGATTGATTCTGGTAGTATTCATGATTTCATTCACTATAAAGTAGCCAAATATCTTAATTGTTTTATATATCCAACATTAAAATTTCAAGTAATGATTGAAGATGGAGGAACCATCAATTGTTCATGGAAATGCCATAATATCAATCTTAATATGGGGGAATATGTATTGAATAGTCCCATGACTGTTATCCCAATGGGTGGTGTTGATGTTGTATTAGGGGTACAATGGTTACAATCATTGGGAACGATGGCTTTTAATTTTCAGAATCTTTTCATAAAATGTTCATGGGAAGAAAAAGAATTTGTGTTAAATGGTATGACATGGAAACCAATCAAGGTGATAATCTATAATGGTATGAAAAATTTGTTAAAGAAAAGAAAACAAGGTGTAATTACACATTTATCCTCACTATATGTTCAAACATCTAAGGCTCCTATTTCCCCATATTTCCAAAGGGTCCTTAACAAGCCTTCCAAGTTATTTGAAGATATTCCACATGTTTGAGATCTAGACCATGATATTCACTTAATTCCAGGAAGAGTTCCTTTTAGCATCATACCTTATAGATATGTTAAGATTTTAAAAGTTGTTATACCAAAACAAAAGGATCTCTGAAATAATAACAAGCACAACAAAACAAAATAGGACACAAATATTTATCCTAGGAAACCCTTGTAGGGAAAAACCCAACACAACTTTATCTATATAGAATTCACCCAAGAAGAGTATAAGACCCAATAACAAGACTAGATTTCTTCCTCTCCTCTAGCTGGATTATCTCTTCTCCCTCTAGCGCAACTACTTGAGTGTTTTGTTTTTCCAAATGAGGGAGGTGCCTCTCCTATTTGTACAAATCAGCTAAGAGGCCTAGGCCGACTTATCCTTCATAATAATACTTTAGTGGGTACTAATGACCCGTCTTACAACGGAGGATTTACCTCAATAATTTACATGACCATTTACATCAATGACATCCCTAACTGGAGGAACAACATCATCATTATCCATGGAACATCATCGCCACATACATCTTTCGAGCATCATCATCTCTGGCATCATCTCGAGCATCATCATATCTGGAATCATCTCGAGCATTATCTCTGGCATCATCTCAAGCATCACCTGCATTATCAATATATCTATATATATATATATATATATATACCGAGCTAAATCACCCACAGTATAATTAAATGTTGGAATATCATCATCTACAACTGAATGCAGGAACTCGTTCACAAGTAAATGCATGATTAATAATTGTGGACCATCCTCAACCTATCAGATCTAGGACCACTCTCAACAGAGTTCCCTTTTCCATGGAACCGTCCTCAAAGAGGACCACTAAATCAATGCAAACTGTCCTAATACTATCAATTCTAGGACCACTCTCAATAGAGTGTTCTTGTTCACGGAACCGTCCTCAGAGAGGACCACTAAATCAACACAAACTGTCCTCATCCTATCAGTGCTAGGAACACTCTCAATAGATTTTTCTTGTTCATGAAACTGTCCTCAGAGAGGATCACTAAATCAATGCAAAACTTCCTCATCCTATTAGTGTTAGGAACACTCTCAATAAAATGTTCTTGCTCATGGAATCGTCCTCAGAGAGGACCACTAAATCAACATGAACCTTCGTCAACCTATCAGTGCTAGGAACACTCTCAATAGAGTGTTCTTGTTCACAGAACCGTCCTTAGAGAGGACAAATCAATAAAAACATATCTTCCTCATCTTATCAGTGTTAGAGCCACTCTCAATAGAGTGTTCTTGCCCACGAAACCATCCTCAAATAGGATACTATCATCCACAAGTGAAAATTGGATCTCATCAATATCTGTAGGCACACTAGTATTGCACTGGAGCATTACTTTCATATTATTCTCAATAATAGTCTCATCATCACTGCCTCTTTCCAAGGAGGTCCTTCCAGACTACACCAAGATTGTCTCGAAAATTTTCAAACATTACACGAGATAGAGGCTTCGTCAACACATCAACAACTTGTTACTCTGTAGGAACATACTGGAGATTCATAAATCTCCTCTACACCACATCCCGGATGTAGTGATACTTTATCTCTATATTCTTTAACTTATCATGAAACATCGGATTCTTTGTCAACTTGACGTAACTTTGGTTGTCACAATAGATCTCAGTTGCATCCATATTGGTATCGAAAAATCCTACCAATAGTTTGCAAAGACATACTACTTCGCTATAGGATGATCATGTTGTAATGTACTCAGACTCGGATGTACTGAGGGAAACACTTGTTTGATTTTTGATAATCCATGAGATCACACATAATATCAAACTAAAACAACAACTTGAAGTGCTCTTTCTATCTTCAGCACTTCCTGCCCAATCTGAATCGGTAGAGCCATGTAATATGAACTCACTGTCAGCTGTATATCTGAGTCAAAAGTCTAATGTACCTTGCACGTACCTCATCACATGTTTTTATTCAACTAGATGAACATGTCTAGGATCCACCATATACTGACTCAAGGTGTTCACAACAAAACATGTATCTGGTATTGAATTTGTCAAATACATTAGTAAGCCAATAATCTATCTGTATAATGTGACATCTACTCTTTCTGAAGAGTCATCATTCAGTAGCTTTAGGTTTGTCACAATTGGAGTGTTGATTTATTTGCAATATAACATCCCAAATATATTCAAAATATCTACTACGTACTTTCCTTGGTTCGGGTAAAGTCTCATAAGGAAACTGCCATACTTCAAGACCTAAGAAATAGTGCATTCTGCCAAGGTCTTTCATCTCAAATTCTGTTGCAAGTCTCTTCTTACATTCACTGATGAGCATATCCTTTCCTTTCAATAATAAATCATCTACATGCAATAGTAATATCACAATTTCGTCATCTTCAATCTTATAATAAAGGTTGGATTTGACTTTACTCTTGGTAAATCCCAAATTCATTAGGAATCCATCAATTAGCCCGATCTGGCGGAATCCTGGAATATAAATTCTATAAGGTTTTGATTGTTCACTGTATCCAACAAATATTCCCTTCTTTCTTGAAGGGTCCAACTTTGATATTTTCTCTTTTGGAACATGTAGGTATACATGATAACCAAATATCTTTATGTGGCTTACTTCGGGATTTTCACCAGTGAACATTTATTCTAGGGTTTTGTTTCCAAGAGCACTGTGAGATATTCTATTTTGGACATACACTGCGGTCCTTGTTACTTCTGCCCATAGATGCATAGGAAAATCTTGATCATGGGTCATTGCTATGATTGCTTCCATGATGGATCTATTCTTTCTTTCAGCTACTCCATTTTGTTGTGGATTATACCATGTGGTAAGATCCCTCTTAATCCCAACTTCTCTGTAGAAGTCCTTGAATTAATTTGAAGTGAATTATCCTCCATTATCTGATCTTAAGATATTGATCTTCTTTTTAGATAGATTCTCCGCAAGAACCTTAAATTCCTTGAATTTTACAAATACTTCATCTTTTCCTTTTAAGAAGTATATCCAAGTCTTATGAGAGTAATCATCAATAAAGGAGACATAATGTACATACCCACTTAAGGAAGTGGTTGACATCGGTATGCACACATCTGAGTGTACAATGTCCAAGATCCCCTTTGATTTTTTGTTACTACTTAGAAATGGATTCTTTTTGTTCTTTCCTTCAGCACATCCTTTACATACTCCTTCATTGTCGATCTGGATCTCTGGTAGGCTTGTGACTACCTTGCTCACAATTGGCAATGCTTTGTAGTTTACATGAGAAAGTATTATATGCCATATTTCACATGGAATGATAGTGCTAGTTGTAAGAGTTGAATATATGTGTCCTTTCAGTTTGTATAGTCCTCCTTCTTTGACACCAATTATAGTAGAATCATTTATTGTTTTACCCTTTGGCCACATAAGGACTTCACCATCTACAAATGCAACTTTAAAACCTTTCTTATCTAGAGCTGAGATGGAAAGAAGATTCTTATTTACACCTTAACATATAAGACTTCTTTCATCTTCATGAGATTTCCAGTTCTTAATTTGTAATATGCTTCTCCCATTCCTTTGATGGTGTGCTGATAGTCAACTCCAAGTTGTACCTTGCGAGAATGGTCTTTTTGGGTAATACAAGAGAGTGAATCCTTATGTCTTGTCATATGTTTTGGAAGCACCATTGTCTATAATCCAAGTGTCACTTCCATGAGTGGTTTCTCCTATTAGAGCTAAAATTGGGACATACTCTTCACTAAAGTCTTCATTCTCTGTGATCCTTTCCTTGTCTGATTCATTCTCTTCAGTTACATGAGCATGGTACTTCCAGTTCTTATTCTTTTAATGATATTTGTTAAGAGGAAAGTATCTAACCATGTATCCCATATTATGATATGAGTAACATTCAAAATATGTGTAATCCCTTCTGGTTTTCTTATTAGAGTTAGGTGATCTTTTGGGAGATAAACCTTGACTCTTCCTTTTGAATCTACCATTCTTGGTGTGTGTAGCTAGAGCCTGATCTTCATTGTCATTTAGCTTCTCTTCTCTGTTGATTATCCTCCCTTCTTCTTGTACACATTCTTCCCATAGTTTGATGAATTTGGTTAGTTTTCTTCTAGCACATTCTCGTTTAATGAAGGAATCCCATTCTCTAAGAAGACCATTCAGAGTGGTCATCACCACTTCTTCTTATTCAACCATATCACCAATGGATTCCAACTATTCTTTGATATGAGATACTCTAGAGAAATGTGATTGTATGGTTTTTGTATTATGTATCTTCACACCCTTGAGTTGGTTCCTCAAGGTCATTCTTCTGTTGATGTTCTTACCTTTAAACATATTAGTTAGTGTATTAAACATTTCTTAAGGAGTGTTCTTTGAAGATACCTGGGAGATTAACTTATCCTTAATAGAGTTTGCTATGATCCTTTTCACTTTGATCATATCCTTTTTGTGTTTGGCCTTTTCCTCTTCTCCTTCTGGTTCCTTGACATCTTCCTTGATAAAACCATCCAAGTCATGTTCTTCAAGGATGAGCATGATTATGTACTTCCATGCTCTGAAGTTCTCTACTCCCTTAATATTTTCACCAAGCTTGGTATTATTTGTCATCTTTAAAGAAATAGAACCTCAAATGGAAATATAGGAGATAGTACTTAGTAGTTTGAGGAACTTTTCTGGAACCAACTTTAGGATGACCTAGGGTTTGACTAGGAAACCCTAATTTCCAACTTTGATCACTTATGGATATGAGAGGAAGAAAATATGTGCATCCCTAAGGAGAGCTAGACTGAATCTTTATTTTCTGGAATATGAGGATAGAATCTTGAAAATTTTGATGCCCTAGTTTCTCCCAGCAGTAGTGTTAGGTCAAAAAGTGAAAATCCTCAGAATGAAAAATTGCTTCGACAGAAAGATGAGCCCTCCTAGAGTGACTTGAGTGGGCCTTATTTTTCAGCCGATCTATGGAGGGAGGTATCTGGAATAGTAAACGCTAGTTGTTTGGATTGCTAAATGAACTGCTGCACAATGTCTTCTTTTAGATTATATCTGATACCATGTTAAGATTTTAAAATTTGTTATACCAAAACAAAAGGATATCTGAAAGAATAATAAGCACAGTAGAACAAAGGAGAACACAAATATTTATCCCTGGGAATCCTCGTAGGGAAAAACCCAACAAAACTTCCTCTATATATACTTCACCCAAGAACATTGTAAGACACAATAAAAAGACTAGACTACTTCCTATCCTCTAGTGCAATTGTTTGAGTGTTATGCTTTTCCAAATGAGGGAGGCACCTCTCCTATTTATATAGATTAGCTGAGAGGCCTAATAACCCAACTGGGATGACTTCTCCTTGTTGTCAGGCCCAATTTGCCTTGGAAGACTCAAAAATACATTTTAATAATAATTTAGTGGGTACTACTAACCCGACTTATAATGGAGGCTTTACCTCAAGAATTTACATGACCAATTACATAAATGACATCCCTAACCAGAGGAACAACATCTCTGAAAGGGGTAATAACCATAGTAATACAAAACATAATATCTTCCGTAGTTACATTTCTTTAACAAGATACCCCTATGTCCAGAAGAATGAAATGGAGCATATAGATGAACTAATGACAAGAAAAATCTATAGTTCAAGCAGTGGTAGATCACATAGAGCACTAGAAATTTGTTCTCCAAATCCTTAAGATGTCAAAAAACATGATTAAAAGACAAGAAAAGCAACATCATATTCAAAGGAGTTGCGGAGAAGAGAAAATTGTATGGGAAACTAAACAAATCATCGAAACAAGAGCCAAACAACTATGAAATTGGGCTATTGTCGAGTACCTCATCAAGTGGAATAACTTACCAATTGTGGATTCGACATGGGAAGACAAGTCCTTCACACAAAGGCGTCAACATTTAACCAAGCGTTGAGGACAACACTTTTATGAAGGGGAGGGGCATGTTAATCCCTAAATATTGGGCGCATTCCCCACTATAGATTGGAGTATTACCCCATATATTGTGGCGTATTACATATTATTGATGCCAGTTGGGGTCTATTAGTGGGTCTATTAGTTGTTATTGTGCACCTTTATCTCCTATTCTATATATCGAAAGGAGATATTTTCATTTTAGTCAGCATGGTATCTTTTATTGTCTTATGTACTTAGTACATTGTGTGAGGATGTTCCTCCCTTGAAGATGATTTCTATTATTTGTTTTTATTCAGTATTAAAGTGTGGATTACTCTCTTTTGCTATATTTCTTCTATTTTTATTCTATTATTGGTTACATAACATAGTGTGTTCTCTTATAGTGATAAATATGAACTCTTTTGTCAAAGATGCAATTTTATTCAGAAAATGGGTTTCCTAATCACTCATAAGGATTATCGAACATCCAAACCTCATAACAATGTTATCAAATAGAAACCACGTAGTTGTCTATGAGTTTCAATCTCTAACAGGTTCTGCTTCAGCCTATCAGGTCAAGTAATATATCGTAGTGATTATATATCTTTCTCTTAACATTTTTGTTGATGGATTGATCGGTCCAATGAAATCAACTGCCAATTTATCAAAACCCTACAATGTAACTTGCAGTATTAAATGAATCTCATCTCTTTTGGATGAATTCCACACTAGCTAACACACATCACGGGTCTTGCATAACTCCTTCGCATCCTTCTAAAAGGTGGGCCACCAAATATTACGCATAATTTTTTTTTAGTTGTCTCTTTCCCTGTATAGTGGGCTCCTACAACTCCTTCATGCGCCTCTGATAGTATCATAATCCTTTCTTTCTCTAATATACATCACTATAGAATACCATATGTGCCTAACTTATACAAATTCCTCACTATAAGATGATAATATGCTACCTTTAGACGTTCTATTATTTTCTTCTGTGCAATTGTAAAGTCGGGTGGGGATACTTATGTGCTTAAGAACTGGGCAATATCTGTAAACTAATCCTCAATCATATTTACTACGAAAAAGTGTGCATATGATAGGATTCCATCCAAATTTCCTACACATTCCCCCGTTAATATGCATGACAAATGGTCAAGTACTTAATTTAATTTTCATGGTTACACAATCACTTCAAAGTCATACTCCTAAATAATAACATCCATATGCATATCTTCCCCCCCAACAATATCTTATTGACTAAATATTGTAGCATAGAATTATTTATGTACACCTTAAAGTGTGATCCCAATAGATAATTCCTAAAATTTTGTAGAACATATACCATTGTCAGTCCTTCACGCATTGTAGTAGTGTAATTTTGTTCGGTAGTTGACAACTTCCTGCTGGAAAAAGAAATGGAATGATGTCAATCTCCTTCCCATGGCTGAGCTATAAATGTGCCTAACATTATATATGATGCATCTATGTGGACATGGAATTCCTTTTTCTAATCTAGAAATACTAAAATTTCCTTAGTAACTGTTTTATGCTTCAAGGTATAATCTTGTTGACATTCCTCGTGCCATTGAAACTTGACCTCCTTTTTCAACAATTTTTCCAACAAGGATGTGATATTCACATATCCCTTGATAAAATTCATGTAGTACCATGTATGAACCAAATTTTCTCAAGTTGTCACACTGAAGTAGGTCATGGAAAATCAACAACAACAACAATATTTGCAGGATAAACCAAAAGTCCTTGTTTACATACTAAATGACCCAACAAGATACCAAATGGTGCACATAAAATACACTTCTTCAAGTTCAAGGAAATATGGAATTGCCTATGTTTTTCCAACATTGAGCGCACATCTTCCTTAAACAAACTAAACATTATCCAATAATCCAAATATAATTCTAGGAATCTATGAATAAAATCCTTAAGTTGCAACAACAACTCAGGAGCATAAAGTTAGTGCATTCTTCAAACCAAAAAGCATGATTTTATATTGATAACATCCCCATTCTATCACAAAGGTTGTCTTATGTCTATATTCCTATGCAATCTTGATATTTTTATACCCAAAGAATCTATCAGTAAATGAGTAAGCTTCATGTCCTCCCACATTCTCCAAAACTTTATCTTTAAATCGGGTAGGAAACAGGTCATGTGAGCAAGAATCATTCAATTTCTACAGATCTTGATTCAACCTATTTTCTTGTCTTAGACCACTATTGGAATGATCCATTCCAACTCTTCAATAGGTTCAATAATCCCATCTTCCAACATCCTATATATGTATGCTTTTACTTTCTACTTATATACTTGGTTCAATAGGTGCGATCTCTACTTTATTGGCTTTGCATCCATATTTAAAGGGATCCTCATTTCCCCTAACTCCCTAGCAATTCCTTTCATTTTAAAAAATGTAGTTGGAAAAAGGTCTTGGTATTCATTCAGTAAATAAGTAATCTTATCAATATTTTGTTCACTCCAATAATCTCCAATGTTTGTGAACTTGGGATTATCCTTTGTACCAATATTCACCTTGCACATTTTCAATGGCCTTGCATAGTCAGTAGATCCAAGCTTGGGACCCTCTACTGTGCATTCTTCTTCATTTTTTAAAACTTTCAAATTCTTCGGTCTTTGTCCTCCTGGTCTTCTACAACAACATTTTATCATTCTTAAACCTCTTGAATAGTCACAAACGGTCTAGGTGCACTACATAGGGGTACTGGTCTTGTCAAAGATCTTGTTTGAGATAATGCAAAATTGTTAAAACTGAGAGGAAATCTACGGCGAGAATTTTTCAATTTGACAAGTTTCGAACCAATTAAGCATGTTCATCCTCAGGAGAACAAGAATCTCACTCTCTTTTTTGAACTTGGATGTGAGGGATAAATACTAATTATCAACATATTTGATCATATTTTAAGTATTCAATGTTAAGGTCGGTTCAAAAGGTTAGGGTTAGGCTATTAGACATCTTTTTATTTTTAATAGGTATATTTAGGGTTTATTAAAGTGTTATAGGTTAAGTATTATTATTTTTGAGTTATTTATATTATCAATTTTTTTAATGATGGGTTTCCAAGCTTCTTTCAATCTTAAGCCATCATCATGATTGAAGTTTCTCACGCATTTTTCAATTTCTATGGCTTCATGAAATTTCCTTTTGTAGTAATTAGGGACAATTGTGAAAAATTTTGAGTTCTTTAGGCAAATGTGATGTTTGGTATTGTGAGAGTGTTCTACTATGGATGAGTTTTTAATTCTTTCATGTCATAGATCTGCATTGTTCTCTTTTAACCTAGTTGCAATTTATCTTCCAGTCTCACCTATGTAGGCCTCACCACAAGAAAATGGTGTTTTGTAGACACATTTTTGGTGCTTAGGATCAATAGGGTATTTGGATTTGTTGAGCATGGTTCTTAAAGAGTTTGGAGGAGCAAACGACACCCTTATTTTTTTCTTCCTTAGGACGTTAGAAATTTTGTTTGTAGTACCATGGATATATGGAAGGGTAATTTTAGGAAGAGTTGTATCTTTTTCTTTGGTTTTGTTTTTGTTTCTTTTTATGATTTGGAAAACATTGTCAATTTATTTTCCATTATATCCATTGTTCATGAGGGACGTCCTAATGTGCTTCAACTCTTCTTTTATGTGATCCATATTCGAGACTCTCCATGCACATGTGGCTAAGGTGTTTATTATTCCAATTTTATGGGATGGATGATGGTGTGAGTCAGCGTGAAGGTATCTATCCATATGTGTTTTCTTTGTGTATACCTGGTGAGAGAGAGAGCCATCAGGATTATTTGTGATGAGTACATCCAAGAAAGGAAGGGATTTTTCTTCCTCTTTCTCCAAGGTGAATTTTATCCTATCGCATTAATTGTTTATGTGGTTTTGGAACTCAACCAACTTATCTACCCCATGTGGCCAATTGATAAATACACCATCCACAAATATGAGCCACCATCTTGGTTAGTGTGGAAATGAATTGATTTCTTTTTCCTCAAAATATTCCATTACAAGATTAGCCACAATTGGTGATAGTGGTGATCCCATTGCAACCCTTCTGTTTGCTCATATATTTCTCCTTGAAAGCAAAAATAGGTTGACCTGAGGCACATCTCAACCAAGTGAGAAGTTTGAGGTTTTAATACTTTCTTGATGACTTCAACAACCTCATCAATTGGAATTTTTGTGTAAAGTGAGATGACGTCATAATTGTGTCTACTGAGAGATCCTCGTTGCCAAAATTCAAAGTTACCTTGAATTTGTGAGACAAATTTTACTAGTTTAATGTTCCTCTACGTACTTCCAATTCTATATACAATTTTTTTAGGATCGTGTCCAGCGTGTGTACTAGAAGTGTGTCCATTCCTTCTTAGGTATTGAACTCCATGTTGCAGTACAATGTGTAAGATAATATGAAGGAGAACTCAAACTAGTATAGTTCTACACAGTATATTTAGTTATGAACTTGACCTTTAACAACCTTCTGCATTGCTTCCAATCATCTATTATATCCTTAAGTCCATCCCACCACCTTACAAGAGTCGCATTCAGCATGATATCTAACGCTAGCACTCTTTGTTGTTCTAATATCTGTAATTCAAATTCATTTACAAAAGATTTTATATGTATTAGTTTGTCATACCTCAGGGGATCACATACCTCAACTTTAATCATACACAATGTGCGGGTAATATGAACACGCCTCCTTGTAGATACTTCATGTAACCTCTGCTACCAATATTCCAAGGATTATTATGAATCCAATGCGCAAGAGTTGATACTTTGCCAACTAAGTACGCCTTCAATAGTAGGATTAAAATAGTCATCCATATGCACATTCACATTGTAAAGGATATCAAGTTTTTCATTCCTTACTAGTTCCATATATCGTCTTCCTTTTGTGGGATCCAATGGTGAAGTAACTCTAAAGTTTTCTACTTCAAATATCATTTGTCTCTTTTTAATACCAATAATATGTGTGCAATAGACTAAACATTAAATATATCACAACACAGAGGATTTATATATGTGAAAGAGAACTTCGTATTATCTTTCATAATAGTCCTTACAAAGCATGCACATTGTTCTCATACATTATGCTTCAGACATACCAATCATCCCGTACTATCTAAACGCATTCATGAGTTGCCTCCAAAAACATAACATAACAAAAAAATAAGAACATCCAACATAACATCTATCCAAAATCCATTACATATTTATATAATTACAATGGATCTTAACCCATAACAAATTGACCGAAAGTTCCTAACAGATTTGAATTGTCTTCCTTCTTTGTATCGCACTAGTCATCGCATGCCAATTGCCTTTCCTTATTTTGTGTCCACATAGTGTTTTTCTCCTACATAGTTCCCAAAACTTGCCCTTAAAATACTATCCCAACAATTGTGGTGAGTGGAATTTTGTTTAAGGTGATCCACTCAAGGAGCCTAAAGAGGATAATCATTTTAGGATTTTTTAAGGGGCAATAACCACGAATGAGAATGGCCACAAGAAATGTATTATGGGTTGGGAGAAAAATTCAACAATTAATTATATGCTGGTGGTTCTTAAATATACTTTTGCAAGTCTATGGCTTGAGGTATTTTCTCCAAGAAAAGGCATATGGAGAAGGAATCCCAATGAATGGGGATAGTGCCTTAATGGTGCATAGGGATGGAGTATAGGTCCTTTCCAAATTTTTGTGGTATAATAATCCCAATGTCAATATTGGTGTATTGGTAACTAAATGTTGGTTAATTTCGATGAGGACCAAATTCCAATTAATCCCAATGAGGCTACAAATTTACCAGAAGTTGGGAGTGTTAACACCAAAAAATGTTCACCTAACTCTCCATGGTCTAAACCATAGTCATGCATCATATTCCTACCATTATTTCCTCCATTTTGACCTTCACAACTAAAATTCCACTAAATATGGTCCAAAAAATTATTATTCCTTCCCCATAAATGAAGGGAAGTTGAGAATTTATTGTGATTTATCCCCACTCTCTCCAAAAAAGACCAAAAAAACCTAAAAATGAGAATGGTTCAAAAAACATAGATAAATACCATGGGTCAAAAAACCTTGGATTATCCTATAAATACATTGTGAAGGTCTCCCCACAAACATTACATGTAATATCTTTTCGTCATTATTGTTACACTTTTCCATATCATTCCCACGGTGTATGTTGAGCTTGCTTTGTACCCATTTGGATTCATTCCCCCTATTTTACAACCACTAGTAGAGTAGACTGGAGACCCAAACTGTGGAGTTTCAGGACCATTTTATTGGACGACTACAGTGGCCCAACTTCAAAAGAAAGGTATTTTTTGTTCTTGTTTTGCATTAGTTAGTCAAATATGTATGAAAAATAAAAATATTGTTTTTATTGCCATATTTTATCGTTGTTAGTCAAGTCAAGTAATCCTTTGCACCATTGAACTCTACCCTATGATCTGGACAATCTAGGGTAGGTTCTTTTGCATGTAGTAGGGGAGAAATATCAACTATAGTTTTGGCGACTCCACTTGGTCGATCCTTTTGAATATTTTATTTTGCAGGTGTGTCTATAGTTTTTTTCTTCTTGGGTACCTTCAGTCGTTACAGATCTGGCCCCCTAGCGGCATATCCTAACCATCCTTTCCTCAGTGTCTGCCCCCCGACCCAAGTCAACAGTATTTTTTCAAAACAAAATTAGTTTCGGTCGGATCACACTTATTCGACAGAAATTTGCAATCAGGTCGCACCTTTTTCCCCAATAAGTGCAACCTAGGTTGCACCTTTTCCCCCGATAAGTGCAACCTGCACCATAAATCCAGATAGTGCTTGTTCCAGCTCTCAGAGCGACCCTGGTCACTATTGTGACCCATTTTTTTGCGACCCGTCACGCATAAAACCATGTTTTGTGCAACCTAAGTCTTCCAACTTTTTTTCTACCTTGATCATGACTGTTTCACAGTTCTATACGACCTTGATCACGCATGTTCCAATGAAAGGTGTGACCTACATTTTTTTAGTCCTTTTCGGTGTTTGATATCCTTGTTCCTGACCCCCACTCTTTGTTTTACCCCTTCTCGACCCGTTTTTGTCTAGATATGATCCATTACAGCCCCTTGGTTCATTTTGTGGTCCTGTTTTCCTTGTATGTGAGCCTCTTTAGTTGAGATTTGTAGTTGAGATCCCCTGTGTGTTTCCTACACCTTGGTTAGTTCCTTATGTGCTCATTTACTTGTGTCTATTTTATGTTCTGTAAGAATTAGTTTTGATTTTGCATGATATTTACAGTCATTTACTATTATTTATTTGCATTTTTGCATCTCAGTCATGAGATTGTTGGGGTTTATACAGATAATTTACACACATCTTACACCGTCAAGACAAAACGCTTGGTTCATGACCCCAAGCTAGCCAAAAAAATTAACTTAATACAACCAACATTGTAACCTCATTTGAGGACCAAAACTATCTTGTAAGTTAGGACATTGGGGATAGGAATCCAAACAACATCCCTTTGTCACTCACATTTTGAGACATAGTTGTTGTCCACTAGGGGACCAAAATACTATGGTAATTGGTTACACGGTGATGAACAATCTGTCGGAGGGCCCCGTGCTCTGCAGGACTAAGCCACAATGAAGGGGTTCTAGAATTCAGGGTGTGATGCCACACTCCATTCTGTACTAAAGGCTGACCCTTCATAGTCCTCCTCGTGCATGCCATAGCATACTGGGTGTCTACAGCCAAAGGGATGAAGTTCCAGTAAACCACTATGCACGTGTCATGAATGAGGTAGCCTAGTTGCCATTCTATCTAGGGATATTTTACCCTAGGTCCCTCTTGATAGTGGGATTCTCTTAGCCTACTGTTCTTCCATTTCATATTCTTTGACTAGGATTTCATCACTCTGTAAAGGATACAATTTGTCAGGAACTTCCAGCTTATATCTAGGAGTTTTCTTGCACTCATAACCCATAGGTTAGTGAGTCATTTTCATTTCTAGGTAGTGCTTCTTATTGGATTTCTGGCCACTTTGTTGTAGACTCTCCTGTTGTAACACACTATTGAAGTATGGTTTTAGAGATTTATTTTTTTCCTATGAGCCACATTTTGTACACTCTCCTTCTGCACACTTGGCTATAGTTGGGTTTTTGAGCCTGTGTTTGACACTCTTACGCCTACATTCACTTGAAAACACACCACCACATCATCATTGATCCACCACGCTACTCACATAGTCCTATGGGGGAATACCCTTTAGTTCAGTTCCTTGAACCATCACCATCAGATCCATATTCGACATCATTCACCACCTTCATATCCATAAACAACCTCTGAGTATGATTCGAATTCCTATCAATCTAAACCTACCTTGTTCAGTGCCCCATGTAGCCCCATGGATGGTGCACATCCTGATCCCTTTCAAGAGGGGGCAGTTGGTAGTGAGATTGTGTCCATTCCACTCATAATTCTGGTTTTCCCTTCCACTGGACCGACAGGTCCTGGTCCTAGTGGGCTCTTTTCCACTGCACACACTATTGTTGGTCTGCTACCCACTAGTGGTGTCCCCACTCTAGCCACCATGGTTCATACCATACCACCATTCATGCATGGGGAATTGGCCCTTCCACTTCCATTCCAGCTATTCCTACCATCCCAGTGACTACTCCTATTGTTGGAAGATAACCTTACCCACCCCTCGTCATCCATGGGAACTACATTCTTGCTGGCACCAACAACATTGTTGGCCCTTGCCAATCCACTCTCGGTTCTACTCTACCTTTCATGGATAGTCTCAACCTTCTTGATTTGGAATGGTTGACCAATGACCCCATTTGTCATAACCCACTATGGCCTCCTATTCCTACTAAAATCCCCTTATATGTCCCTAAGTTTGAGGGTAAGGTGAGAGAATACCCCCAAAACCATATTATGTCATTCCACTTATCGTGTTCATCTAACAACATAGTGGATGATTATGTCTGATTGCGTTTATTCTAGCGCACACTCACAAGTCTTGCAACCAAATGGTATATCAAACTACTTCATGCCACCTACCCATACCGTTCCTCGTTATCCTTGATGTTTCTCCAGTATTTTCAGTTACCGGTTCGATATGATGATGGTGTCAAAATTCTATTATCATGTGTACAAAACACATATACTGATATCACGGATCACATCCATGAATGGCGACGCTATCATATCTTGTGTAAGATCTAGTTAGATGATGGAATTTTCCTAGATTAGTTTCTCAAAACCTTAATCCCCCCCATCACCAAGGATGTTGCATCTAAGCACCCACAAACCAAGGAGGAAGCAATCCTCAAGGCACAATAGTTTGATCTCATATACTCCTAATCGGGTTACATGTATACCATTATATTCGATGCTCCCCATGCTGGCTCCTCACATCAAGATATGTTGGGGGAATCCCACGCTGTTGATGGAGTCATTGGCTCTATTACTTAGCATCCTCACTTTTACACAGCTTCTCCCTCGATGCAACCCCATTCTGGTAACACCCCTAGTGTTTCCCAACCAGGTTACACCCCTTATTTTTCACGCGTAACATCCCAGTTCAGAGCCACACCTTCCTATGCGTCTCCCACACCATATCCTCTTGTTTACCCATCGAATTGTTTGAGACACTCATGTAATGGCCAGACAGATGGATTTGCATCCCCACCATATTCTCCCACCTATTACCCACCACCTATGCAACCTACTCCAGCTCCACCCCCGAATCCTCTTACTCCTCTAGGACAGGTCTATGCACAGGATAACCTACCTAATAAACCCACCTCCTGTAATGTCCCTTTTCAATAAATTTTATTAAATGACCAATTTTTCATTTTTTTCCCTATTTCGACCTTTGACTAGTTTTGAAGTCTAGGTCTCCAAATTGACTCAAATGCTCCCAAATATTTCGAGAAGGTATATGAATAATAATAATAATACCTGAGTATGATGTTCAGGGATGTTTTATTACCCTCCAAATACTTCTAAAAACTTGTTTAATATTTTGGACAAGGTAGGAGGTTTTATTAGCAAATTGGGGTTCCAATTCCCCCAAGGTAAATGCCAAAAATGGCTTCCCAAATGATTCCAAACCCACTCGAATTTATGAACAGAGTTAGAGGATGTTCAAGGGGAATTATTAATGTCTCATGTGCATCATTATCCATTTTATAAAGGCTGTTATAACCCTCTCCCAAACAACTACAAAATCACTAGTTCGACCCTTGGGGAAAAGGTGCCAAATCTTCTCCGAATGCAAGTAAACTGAGTAAGATGGAGAGTCAAATTCTTAAGTGATGGAAATGAAACTTGTAATACTCATAAATTACAGTACATTCATCATAAATATATCAGAGAGATATTATTTCATTCTAAATAATCCGAATTACAATGGCATACATCAATATAGTGGGGAATGGTCATTGTTTGCTCATTAATAATCAATTTTACATACAACCATTTGGTATTTCAACCTGATAATTTTTGAAGATTAATAAAATATCATATTAAACTTATTAAAATTATAAATGGACCATGATAATCTCTCCCAAAGAGTACAATAGCTCACCCAAAGCGCAATCCCTCCATGAGCAAGAATATGCAATAAAAGCTAGAAATGATTGAGAGAATGTGCTGCACTAGAAGAAACCATGAGATGACCTGTATCTTACACCTAGAAATCCAAAATACATTAAATCTCCATGAAATACCTGAATGTCCTCTCCAAACACCAACTTGGATGGGAATCTTTCACCCTCGAAATTGGATAAGGTAAGAAACTAGTCATCCACTAGCTCTCTCTCTTCACAAATGAAAATTTCCCAAATGATCAAAATCTTCCTTCATTATTTGTTCTTTATATTTATAAATTTTCCATTCTCTATATGGGTCTAATTCCTTCCAAGATCTGTATTCCAACTCTAATTGGGAAGAGATTCCAAAGAATGCCACTTGTACAACAATTCCTAGTCTCCCACTTCCACCAAATCACATGTGGAAGCATCTTAGCTTCCGTAATTCCCTTGAGAACCCTCTTGGAGCTATTTTTATCCCTGATGTGTCATATATTTCATGTTTCAGCCTTCATATCTGATTTGTGTCATAGGTTTAATAACATCTTTATCATTGTTGTCATAGAGCTACGGAATCTAGTCCAAGTGTCTCACTAGCTCCAAAATGCCTCTTCCTCTTCCATGGGAGATACTCTTCCACTCCAATTCGACCTTAATTGGTTCATGCCAAGTATATTTACCTTCCAACTCATCCGAATACCCTTGGGCTTCTTATGGATTCGAAATGAAAAGAGGAGGATGCCACGTGGCATAGAAAATCTAGCTTGTGCAGGTCCCACATCCTCCATGTGTCTTCATGATCAATTGCCACTTTGATTTTCCTTTGTATTTATTTATTTAGCTCCTTTATTAAATAATAAAATATTTATGCCATTCTAATTTTCAAACATCATTTATTGTCCCCCTTATTCCAAATAAAAAAGGTTCCACCCCCAACCTAGGAAAATAGTAATTTTCCTCTTTGGCAATTATTTGACCCTTAGCATCCATTTGACAAAATCTCATGAATATGGAAAATGTGATTAGGAAGTTGTGACCCAATGCAAAATTTGGGACATGAAAAATCCTCCCTTCCCAATATTTCTTGTCCTCAAGCAATTTCAAACATGGGTGTTGAAGAACCTGCTTTATGTATGATTGTTTGAAGTTGCATTGAGTTGCCCAAATTTGAGTCTTTGAGATTCCATGAATATTTTAGAGAGGAACCACCATGCTTACTGATGCACTAACCTGATTAAAACCACTTTATTAAATGGGGAATCCATCTCCCATACTACTTGTTTCCCAAAAAAATTGAAATAAATGGGACTAAAAACTATCCCAGGGTCCCATTGCTTGTATTGCACTCCAATAATTAAGAGTGCTCTCCAACCCATACCATTAGGAAAGAGAATTATGGGATTTTATTGTATACATTATTCCAAAAATCATGAGTGCATAATATATATCATCAAAGTACATACCAACATAATAAAAATATACGTCAAGGAGGTGCCTCATCAAAAAATCATGAAAGTGCTTATACCTCCAAGTAAGTAGACCACCATTTTCCAAGTGCATAAAAGCTTCAAGTGACCAATCAAATATGCTCCCATGACATAAGTGAGGATCCCATGTCCTATAATTCTGCTCCAAAAGGATGTGATATCCATCAAAATATTCGTCCATGTATTCTTTGATCCAAGTAGTGAATGAAGAATCTCCACTAAAATCTGAACCAAATAATGAGCAAAAAAAACAAGGAGACTTCAAATGAATCAAAGAAGTCTCACCCATACATCCATGAATGAGAGAATCATAAAGATATAACAAAGTATGTGTCTAGAAACAAAAATGTTCTCCAATCATAAATCTATTCACCCCAGTGTTGGATGAAGTTCCTCCAACATCAAATGAACCAAGTGTTGAGCAAGAAAAACCACGAGTCTTCAAGTGACTCAAATTCATATCATAGGTGAATCCATGTAGATGTGTAACATCATAAAGTAACAAAGGATTCTGCTGCAAATGTGAATAATAATGTGCTCCAACAATATCACCATAAAATGTAAATCTAGGAGTTCCATTCTCCTCACGTGCCAGCATTAAAAAGAACCCTTTCACCCATACTTCATTGAGACTAATGTTGCAAAACATGGAATTGTAGGATGTAGGAGAATGAAATAACTCACCAAAATGATCAAAAAGTGTAGAATTTTCATCATGGGAAGGATCCATATGGATAGTATCATGCAGCTCCTTCAAAAGTGTGAAACCTTTGTCATAGATTGGTTCCAATGTAGAGGAATCATGCTCTTCTTTAAAAATTGCATAACCTTCATCAAGAGACAATTAAAGTTCCTCTTCCACCACATCAAGTGTTTGGATCTCTTCAATTTCATATTCAAACACATCAATCACATTCAAATTTCCACATTTATCATGATCCACCATGTCATGAGAATCCTCCAAACAATCTATAATTTGACAATCTGAAACATAGGAGGAAAAACAAGTATCTTGCAACTTTTCAAGAAGTTGCTCATTTTGAATTGTGAGCTTATGATTATTTTAATTATTATTTTAATTATTATTCAAGTATGCATCATGTAACAATTCATTAAGATCAAACAAATGGTTTCTATTAAAATAAAAGACATGAAATCACCTTTGATGTGGCACATTTCTCTTTGAATCTTCTCCATGTCTTCAAGGAAGGATGTTTCCTCCAATGAAGTAGCTCTCCAAGAAGAATTTGACACTAATGCTTGAGTGTCATGGAGTATTCTAAGGGAATCTTGGATCTTCTTTTCATTCATCTTTAAGGACCCTTCCATAAAATGAGGCTCTTGCAAATTATCCTCCTCATCTTCTTCCTTCTTGCTTGGATCAACTTCATGAAGCTCAAGTGGTGATCGGGAAGTTGATCTTGTTTGTTCTTCAACTACTACAAGGTATTCATTTTCATGTTTAATGGAAGTTTGGCTTCCAGAAACAATTTCAAAAGTGATATATATTTCACCAACATAGAGGTGTGAGCACCCATCAGTAGTTACCCCTTCATAGTTCAAGCATCCATCAGTAGATGCTCTTTGTTTCATTTCCAAGGTAGGATGTGTCTTGAAATGATCTTCAATATTTTCAACATAAACTTCTTCATACTTATGTGAAGTCTCTTCATATTTCTCAGAGTCACTTAGGAGTGAATTTATATCCTCTTCATGTAATACTTCTACTTCACCTATTTCAGAAGTAGGTGGTTCATGGGCCTCCTCCCTTTGCTCCTTCAAGCAAGCTGATGCATTTTTCCCCTTGGTTTTCTTAAGATCAATATATTTTATCCCAAGTTGGATAGATAAAAATTCGAATCCTTTCATAAGATTCTTGGTAATTTCTTCAAATATAGGTTCCATGATTTTTGTATGCTCCTCACCATCATATGATCCCTTTTCATCCATAGTCATATTTTCCTAAAAAAATTGCCTTCTTCTACTTTTTTCTCCCTCTTCAACAAAAAGAACTTTTGGTTTCAATATCTAATGGTGGTCCCTGAATTATTTTCCTATTAAATATAATACCACATAAGGTTCAAATATCATGCTCTTATACCACTTGTAATGTCCCTTTTTAATAAATTTTATTAAATGACCAATTTTTCACTTTTTTCCCTATTTCGACCTTTGACTAGTTTTGATGTCTAGGTCTCCAAATTGACCCAAATGCTCCCAAATATTCAGAGAAGGTATAAGAATGATAATAATACTTGAATATTATGTTCAGGGATGTTTTATTACCCTCCAAATACTTTTGAATACTTTTTTAATATTCTAGCCAAGGTAGGATTTTTTACTAGCAAATTGGGGTTCCAATTCCCCCAAGGTAAATGCTGAAAATGGCTTCCCAAATGATACCAAAACCAATTGAATTTATAAACATAGGTAGATATGTTAAAGGGAAATAATTAATGTCTCATTTTCATCACTATCCAGTTTATAAATTCTGTTATAACCCTCTCCCAAACAGCTACAAAATCACTAGTTCGACCCTTGGGGAAAATGCACCAAATCTTCTCCAAATGCAAGTAAACTGAGTAAGATGGATTAAAATGCTTAAGTGATGCACATGAAACTTGTAATAATAATAAATTACAGTCCATTCACCATAAATATATCAGCGATATATTCTTTCATTCGAAATAATCAACATTACAATGGCATACATCAATATAGTGGGGAAATGGTCATTGTTTGCTCATTAATAATCAATTTTACATACAACCATTTGGTATTTTGACCTGATAATTTATGAATATGAAGAAAAAATAATATGAAACTTATTAAAATCATAAATTTATCATGATAATATCTCCCAAAGAGTACAATATCTCAACCAAAGCGCAATCCCTCCATGAGCAAGAATATGCAATGAAATCTGGAAATGGTTGAGAGAATGTGATACACTAGAATAAATTGAGAGCTGCACTATATATTACACCTGAAAATACAAAATCCATTAAATATCCATGAAATACCTAAATTTCCTCTCCAAACACCAGCTTGGATGTGAATCTTTCACCCTCGAAATAAGCTAAGGCAAGAAACTAGTCATCCACTAGCTCTCTCTCTCTTCACAAATGCAATTTTCTCAAATAGTAAAAATCTGCCTTCATTATTTGTTATTGAAATTTATAAATTTTTCAAGCTCTATATGGGTCTAATTCCTTCCAAGATATACATACCAACTCTAGTTGGGAATATATTCCAAAGAATTCCACTTGCACAACAATTCCTAGTATCCCACTTTCACCAAATCCCATGTGGAAGGATCTTAGATGCCCTAAATCCATTGAGTGCCCCCTTGGAGATATTTTTAGCCCTGGAATGTCATATATGTCATATTTCAGCCTTCACATCTGATTTGTGTCATAGGTGTCATAGCATCTTCATCATTGCTGTCATATATCTAGGGAATCTAGTCCAAGTGTCTCCCTAGCTCTAAAATGCCTCTTCCTCTTCCATGGGAGTTAATATTCCACTCCAATTTGAAATTAATTGATTCATTCCAAGTATATTGACATTTCAACTCATCCCAATACCCTTGGGATTCTTATGGATTCGAAATGACAAGAGGAGGATGCCATGTGGCATAGAAAATCTAGCTTGTGTGGGTCCCACATCCTCCATGTGTCTTCATGATCAATTTCCACTTTGATTTTCCATTGTATTTATTTATTTAGATACTTTATTAAATATTTATTCCATTCTAATTTTCAAACATCATTTATTGCCCCCTATATTCCAAATCCCAAAGCTTCCACCCCCAACCTAGGAAACTAGTTATTTTCCTCCTTGGAAATTATTTGACCCTTAGCATGCATTTGAAAGACTCTCATGAATATGGAAAATGTGATTAGGCCATATGACCCAATGAAAAATTTGGGACATGAAACCCCCAATAAACAAAAAGGGTAGGGAAGATGAAAAATAGGTAGGAATCGTGGTAACAACCAACCTCAAGGAGGTGGTCAACAACCCAGCCCTCTGAACAATAATGGAGCCAACCCCCCTGGATAGAATCCCTAATGTCTTGCTATAATTGAGAGGAACCCATAGTTGTGGAATAACCATTTGTGTGCCATTTTTAATTCTTATGACCATTACACACATCGGTGTCCTCATATGAACCACCTCTTCCATTTACTCCAAATTGATAATCAACATGACCCCTATGGGGCTGCTTCGGCTCAGCCAAACCCATCACCATCGAGTCCTCCACCTATGGTGCTCCAAAAATCCCTACCAAATCAAGCAATGGTTGCAACCCATCCCTTGGTCCCACACACTCTCGTAACCACTTCTATCGATCAACCCATTGATCCTGGTGTACATCACCTCATGATGTTATCATCTGATGTCAACCTCTAGATGAGATGAAACTAGTATGGCTCTACCACATAAACAATTAAAAACTATGCAGAATATCCCTCCACTGCTCCAAATATGTCTTTTCATTTTCTAAGACCCCCCATGGACGGGACTTCTGAAGTCCCACAATTCCCTTTGTGTCGCATCGTGAACAACACCACTGCCAAAACTGTGCTCAACTACAGTATAGTCGATGAATTGGCTCAGTATCCCTTAGCCATGTCGACTCTGGAAGTTCTCAAAACTTGTCCTTTGCAACATAAATCATTGTTATCTTCTTTAGGTGTTAGTGATCCCTCCGACTCTAGGTTGATCACCTTCAACCTAGATCAAGGAGAACCCTAGATTCCATCATCTGTTACCTTCCAAGTTCCAACCATGATTCAGAATTTGGTTATTCATTAAAGCATAATCAATAAGGGGGAATCCACCTATGTTATGTAAACCTTTGTTTGGTAGAAACTTGGATCCCCAACACTTCAACCTTCTTCCACTGCTCTTCATGCCTATGATGGTTTTTCTTCTCAACACTAGGGTGTCCTCACGAATTTATTGATTGAATTATCCAATGAAAAAGTTTTGATTGACATTGAGGTTGTCGACACCCAACTCGATTACAACCTCCTCCTAGGACATAGTTATATGTATGCAATGTGATTGGTTTCCTCTATTGTCTTTCAACTATTAATGTTCCCCCATGATGGGAATACCGTGACCATCGACTAATTGATGGACTATGATCCAAAGGGAATGGCCACATCAGAAGACATCCTCCCTACTATCGACACTATTATCGACAACGTTTCCATACCTTCCTTGTCTTCCTCTATCCCAAGATTATTCACCAGTGCTCCTATGACGGAAACCTTTTTGTCCTTACCACCTCCTCCTTGTTTGACTGATATATCGGATTTGTGCAATATCACATCCGGTAGCGCTCCGACCTCATTGCAAACACAGACCTCGGGGAATTATTGAGGTTCATTCCATGTCCACATGATTCCGTTCCTCTTTCCACCTTCTGACATCGTGAGTGATCCCGTCATGGCCACTCTCAACCTGCCTTGTTTCACTTTGGGTATTCTTGTGTGGTACCTAGACCCACTAAACCCTCCCTCGACTCCCCAAATCGTGTTGACTCTCATCCAACCTATGGAGACCATGTCACACCCACCTCCTGGTACAAACAAGACTACTTCCATCTCTATGTATGCTCCCCCTCCTTCCACAAAGACTGGAGGCAATACACCCAAAGCGCAGGTAGAACCATGTCCTCCTCCTACATGTGCTTTATGTGATGTCCAAGTCCATTTGACACAGAACTGTATTGATTTTCCTATCATTCGCACTCACATGCGCATTGTAGTTGATACCAACAACACTCTAGTTGTCAATGTATCAACCATACCTGTGGTTAAGAACAAGTCGTTGCGAACTAACCATCCATGTGCAGTTTGTGGCATATATGGTCATTAATCACACCATTTCCCAAACTTTCCTGAGTACCCATCGCTCCTTAGTGACCTTCACACACATTCCCATGAGTCCAAAATTACCATGCTTGAGGAGATCCACCCTCTAGATTCTTCATCGGACACCACTAACACCATTTACATGATCTCTGGCTCTAGTAGTGTTTCCCCTTCCTCAGTTGTGGAAGATCCATCCAATCTATCCACGTGCTACTTTCATAATGACAAAGATATTCTGGAAGCTCTTTCAAATCCTGAGTATCCTTGGGATGATATGCACCATCACTCCCTTTTCCTCCCCGATGAGCCTTCTTCATTGTCGGACCAATAATTTGTCGAGGCGAAATACTTCATCTGTGGAAGTGTTGACTGGTTTAAAAGCCCGATTCCGACACCTGATGCCTTTGAAGAGGGTAACATGGATAGCATTTCACCAACCATCAAGGTCAATATATCAACCACACCTGGGGTAGTTGAATATATTACACTCAGAGTGTCTTTCTCCCCTTAGGAAGTCACTTCATACAAAACACTTTTTCAGTATTTTCGTGATATTTTTTCTCTTGGTCATATACTGAGATACCTGGGCTTGACCCATCCATCATCGAACATCATATCGACACATGGCCTTATGTTGCCCCCATTTTCTAAAAGAAAGGACCCATTAACCTGTCAAAGGAATCCACCATCAAAGTTGAGATCAAAAAACTGTGTAAAGTAGGTTTCATATACCCCATCACGTATACCACTTGGGTTTCCAATCCTGTCCCCGTCAACAAAAAACAGGGTACCATTCGCATCTGTATTGACTTCGAAGACTTGAATTTGGCATGTCCCAAAGACAACTTCCCCACTCCATTCATTGACCATATCATTGATTCTTATGCTAGCTATGAATTCTTTTCCTTCATGGATGCTTTTCCTGGTTATAACCAAATTATTATATGCAAAGAGGATCATTACAAAACTGCTTTCACTACCCCCTGGGCCACGTTTATGCAGCGTTTCATGTTGTTTGGCCTTAACAATGTTGGATCTGCTTTTCAGTGGGTCATGAACTTCTGCTTCCATGACCTCATTTACATTATCTTGGTCTATCTAGATGACCTCATGACTCGATATCGAAAGCATTCTCAACATTTGGATGACTTACGACAAGTCTTCTTGCAATTTCACAAATATAATGTCCACTTGAACCCCCTCAAGTGTGCCTTTTGTGTCCCAGTTGGTCGCTTACTAAGATTCATCATGTCTCAGAAAGGGATTGATGTGGATCCTATAAAGGTTCAAGACATCTTGAATATTCCCCCCCCACATACTCTACGCCAATTTCAGAGTCTCCGATGAAGGTCCAATTTCCTTTGTCGATTTATTTCAGACTATGCGACGAAATTCCATGAGTTCTTACATTTTCTCTGTACCAACATTCCTTTGGTATGCGATGAGCATGCACTAGGCTCTTTTGATGCATTGAAACAATCTCTGACTTCTACTCCATTGTTGTCTCCTCCTGACTTCACCAAGGAGTTTATCCTTTATGTGTTGACATCTGAAAATGCTATCGCTGGAGTCTTGGTTCAAGAAGACGATGCTCATCAAGAGCACGTGATTTGTTATGTAATTCAGAAACTTTACGGACCACATTTATGTCACTCCCACAACAAGAATATGGCCCTCAACTTCATCTTTTATGTTCATAAGCTACTCCACTATATTCTCTTGAGCCGAATTCGAGTTGTGGTTGATTCCAACCCCATGCATTATCTCTTGAGTTGCCTCCTTATCCAAGGTCACGATGCCAAGTGGATTGTTGTTCTACAAGAGTGTTAACCCAAAAAATCCCTCAATGAGCTCTATATGACCTACACCACCCAAATACATCCATGCACGACCCTCATTTAACCCCCACACCCTCAAAAAGGCTTAAAAATATGAAAAAGGGCTTAAAAACCCCTAAAAAGAGACAAAATAGCTCTCATAGGGGCTAAAACCTCCAAAATTGGCTAAAACCCCTAAAAGGAGCTTAAAACCCCCAAAGGAGCTAGGAATTGGACAAAAGGGGCTAAATCCCCAACCAGGGGCTTAAAACCCTAATAATCTCAACAAAAAAGAATAAATAGAGGGGTGGGGGTCAATGCCAAATCTCTTCTCATCTCCACATTGTTATGTTGCCCGTGTGAGTGCCTTGAGACCCTTTTCCTCTCAAGTCATTCACCCTCCCTCTCCTCCATTCCTCCATTGAGCCAAAGCTCCCCATCCATTAAAAGGTGCTCCCCCAAGTTAGGGCATGGTGGCCCATTTCAACCAGAGAAGGTATAATATTTGTTTCATGTCATTTTTATTATAGTTTTCTAATATAGTTTACTTGCAGGTTTATTTCTCATACTTTGTTGTAGGTTTATATTGATGTCTTGCAGCTCCTTTGTTAGCTAACAGTGTTGTGCAGGGTGTTGGAGCTTGGCCCTAACCTTGTCTGCAAGGTTTTATTTCGTTTTCATTCCATTCTCACAGGAACCCTACCCTTCTGTCCTATAGGCAGAAGGGAGCTGTTCCTACATGTAGCAAGGGAGAAATCCCTACTACAGAACTAGCGACCATACCGGGTCGATCCCATAAGATCTTTGGATTTTCTTTTCAAAGTTTTAGTTCTTTGTTTCAGTTTTATTTTCCCTAGTTTAAATTTATGTTAAATCTAGTTTAGATCTTTGTTTTCTTCATTTTAGTTCACAACTGAGCCTCCTTAAGGCCAAACTGAGCCCGTTCGGCCATAGTACAAGTTATTGTCGGCCGTTCCTAGCTCAGGTTTCAAATTTTTCCAGTTTTCGGGCCATATCGCTCATATTGGGCCAAAAAGAGTGACCTAGTCACCTATTTAGGCCTGAAAAGCACGACCTGGGAAAAAAAAATCCTGGCCCAGTTGCGGATTCAAGCCCTATAGGTGTGACCTAGTCGCTCATTTGTGCCCAAAAAGTGTGACTTCATTCCCAGGATCCCAATCGCTCCTGTTTTCAGATTCTGAGTGACCCCCTCGCTTGATTTTAGGAAAATTTGGTGACCCCCTCACCATATTGGCCCTGAAACAGGTGATCTGTCTCTCAGATTTGGTTTTTTAAGTTATCTAGACTGTCAGTGCGGCTCAGTCGCCTCTGTCCATCAATCTGTGTTTATTTCATAAATCTATGTAAATAACTGATAAATAAAATGGTTAATGGTTTAATGAATCTGATTACAAAGCTTGAATAAAATTACTATAGGTTAAGTTTATGTTCTTAATTGGAATTTGATATCTTGCCTAGCCATTCCTCCTCTACCAAGTCATCACCCTTCGGGGTATTCTGGGATAAGACGAAGGGTGAAGCTCATATAGTAATAGGCACTTCATCTGTAATTTTTTGAGACCACTAAAAACGGGTGACTTGGAAGGTAGAGGGGGTGGAGACTGATGGGGGTTTCACGGCGTTTGCATCCTCCCTGTTGACTAACCTTGCACCTAGAGAGTGACTGAGGATCTATGGATGGGATTAGTCCCATGGTGTTGAGATCCCAACACTCTTTCCTAGTCAAAGCGAAATATAGGTGTAAGGCAGTCACCTAGTCAAGCTACCATAGTTTAGATTCAGGTATGCCATGTGTTTAAATTTCTATTTACAATTTATTGCTTTCATAAAACAACTTATCCATGTTATAAGTGATCTCTGTAGAATATTCATAAACCATACAAGCAGCCACCAAATATAATAGAAATACAATGGACATGCACACAAACCATACCACATAAAACAACCAAACTCAGTTCATGACAGTGAGCTAGCCATTAAAATTTATAATCTACATTAATTCAAACACTTGTAGTCCTTAAGGACATAAGTCCCTGACTGCCTTAACCATGGGAAGTACTTGGGCTCAGCCCAGAAACTCATTGTGAGCAGTACCACGGGAACCCCAAAGTAGCTGTCCACTAAGAGGAATTGCCAAGCGAAACGAGCAACGAACCCCACCGATTGACTAGCACTCTCATGAGGAAAAAGCCAAGCGATGTCTCCTGGCAGTCTTGGTGGTTGAGTGATCACCTGAAAGCCAATAGGAAGCCTTTGAAACTAGGGTCTAGAACGTCACTACCTAATTTCACCACCTAATTTACCAACCAGACACAATTGATCCCCCACGCTCTTTCTCATGCCTGAGAGATGTTCCACCATAGTTTAGGTCCTTGAACCAACACCATCAAGACCATTCTCAATGACCCTCTACAGCATCAGAAGGCCACACAGCCTCTGATTCAGACTCAGAATCATACCAATCTGATCCAGATCTACACACCGCACCATCTATCCCCATGGATGGTGCAAACCTGGATCCATTTTCTGGCTTGGTGATTGGTAGTGGACCCACGCCCATACCCCACGCCACCACCAACACCCTTGCTGGTGGCCCTAGCACTATCATGCAATATATCATAATTCAGCTACCACCACCCATACTGACCAGTTAAATTGCCCCACCTATCATGCCTGGGGGCAGTGTCCCGTCCACTCATACTATCCCACTTGGAATTCCTGGGGGCAGTGACCCTTCCACCTACACTTCCCCTCCTGTCATACATGGGAGAAGTGTCCCTTCCACTCACACTTTTCCTCTTACCATACACGGGGGTAGTGACCCGTCCACAACTGTGCCACAAGTACCCCCAATCACACAGGTGCGTCATGTTCCTGCAAAAACCACCACCATTGCCGCTCCATCACACATCAACCTCAGGTCAAACCTTCCTTTTATGGCATGCCTCAACCTACCTAACTTGGCTCGGTTAACAAATGACCCTATTTTCCATCAAACCTTTTGGCCTCCCATGCCAACCAAACTCCCCTCGGACATTCCCAAGTTTGAAGGGAAGGCAGGGGAGTGACCCCAGAACCATATAATGATGTTTCACCTATGGTGCTCATCAAACAACATCATAGATGATTCGATCAGCCTCAGACTGTTCCAACGTACCCTCACAGGTGCTACAGCCAAATGGTACATTGAGCTACCTCAATCCAAGTACCTGGATTTTAACTCCTTGGCTTTCATGTTCCTACAGTATTTCCAACTCCCCATTAGATACAATGAAGGGGTGGATATCTTGCTATATTGCTGCTAGAATATTGTGACCCACATAACCAACCACATCCATGAGTGGTGGCGACACCGTAGTTTGTGCAGGATTCAACTTGATGACAAGATCTTCCTAGAATGGTTCCTAAAAACTTTGCTACCACCTATAGCAAAGGATGTCACATCCGAACATCCCCAATATAAAGAAGAGGCCATCTTGAAGGCCCAGCAGTTTGACCTCATCTATGCATAGTTTGGATACCTTTACACTATCATTCCAGACACTCCCCATGTAGGCACCTCCTACCGGGATGCACCGGGGGAATCCCATACCACAGATGGAATCATAGGTTCTATCTCCCACCAACCACAACACCGTCCGACACCACCTACAATACCAGCACAACCAAGAAACACCCCCAGTGTTTCCTAACAAAACCAAACTCCGGACTATGTAAGAATGATGTCCCAGTCTGGAGCTACAACTTCTTATGCACAACCTGCACCACAACAGCATGCCTATGCACCAACTTGGTTGGCACAACAGTATTCAGGACAAATACCTAGTTTTATAGCCCCCCTAGCTCACCTAGTATACTATGTCCCACCTATACAAGCCTCTCCAACCCCCATCCCAGCTTCGCCACCACCCTTGGGACAATTTTTTTCTCAGCAAAATCGTCCCAACCAACCAGCCCCAAAAACCAACAAGAGCAAGGTAGAAATAACCGAGCTAGGAACTGAGGCAACAACCAACTACAAGGAGGTGGCCAACAACCAAACCCACCTAGATGCAATGCTCCGTTATGGACAAATCAGCCATGCAAACTATGCAACGTCTATGGGCACTATATGCATGAGTGCCCTTTCATGGGCTGCGCCAAGCAGGTTTTTCAGAACGAAGCTCAGTACGGTACCAATGTGGTAGTCTCAATTCAAAACAACCCAACACCACCAGGCCTTCCACCCATGGTGCTCCAGAACCCGTTACCACTCCAAGGGTTGGTAGCAACCATAAACATGCCCCCACCTGCCCCCGCAGCCCCTGCTGCGGCCTCGCCTACAGAGATAGGGGTTCATCACTTGCTAGCCATGACAACTGATGAGGTCAACTTGCAGACCATGAGAAATTAGTACAGAGACAACATCAAACCCACTGATCCATTAGTGGCATCCACACCTAAAACAACCAATACACCTCTTCACTTCCCCCCTATTCCCCCACACCCCTCCATATGATGGGTGGCCAACAATGCCACAGCTAGAGCTACTATGAGCTATAGCATTTTGGATGACTTGGCCCAAAAACCTATGGCCATGTCCACCCTTGAGGTGCTCAAAACATGCCTGCCACAGCAGAAAGAATTGTTATCTACACTAGGTGTGGTGGACCCCTCCGATTCCAGATTGATCACATTCGATTTGGATCAAGGAGAACCTAGAATGCCATCCACCATCGCCTTTCAAATTTAGGTCTCAATCCAAAATTTGGTGGTCCATCGATGCATCATCGATGAAGGGGCATCCACTTTTGTTATTTCAACATCTGTCTGGCAGAAACTCGGGTCCCCTACGCTTCAACTGTCCACTACTACACTCTGTGCTTATGATGGTCACCCCACCAGGGCCCAAGGCATCCTTATGCATGTCCCCATCACTTTAGTAGGGAAGACAGTCCTAATTGACATAGAGGTGGTCAATGCTTAGTTGGACTATAACCTGCTCTTGGGACGAAGCTACATGTACGCCATGAGAGCCATGGCATCCACCATGTTTTGCCTTATGATGTTCCCTCATGATGGGAATCTTGTGACGGTGGATCAACTGACTTACCATGATCCGCAGGGGCCAATGCCACAAGCCAACATTATCCCTACCATTGACACTATTGTCGACAAGACAACTGCCCCACCATTATTGAACATAGGCCCTGGGTTGTTCACCGAAACCTCTATGAAGGCTCCCTTCCCCTTTGTGTCACTGCCATCGACACCAAGTGATAATGTGGATTTGTGCATGCTATCATCTAGCACTGTTACACCCAAACCCCAACCACAACACCAACCGCATCTGCAGCACCAACTGTAGCCGTAGCTCCATCTGCAGCCATAGCTCCATCTGTAGTTGCATCTCCATCTGAAGCCGCAACCTCAGTCACAACCTCAACCTCAGTTACCAAGGAAACAATGGGGTTCATTCCCACTCAACACGGTCCTTTTCCTTTTTCCTTTCCTTTTCCTACCATCCAGGATTGTGAGTAAGTCTGTCTTGGCAACCCGCAATTTATAGGATTTCACACTCGGAGTTCCTGTGTGGTACCTTGAACCACCTACGCTACCTCTTAGGCCCTAAGATGTGTTGAATCCTATCCAGCAAATTGAGATGATGTTTCACCTACCTCCTAGTCCATCAAAGACTCCTCCTATTTCCAGGCCTGCCCCTCTTCCTCCAACAGAGACTGGGGGTAAGGCCACCAAAACCATAACCATTACCATTTACATGATTGCTAGCACCAATCACCCTTCCGTCTCATCGGCTATAGAAGATCCATATGATATATCACGGCACCACTTACACGATGACGTCTAGAGATCTGTAAGACCGCCTTCGGTTTTACCCCATTCCCTTTAAACCATAGTGTGGAATCATTTCTTCCCATAAAATACCAGATTTCGTCACCCCTCCTTTCCAATGACCTTCATCTCAGCAGGGGGCATACCTCTTCATTGACTTAGATGGTCGAATCTTGAAGAAGCCGTGCAACAGGCTCCACCTCAAGAGAGTCTATGCCTGATATAACCACTATGAGTCCCTTATAGCGTAGTTTTTTCCTTTTTTGTTTTGCAATGTTTTTACCACAAGTCATAGACCCCCTGCAGTAATAGTTCCACACATGGGAATAGCCCACTGGAGGGTGCGGTACTATAGCTACACATGCACACAATATGTCACGCATATGCTCTAGCTACAACCCTACTAGCACACCCATAGGCCCCCATTGGTCTAGATTTTCCCTATGCACTACTGCACTAGGGGCAACACCATTAGCTGCTAGTTAGAGTCACCCGGAGTCTGTTTGAGACACCCCTCACACCTCCTCTATATTATAATGAGACCATCGTCTCATGTTTAACAAGTAATTTTTGGGGCCACTTCCTGAGAGTTACCTCGATTTACGTACCATATTGTGATACAAGTGTCTCCAGACCTATACTTGCATCAACTTGCCTATCACAACTCATGTGGGACCCCGAGCCACCGCCCGAAAGGTGCATCATTTCATTTCAACATATATCTATCTAATATGCCCACCACACCTTATGCGGGTTTTCGGACCATCGTCTAGAGGATGGATCATTTCCTTTGCATGCATTCGGCACATAAATTCCTCCAGACTTGCACTCACATCACATGTAGTCAAGTCCGTCCACCACAACTCACACATGACTCTATTGACCTCTGTCTGAGAGCCACCTCAGTTTGCGTGCCTCTTCCGGACCGGCTTGCATGCCTCTACCGTGATCCATCCTATGCATGTATTGGTATGTTTAAGAGCCACCTGCTCCATCCATACTGCACGGATGACCTTTGGACCATTTTCCACCATCTCGACATGGGGGAACCACTAATGCATTCTCGATTGGTTGACCATACCATAGTTTCTTTTAATCTCTTTTCTGACTCCTAAAAGAATGAAAATATTGCCAAGCGCAGCTCCTTCCTTTCCTGCTGGTTAAAGTATAGGAAAGGGCATCTACATCGTCTCCTTTATCTCCTTTTGCGGACTATGTAAACCATCAAATGAAAAGGACCACCTTGGCACATTCAAGCCAAGACCGTTCCCCATTGCATCCTTTTATACTTTCTCAAGCAGAGGGGTCAAACTTTATGAAAAAGATCACCATGGGTTGTCATTAATCTCTTTTCCAGCCTTCTCATCAAGAAAAGATCACCGAGCAAACTTGGTTTCGTTCATGTTTGTAAAAGTATTTGAATGACCGTCCAGTCAGTATAGGTTTAACCTTTTTCGGCCTGATTGGACTACCAATAGTAAAGAAGTCTCTCATCCCCTAAAGGACGAGAGAGCTCTCCTATGTACACTCTTATCCTTTTTCGGGAATAGGAGACCGCCAATGAAAAAGATCCCCTACTAGAGTCTTCTTCATGCTTTCAGACTCTCTAAAATTGAAAGCACCATCGAGCATTTACTTTCTCGGGCTCACAAAAAATCGACGAGATCGTACCACAACGGTGTCTCTAGACACCACCCCACAGATAATAGTTTGGTAGCATTCCCACTATGGGTCGCCTTTGTTCAAAGTACTCTGCAATGTGTCTTCCTTGGATCCCATCAATATCAAAAGTGGCTACCTCCGCCAAGTATTTCCCATCTGCAGTTACATTCCCGGTATTACAGCTATGATCCCTTTCCCATGAATCAATTTCATTTGCTTCCTAGTCCGCCCTGCTATCATACTTTGAACAAAGGAGTTTTGAGTCCAGTACACTCCCTCTACCCCTGTTCAACTCCTCCCCCTCCCCCCCCCCTCATTTAGTGGGTCAGTCCTCAGATTGCCTCACATATTTCGATTATCTCCCTTGCGCTTCTGGTCAAGGAAACACCATTTCCTTTTGTTGATGAATATGTAACTTCAAAATGTATTCACTTGTATTTCTTATGTATTGTAACCCGATGTTTATTCCGGGATGTATTTGTAATGTAATTGAGTCATGTCATGCCCCGATGTTCCGATCGGGAGGATCTATAATGTAAACAAGTCATGTCAAGTTATTTTGGGTAATCTTCCTATTGATCAAGGGTTAAAGTCCTCGCAGTTCTAGGGCACTAGGGTTATTAGACTCTCTTAGAGAGGTCGGACCTAGTAGGGTTTATTCATGTTAGGAATTAGTATAAATAGAGAGCTAACCTCTCTATTTAGCACACACTCACTCACACTTAGTTGTAGCGCATAGCTAAGGAAGAGAAAGACACTGGGGAAAAGAAGAAAGAGGTTATTGCTGTCGGGAGATCATCTTACTGTTTTGGGGTTTTACTTTTGGTGCTGATTCTATCTCTGAGGAAGTTGCAGGGTTTTCTCCATTTATGGTTTCCCCAAGGAAAAAAAATTTGTTCATTGTTTCTTGTGTTTGATTGCTGTACGTGTTGTTCTCTCAGTTAAATATCCTAACATAATGCTAGCTTGAATGATAAAAACTAACATGGAATCAGAGCTAACCTGAGAAAAAGACACTATGCAACTGTGGGAACTAGGGATTCCTACTTTGTGGATCTCTCTCCACATATTTTCAGCAAAATAAGGTTGGAATAACTCTCCTCCCTAGGTCGCATCTTTCTGTCGAAGCAGAATCCAATTCTGAGGTTTTTCAGTTTTGGATTCAACACTAATGTCAGAAATTAGGGATTTTCACAGAAGAGGAATTTTTCAATGCGCCCAGTCCTGGATTGATCTCCTCCCCATAATCGAAGTTAGGGATCAAATTCAAAGCATTTGGTTGGACAGAAATCCAGAAAAGCAAAACCCTAATATGCTCCTGAACCAGCACTGCAGGATATCATCTCCAAATCCAGATCTGACATCTTGACCTGGTAAGATCTAAGTCTTTTGTATTTCCATTTGAGGTTCTCAGTTAAGATGTCTCATCATACCAAGCTTGATGAAAATCTTGGGGGAGCTGACAACTTCCGAGCTTGGAAGTATAGGATCTCCTTGGTCCTGGAAGAAAATGAGTTGGACTCCTATATCAATGAGGAGGTTCCAGTTCCAGAGGGAGATGAGGCTAAGGCCTTACATAAGAATAATTTGGTTATGGCAAAGAGGATCATTGCTGATTCAATCAAGGATCACCTCATACCACATGTGTCCTCCCTAAAGACACCTAAGGCTATGTTTGATTCCCTAACCAAATTGTTTGAAGGGAAGAACATAAACCGGAAGATGACTCTGAGAAACCAAGTGAAGAATGTAAAGATCCAGAATGTTGAGACCATCTAGTCTTACTTTACAAGGGTCTCCCAGATCAAGGAACAACTGGAAGCAGTAGATGAAGAAGTAGAGAATGCAGAGGTTGTGATGACCACCTTGAATGGTCTCCCTAGATCATGGGACTCCTTTATTCAAGGGATATGTGCTAGAAATAAGTTAGTCAAGTTAAGCAGACTATGGGAAGAATTCTCTCAAGAAGAAGCTCGGATAGCAGATCGAGAAGAGAATATGGGAAGTGAATATCAAGCTCTCATAGTACACTCCAAGAAAACCAAAAGAAGTTCTCATCACTCCAAAGGTAAGCATTTCTCTAAAAATAACTCTAGAAAAGACATGTCTAGAATCAGATGTTATACATGTGATGAAGTAGGACACTTTGCAAGAGATTGTCCTAAAAGACAGAATAAGAAAAAGAGCAACAAGAGAAGACATCATGCTCATGCTGTAGAGGATGATGAACCATCCAAGAAGAGAACCAGATATGAAAGTGAAGACTCTTCTAGTGAAGAAGAATATGTCTTGATTTCTGCTCTTACGGGAAACATCACACATGGAAGCAATGATTGGCTTATAGACAGTGGGGCTTCCAAACATATGATAGGATTCAAAGAGTCCTTTGTAAAACTTTCAAAACATGAATCACCTCACAAGGTGAAGCTTGGATATGACTACCAATATCCAATAAAAGGTAGTGGGGAATCCTCCTATAAACTAGACTCTAGAAAAGTCTATGATGATGCAAGATGTATTGTTTGTACCAGGTCTCAAGAAGAACCTTCTCTCCATATCTGCATTAGAAGCAAAAGGAATGAGGGTTGCATTTATATATGGTCAAGTAATCATGTGGCCAAAATAAAAGACTATCGATGATGCATTAGTGATTGGAGAACAAGAAGAAGGACTGTACAAATTAAAGGGCCATCCAGAACAAGCATTGGTCCATGACACAGTAGATCCAAATGAGCTTTGGCATAGAATGCTTGCACATGTGCATTACAAAGCACTACCATTGCCAAGAAAAGCTGTTGAAGGTCTTATAGAAATTCAAGCAAAACATGATGGGGTTTGCAAAGGATGTGCAAAAGGAAAGAATACAAAGAAGACATTTCCAAGTAGCGAGAGCAAGGCAAAAGGAATCTTGGAAATCATCCACTCCGATGTATGCGGTCCTATGTCATCAAGCTCACTAAGCGGGTATGTATATTATGTTTCTTTTATTAATGAGTTTTCTAGGAATACATGGATTTACTTCATGAAGAACAAAGATGAAGTATTCAGCAAGTTCAAGGAATTCAAAACCTTGATCGAGAATCACACTGAAAACAAGATCAAGACCTTTTGATCAGATAATGGTGAAGAATCCACTTCGAATGAATTCAAAGAGCTATGTAAAGACTCAGGGATTAAGAGGTAGTTGTCCACTCCTTATAATCCACAACAGAATGGGATTGTATAAAGGAAGAATAGAACTATCATGGAAGACACAAGAGCAATGCTTCATGATCAAGATCTTCCTATGCATATTTGGGCAGAAGCTGCCAGAACAGTGGTGTATGTATAGAACCATACTCCATATAGAGTACTTGAGAACAAGACTCCTAAAGAAGTCTTCTCTGGCAAGAAACCAGAAGTCAGCTATCTCAGAATATTCGGTTGTCCAGTGTACATACACATTCCAAAAGAGAAGAGGACTAAATTAGATCCTTCAGGAAAGAAGAGTATATTTGTGGGATACTCTGAAAACTCGAAGGCTTACAGAATATACTTCCCAGGATTCAAGAAGATTGACATCAGTAGGGATGTTACATTTGATGAAGACACAGCTTACAACAAATCCAAAAAGAAACCTACTGAAGAATCTGAAGAAGCAGAAGTACCTAGAATTCATGATACAACCATGAATGAAGAAACTCAAGAAGAAGTTCGACAATTTGAAGAACCGCAAAGACCTATAGATCCACCTCCAAAGAAGAAACTTCATAAGAGGAAACCTGCTAGGGTACGAGAATTTATCCAAGGTGTAGAAATATATGGGGCTCCGGAAGAGAATCACAGACAAAGAAAGAGGACCAGATCCTACTCCGGGCATGTAGCATTACTATGTGATTTCATCGATAAAGAACCTTCCAATTATGGAGAAGCGACAGAACAGAAAGAATGCAAGGATGCTATGATCGAAGAGTATCAATCGATCATGAAGAATGATGTTTGGGATGTTGTCCCAAGACCATAAGGGAAGTCAGTTGTAACTTCCAAATGGATCTACAAGATCAAGCATGCTGCAGATGGTAGCATAGAGAAATATAAAGCAAGATTTGTCACTTGGGGTTTCTCCCAAAAAGAAGGAATAGATTCTGAAAAAACCTTTGCACCTGTAGCCAGATACACTTCCATCATATCAGTACTTGCTCTGGCTACAGCGATGAAATGGAAGATACACCAAATGGATGTCAAGACTGTTTTCTTAAATGGTGTAGTGGAAGAGGAAGTGTATGTGGAACAACCACTCGGTTTCGAGACACATGACAGGGACTCTCATGTATGTAGATTGAAGAAACCCCTGTACGGTTTGAAACAGGCACCTAGGACATGGTACAACAGAATTGACATCTTTCTATCCAGTTTGGGCTTTACTAAGAGTAAATCAGATTCCAACCTTTACTACAAGGTTGAAGATGGCAACCCAGTGATGCTCCTACTGCATGTAGATGATCTATTTGTGACAGGTATGGATGGGTTGATTGCTGATACGAAGAGAAAGCTTGCTGCAAGGTTTGAAATTAAGGACTTGGGTATGTGAAGAAGGAGCAAGTCGACATAAGTCGACTTGAACGAAGACCGACTTAGTCGATCAGCCGACTAAGTCGAGAGACCGACTACGTCGGTCGGCTGAGTAAACACGGTAGTTAGTCTGTTAACTAATAGTCGTGTCGGTTCGGTGAACCGACAGGTAGTTATGATTGTAACTATTTGTAACCTGTATATTAGGCTGTTGAGCCACACAAGAACACAGTTCAATTCTTGGCTTTGTATGATCTATTGAGAATAATATAATCTGTTCATGATATCAGTTCTTGTCTCTTGCATCTGTGAATATTTTTGTATGTATTATTGGTAACCTTATGTGATCTGTAGGATTACAACATTGGTTCCGTTGCCGGTAGTACATAACTGGAATATATGCTCACATATGATACCAGAGCAGGAGATCAAGGACTGGTGGGAGCGAAAAATTGCTAACTATCTACAAAATTACGCGAGAAGGAACAGATTGACAGTCGCAGAAGCCAAAGCCCGATTTTTCACTGAAACTCACGAAAAATTTGTCGAATCCGTGCCCCACCTACTGAAGCAGCTTTTGGATGAGAAAGCCGGACAAGACTAAAGAAGCACAGTTACTCCAGAAACTGATCCGAGGAGGACGTACGAATCTCTCGGAGTGGTTCGAAAAGATAGCCGACGACTTCTGCGAGGAACAAGCAGTCGAAGACAGGACTTCTGTGGAAACCGTCCGACAGAAATTTTTCACAGAGTTTACTGATCAATTCTTGTGTTCCTTTCCAGCTTTACTGTTCAAGTTTTTAATAGAGAAAGGAGCCGGGCACATTGTTGAACCTCGACCTCTCTTACTAGACCCACCCTCAAACACTAATTGGGCGGAGAAGCAGAAGAAGTGGGAAAAATTCATTGCCGAAAGGGAGTGGGAATACTTCCTGAGTAAGTAGACACTATCT
>LPNX010891029.1:231848-242431 GCA_001517045.1 Pseudotsuga menziesii | reverse complement strand
ACTACCTCGCAGACTTGGTTAAAACCATATGCGAGCACTGTCAGGAAACAGGAGGTATTATCAAATTCCCCTCCTTAATTATTTGGATTGCAATGTATTATATCTGTCCTGAAGGCAGTCCTGTCTTCCGAGAACTGACTAGGTTTGAGATGCACAGGTTCAAACCCTTTTCCCAAAAAGGAACTATGCATGAACTCAACCAAGGAAAGGTCTTTATGGAAAATTGGTTCCAGCAGCTTAAGCTGCGCACGACAAGGTGGAGGGTGCCCCAGAACATCCGACGACACCTCCCAGTCGACTCACACATCCAACTGGAGCTCGACCATACATCTGTATGGTCGTCAAACAATCAGGATTCCAATGCTAGGGACCTCGACTACTATCCCACAGTCGAGCAGATCTTTCGGGAGTTGTCTAGGCAGACAAAAACCAAAATTCAAGTCCCGGAGGCTGCAAAACAGGTCGACTTCTCTATAGTCGAACCTCTGACCGACCAGGAGAAGGAAGAAGATTACGAGCTGCACTTGTACATTAGCACCTTTGTGACGGAGGATACTCCAATTGGCACTCCTGGTCGGGTGCACTTAATAGTGAAGCATCCGACTGCACCAGTCGTCGACCCTCCGACCCTGCAACACCAGACACCACCACCAGCACAACAACCAGTACAACAAACAGCTCCCCCGGCTACTTAGACGGTCGACCCCGCTCAGACCCCGATAGGAGAAGTCGAGGAAGACAACCCTGAGTATACTGTGTCTCGGAGTATTCTCAAGAAACTGGCAAACGAGATCGCCATTGCCAGAAGGAACATCAAACTGCAAAAACGTCAGCAAGGCAAAGGTAAGCGCAAGCTTGTCCTTGCTGACTCCACAGATGACGAAGACGAACTGGCAGCCTCAGCACTTGATATTGTCGAGGATGCCAGAGCAAATAAGGTAACTGTTGAAACCCAGTTTCAACGGTTTGTCGAAGCAGGAGCACCCGAAGGTCGGCCGAAGAAGGCCAAAACAACACCACTGTCCGAAGATGTGGTCGACCTGGTGACGACTCCTCCCCCTCCATCTCCGACTAAAATAGTCGAGGAGCAAGCACCAGTGCAGCAGAACGACATGTCCCCCGAAGTCTTTGAAAGAGTGATCCCTGAAGCACTCAGGGCCAGGGCCAGCACGGACGCTGAACTCAAGGCTTTCTTTTCAACGCTACCTGCACTCTTCCAGTCAGCCCAAATAATAAGGACAACAACACCCTTGAAAGCTAGCAGCAAGATATACGCCCAACAAACAATAGTATTTACAAGGACCCCTGAAGGTGGCGAGGTATCAGGCATTGAACAGACCTTCACCGACTACCAAGTCCCACCGAAAGAAGACGTTATATCTTCCGACCAAAGTCCCCAACACCATTCTCCATCACTACCAGGATCAGGAAACCCTTCCTCCCCACTCCCAACACCCCCGCCATCATCATCTCCACCACCTCCACCACCGCCTGATTCACAGCCGAGACCACCATCATCACCACAGCCGGAGGTGGACATACCACCTCCCCAAACCGAAAAACCCCCGACCACTGAACCAACCCCTCCGACACACACCCCTTCGGCTTTTGATCCACCTTCCACTTCTGCAGGTCCTCCCAAAAAACCAACAGAGCAAGCAAAGGAACCAACAGAACCTCTTCCTAGACCCGATCAGCTAAGGATCAGCTTACGGGATGTAAGCTCGTTGATCGACTCAGAGGTTGGCCAGCTACTGAACACCCTAGCAAAAGATTCGAAGAGGAGGACGACCCGACTAAGGACACAGCTCAAGGATAAGGAGACAGAAGAAATCGAGTTCCTCGACAAGTGCAGGTCTCTTGTACAGACTGTTACCCCAGGACCTGTCGAAGCTGCTACCGACCGACCGTTGGACAGAGCATACCAGCTGTTTGAAGGTTTGGTGTCGACCATCCAGACCCACCTCCACGAGACTAAGGCCGGGCAAAAAGAAGAAACTGTCCGACTGCTCCTGACTCAACACACAGCATTCTCGGAGGCTCACAAACTTCTACAAGACCACATGGAGGAATCCATTGTAACTGAGGAAGTACTCCGAGAATGGCCTACTCATTATGGGCAGGTCTATAATCAGACGAGGCAGACCAGACAAGGCATTCAGGCCTTGGAAAGGAGAAAGTCGACTGAGACAGAACTGAGAGTGACCTACCGACAAAAATCTGTCAGTCGGTGACCTTGCCCTACTGTATAACAGTCGAGTCAAAGGCAAGCCTAAGAAACTCCACACAGAATGGATGGGACCTTATGTTGTCAAAGAAATACATCCTAATGGGTCGATTCGACTAAAAACATTACGGGGCCTGGTATTTCGGAAGCTTGTTAATGGAGCCCGACTTAAACGATACAAAAATTGAAAAAAAAAAAAAAAATTCATATAACGGACTTAACTGACACCAAAAACCTATAAAAAGCTACAAAAATTCCAAAAACCATAAACCGTACACCCAGAAACCACCATCATGACAGCCACTCACCCATTCGACAACCGACTTCATTTCCATCGACCATCTTCCTCGACCGACCATGTCGACCATTCTCACCACCGACACCGACAGCCGACCTGGAGCGTCCCATCCCACATTAATGGCCTCGAGCCCCGCCCCAGATTCACGAAATCGCACTTGAGTGTTGCAGTTGGCCTGTCAAGTCCACCATTAATTCACCCAGTTCGACACTCCACCCCACCTGCGCCTATAAGTCACAGCCGAGACCACCATCATCACCACAGCCGGAGGTGGACATACCACCTCCCCAAACCAAAAAACCCCCGACCACTGAACCAACCCCTCCGATACACACCCCTTCGGCCTCTGATCCACCTTCCACTTCTGCAGGTCCTCCCAACAAACCAACAGAGCAAGCAAAGGAACCAACAGAACCTCTTCCTAGACCCGATCAGCTAAGGATCAGCTTACGGGATGTAAGCTCGTTGACCGAATCAGAGGTTGGCCAGCTATTGAACACCCTAGCAAAAGATTCGAAGAGGAGGATGACCCGACTAAGGACACAGCTCAAGGATAAGGAGATAGAAGAAATCGAGTTCCTCGACAAGTGCAGGTCTCTTGTACAGACTGTTACCCCAGGACCTGTCGAAGCTGCTACCGACCGACCGCTGGACAGAGCATACCAGCTGTTTGAAGGTTTGGTGTCGACCATCCAGACCCACCTCCACGAGACTAAGGCCAGGCAAAAAGAAGAAACTATCCGACTGCTCCTGACTCAACACACAGCATTCTCGGAGGCTCACAAACTTCTACAAGACCACATGGAGGAATCCATTGTAACTGAGGAAGTACTCCGAGAATGGCCTACTCATTATGGGCAGGTCTATAATCAGACGAGGCAGACCAGACAAGGCATTCAGGCCTTGGAAAGGAGAAAGTCGACTGAGACAGAACTGAGGCAGACAATTGAGGATCAAATAGTGATGGAAAACACTAAGCTGCAGCAGTTGGAACGTGAGGCACACCAGTGGGTTTAGCACGCCCTTCCCAACTTGGAGAAAGTCGACAACATCTGTCCGCAGATGAGGAGACTCCTTGAGACTGCGGAAGAACACAATCAGCTGCTGGGCCCCAAAATGGAAAATATTGCAGAAATGGCAATGGCCGAGAAAATGTCGGTACTCTCAAATCTCACTACTCTGACTATCGACATTTAGAAAGCCTTGGAGACATGGACGGACTTTCAACATCAGCTTGCCATCACAGCACCAGCAATAGTCGAAGTCTGTGTACAGAGAAGACCAACTATTCGCTTGCACAGCCCACCTCAGTAGCAGTCTCCTTTTTGCACATCTAATTCTTGAACTTCTAGTCTATTTTGTTTTACCTCCCTCTTTCTTCGGGACGAAGAAATGTTTTGTTTGTGGGGGAGATGAAGAAGGAGCAATTCGACATAAGTCGACTTGAACGAAGACCGACTTAGTCGATCAGCCGACTAAGTCGAGAGACCGACTACGTCGGTCGGCTGAGTAAACACGGTAGTTAGTCTGTTAACTAATAGTCGTGTCGGTTCGGTGAACTGACAGGTAGTTATGATTGTAACTGTTTGTAACCTGTATATTAGGCTGTTGAGCCACACAAGAACACAGTTCAGTTCTTGGCTTTGTATGATCTATTGAGAATAATATAATCTGTTCATGATATCAGTTCTTGTCTCTTGCATCTGTGTATATTTTTGTATGTATTATTGGTAACCTTATGTGATCTGTAGGATTACAACAGTATGATGCATTAGTTTCTAGGTATGGAGGTGTGGCAGAGTGTGGATGGAATCTCCCTTGGATAAGGGAAGTATGCAGTAGAGATCCTGAAGAGGTTTGGGATGATGGACTGCAAGGCCATGACCACACCTATGGCATAGAACCTAAAGCTATTGAATGATGCTTCATCAGAAGCAGTTGATGCCATGATGTATCATCAGATGATTGGGTCCTTGATGTACCTAACAAACACGAGACCAGATAAGTGCTTTGCTGTGAATACCTTGAGCTAGTTCCTGACAGATCTAAGACATGTTCACTTGAATGCTGCAAAGCATATTATGAGGTACCTGAGGGGTACAATTGATTATGGGCTTAATTACGAGGTGAATCAGAAGATTAAACTAAAGGGTTATGTTGATTCAGATTGGGCAGGCAGTGCCATCGATAGGAAGAGCACTTCAGGATGTTGTTTCAGTATGGGATCAGGTGGGATCTCTTGGTTTAGTAGGAAACAATCCTGTGTGGCACTGAGTACAGCTGAAGCAGAGTATGCCACAGCTTGTTCAGCTGGTTATGAGGCGGTATGGGTGAGGAAGCTACTGTCTGATTTAGTTGATCTCCAAATGGATGTTACTTATATACATTGTGACAACCAGAGTTGTGTGAAGTTGTTAGAGAATCCAGTGTTGCATGACAAGTCAAAGCATATTGAGATCAAGTATCACTATATCAGGGATATGGTGCAGAGGGGAGCAGTGAAGCTCCAGTATGTTGCGACGGACGATCATATAGCTGATGTGTTGATGAAGCCATTGGCCAGAGTGAAGTTTGAGTACTTCAGGGAGAAGCTTGGTGTTCTCCAGATCGAGGTCCCTTCCAAGGGCAAGTGATGAGTCTAGAAGACATTCTGATGAGTAGGTCAAATGTAAGGGTTGAGCCATTCTATCATGGTGAGAGGATTGGTTCCTTCCATGTCAGATATGAGTGCTAAGCCATTCTGATATGACTGTTGTATTGGTTCCTACATGATAATATATAAGGGCTACTACCATTCTTGGAATGGAGCTTCCTGGTGAGTTACCAAGAATACTTGGTCTAGGACTGAGGGCCTTTCTAAGATGATTGTAAGATGTAGTCTTACATGATCAGATGTGAGCGCATGGCCATTCTGATTTGATTGAGGGATGTGTTCCCACTTGATCAGATATAAGGGATGTTTCTATTCTGTCATGGTGAGAGGATTGCTTCCTTCCATGGTAGATGTGAGTGCTAACCATTCCGATGAGTAGGTCAGATGTAAGGGCTACTGCCATTCTCTGGGAGAATGGAGGCACCTGGTCAGTTACCAGGTAGCTCAGTCTGGGACTGGGGGCCATTCTGATGTGGCTATAGGATTGGTTCCTACAAGATCAGATGTGAGTGCATGCCATTCTAACAAGTAGGTCAGATGTAAGTGCTGTGCCTTTCTGATGAGTAGGTCAGATGTAAGTGTTGTGCCTTTCTGATGAGTAGGTTAGATGTGAGTGCTAGCCATTCTAATGAGTAGGTTAGATATAAGGGCTACCAAATACCTACAAGGAGGTAGGCCTACAAACAACATGAAAAAGGGATGGATCTGTAGAACTTCCTGTGACGAGAAGAATCATGAGATAGCACATATGATGATGACCCAATGATGATCCAGATCGAGCTATGATTCAGATCCAGTCATGATGTCTCCAAGATGATCCAGATCGAGTGATGATCTAGATCTAGTAGTGATGATCCAGATCCAGTAGTGATGATGTAGATCGAGTGATGATCTAGATCCCGTGATGATGATTCAGATCGAGTGATGATCCAGATCGAGTGATGATGATCCAGATCGAGTGATGATCCAGATCGAGTGATGATGATCCAGATCCAGTGATGATGATCCAGATCAAGTGATGATCCAGATCTAGATGAAGATGACTTGAAGATGAAGATGACGAGAACTTGATGATGACCCAGATGATACAAAGAAGAAGACTTGTGATGGAAAAGTTGTGTTGAGAGAATAAATTCCTAGTTAAGAGGGAGTGTTGATGAATATGTAACTTCAGAATGTATTCACTTGTATTTCTTATATTTCTTATATATTGTAACCTGATGTTTATTTTGAGATGTATTTGTAATGTAATTGAGTCATGTCATGCCCTGATGTTTCGATCAAGAGGATCTATAATGTAAACAATTCATGTCAAGTTATTGTGGGTAACCCTCCTATTGATCAAGGGTTAAAGTCCCCCCAGTTCCAGGGCACTAGGGTTATTAGACTCTCTTAGAGAGGTCGGCCCTAGTAGGGTTTATTCATGTCGAGAATTAGTATAAATAGAGAGCTAACCTCTCTATTTATCACACACTCACTCACACTCAGTTGTAGCACATAGTTGGGGAAGAGAAAGACACTAGGACAAAGAAGAAAGAGGTTACTGCTGTCAGGAAATGATCTTACTATTTTGGGGTTTTAATTTTGGTGCTAATTTTATCTCTGAGGAAGTTACGGGGTTTTCTCCATTTATGGTTTCCCCTAGTAAAAACACTATGTTCATTGTTTCTTGTGTTTGATTGTTGTACTTGTTGTTCTCTCAGTTAAAGATCCTAACATAATGCTAGCTTGAATGATAAAAACTAACACCTTGACTAGGTGCAGGTCTCCCTCTATCGACGAAAACACATTTATTCTAGAGGATAGACCTGAAAGTACCTCTATCCTGATTTTATTAACCTCATTGATGAGTTGCTTGGACCACTTGAGAGGATTCCTTAGTGCCTCTCGGGATAGTTGTTTCTCACGTGCTCGACTCTAGCTACATCATCGCACCGTTGAGATTTGTACAGGGTATCGATCCATGCAGTATTTGGTCAAAGACCTTGGATCTCACCTGACTCTAGCACATTGTTGAGTCTATGAAAGGGACATTAATAGGTTCATGTCCCTTGTGATTTCCGGGTTGCGTTGGAGAAAGTTTTCAAAAACCCCAGCAGTGCTTCTATATAGATTTATGATTGATGCAACATATTTGTACCTTAGAGACTTTGAATCTTCATCAGTAAACTATGTACCATTCCAGATCCAGCAGGCCATCATTCGTGAAGATATAGCATTCCATGAGAATGCCATGGATCCAATATAACAGTTCTTCAGATCAAGATTGTATTCAGCCTCTCATTGAGGCAACCACTATGTATCATCAGTTGTACATGATCGATTCTTGTATTATAGAGCTTAGATCACATGATTCTTTTGATATCGTTACGAGCATGGTGATGCTCGCCTTGTCCATATACATGTTGTTAACACCTATATTTAACAAAAGAAATATAAGACCAAGGGGAGGTAAAATTGTGTTGTTTAAATACTTTGGTTTAAAGATTATAGTACAAAAGTGACGTAATGGTCTAAAGAGCAGCCAAGTTAGCAAAATCCTAGGTTGTGATCGAAAGAAGGAGCCAATCCATGGCTGATACTCCCTCCGCCTTTCAAAACATGCGAGGAGGATAGCAGAAGTTCGGGCCTTTAGCCGCCTGCGCAAATCAAGGGTTACAAATTGATCCGGGGACGATCTGCGGTTCAGAACAAATCCGCAGGGAGAAAGCGCAAGTTAGTTAAAGAAATGGGAGATGGAGGAATCACATATATTCCTCTCGATCCGACGGTGGAGGGATGAAATTGGATCACATCGGTGGCTGGGATTGATTCTGCAGCTGGAACCTGCGCGGCGGATAAGCACCAGAGCTTCCAGCGGAAGGGGTACGTGGAGGTTACTCCGACGGCCGAGGATTAAAGACAGTGTGGATCGACGGCCATTTTGATTTCCGAGGGATGAACATGCACGCGGGATAACCTTTGAGCCACCCAGCGGAACTCATTATTTGCTGCTCGATCCAACGGTTGGAGATCAGAGGGTAATAGATCAACGGCTAACAGTGATTCCGGGATGGAAACTTGCGCACCGGATAAACTCACATCGCCCAGCGGAATGTGGTACGTGTCACATGATCGGACGGTTGACAAGCGCTGGGCAATCCCATCAACGGCCGAAAAGAATTCCGGAGGAGGAACAGGCGCAGAGTATAATCCCGGATTGCCCGGCGGAATCGGGTACGTGGTGCTTGATCCGACGGTGTGGAGCTGAAGGCAGATCACATCAACGACGGGGAGTAGTTCCGCTGATCTAAGTTTCCCGACGGATAAAGCGAAGGACCCCAGCGGAATTGAGTGGGTGCCACATGATCCAATGGCCCGCCCGTAAAGGAAGATCAGATCGACGACTGTAGATGTTTTCGGGACCCAGAGTTGCACGGTAGTTAAGGTCAGACGGCTCAGCGGAATGTGGGACGTGGCGTTTAATCCAACGGTGAGGGGTGGAAGTACGTCACATTGATGGTCACGAGCGACCCCGGAATGGAAACTTACATGGTGCTTAGCGCCAAGATGCCCGGCAAAAAAGGACGCGTGGTGTACGATCTGAAGGCCAGAAATTTGCACAGAAGAGATCAAAGGTCGAAAATGAGCCCAGAGGAGAAAGATGCACGGCTGTTAGAGATAAGTAGTGGTTGCGGAAATAAATGCTTCCCACGTGTCTAGTCGGGGCGCTCCTATAAAGGCAGAATTGACCTCTTCTGCGATTATTTTATTGCTCGGGACCCGACGAAAAGGACCTGTCGATTTGGGTGCTTCCAGTTGTCAGTACCAGACCCGCTCCGAACACGCGCCTTCACAGTGAGCCAGGTAGGACCTTGATCTTGTAACTTATTCGCCCAATTATTATTATAAATTGAGAAATGGACCAACAGAGCGAATCTTTTGTGTCTGGTCGGGTCCTGGATGAAAGGGAAGAATTCTTGGTAGATAGACACAGAGGTGTCTGCGACCCTTTCCTGTCTACAGGAAGTGTGTCTGGCAGCAAAGAAAGGTTATGGTCTTATTTTTTGCAGGGAAATGATGTTCTGAATGTGTGCCAGTCCTTTTTATACTTTTTCGCCCTGGAGCAAACCCTCAACTTCCCTGAATTTGCCGAATGGTGCGTGGTAAATTATTCTCCCTCTCGGAGGGTCATTGTGAGTCAGTCCGCATCTAGGATATTGTGTAAAATTGATGCTTCAGTAGTAAGAGAAAATCTTAGTTTACCCGAAAGTTACCCTGGAAACCGTGAGTATGTAAATGAAGCTGTCCTTGCCAAGTTTTTCCGAAGTTTCCCAATCGATGCTCGCTCTCGATTCCTGTTAAGTATCCTGAAGGAAGGTCGGTCCCTGGAAGGCCTTTCCTTACCTTAGCCCTTGCACATTTTCAGAACTGAGGCGCAATTGGTAATGTCTTTGGTTTGTCAGGTGTTAGGTCTAGATGACGATTGTCGTATAGGTGATGTTATCCTTGGTTTCCTGTTAAAAGTAAATTCTTTGAGTCCCGAGTCCCAGTCAGTTCCTGTACTTAATTTAGACGAGTATCTTTCCGAAGAAATCCACCTCCAGCTGACTAAATTTCCCAAGGTCCAGTTTTTTAGGTTTCAAACACACTTACTTAACATGTTGATATGTTCCAATGTTACCGAATTGAAGTTCTTGAGTACTCTGTCCTCTTCTGATTTGCCAAAGCAAATCCACCTGATCGAATTTGCCAATTCGATCATGTCCGAAATATACAGGATGCTGTTTGATGGAGAATTGCCCCGGGTCTTCGATGAAATGAACTATTTGATGCAGTCTTCACCCGAAGGTCGTGTGGGAGACTGGTTCCTGTACAAAGATTACACTGTTTTGAGAGTGTACGGCTTTCCCGGTCAGCCTTATAGGTTGCCTTCCTTTTTAACTCCAAGGATTTTTGCTCTGGAGTTTATGAGACAAAGGTTGTTATCAGAGGAGGAGCACTTCGGTGCTTTCCGAAAATCTTTGAATATTAAATTTCCTTTTAAGGTCGGCCCTTTCATTTTTAAAGGCAAAGGTTCCCTGGCATGTATAGAGAGATTGATGGAACCTATGGATTTCGTTAAGGATGTAAATATGAACTACGACCCCCACCAGGTGATATCATTAAGAAAGCAAGCAAACAGGAACAAACCATTCGAGCATCAAGCTGTTGAAGGGTTAGCTGAAACAACTAATTTGCTCCAATTCACTGACGAGTCCAAAGATGAGACAGAGGCACATCCTGCATCTCGTTCAGAGATCCAAATCATGGAGGGTGTCAGTGTTGCTGTCAAGAGGAGTTTGGCCGAAGCCAAGAGTATGGATATGGATGAAGAAACATCCCATAAGAAGGTGAGGCTGCTCGTAGGAGGCGAGATCGTGGAG
>LPNX010891029.1:197437-231039 GCA_001517045.1 Pseudotsuga menziesii | reverse complement strand
AAGATAAACTCCATCAGGAAATGATGGAATACAAAGGGAAGGCTGGAGAGCTACAAGAGGAGAAGGATAAGTGGAATGCCGAGAAGGAAGAACTACTGTCCTAAATTTCTGTAATGGAGAAAGACCAGACTGTGGAAAAGGAGATTATGGATGAGCTAATAATCCAAACCCCTGCCGGTGATGACTTATCTATTGTAGCTATCCGAAAGCCATTAGCTGATTGTTCTGCAAATGACCTGTTGGAGTCTATGTCCCAAGTGAGTTTAAGGGAGGAAACTATTAAGGAATTGCAAGCCGAGAATGAAAAGGTGAAAGCCGAGTTAACCAAGGTAAGCGAAAGCATAATGCAGCTCTTACAGGACAAGAGCCAATTACAGGAGAAGGTTGATGAACTGAAAGAAAAATGTATTGGGAAGGGCCCCCTTCAGGGGGCGAAGCACATCATTTGGGACACTCTAAGTATTGAAGTTACCAAGTTTAGGCACTACCTTAATTATATTGATGATTTGTGTGGATTGATAGATTCAGCTCAGCAAAGATTGAGAGTGGTAAACGAACACATGGCGAAAAGACCTCTCGCTACAGCCCAAAACACCCTGGATTTCCTGAATTCATTAACATATCAAAAGTTGCATGACATGGGCATAAAGGATAGAGTCTCAATAATCCTGTCAGCAAAGAAAATCATTCACAAGCACCAGTTAATGAAGATTGTTCAGGACAAATCAGAAGAATTAATGGTACAGGTCAACAGGTTCAAAAAAGAGTTTGAAGGGCTGTTCGAAGACGGGTTACCATACTTCTGGAACGAAAAGGGTCGAATGCTCCCGCAGGAACATTATAATCACCTGATTGTCAGGGCTCGTATGGACCATTCAAATTTTAATGAGCTGGAGAAGAGCCTGTCGGGACAAACCATTGTGGACATGCTAACTGAAGATTTCAAAGTCCTGCAAAAGTTCACAGCTATTAGAACCAGATTGCCTAAAAAGTCCTACGAAACATACATGGAGCTCGAGGTAGCCATCCGGGAAATGATGGAAAGCGATACCCCAAGTTCTGAACATTGGAAGGCTGTAGAGCGGCTGGGGAAAACAAAGTTTACTCTTCCTCCGTAGGAACAAGTGGCAGATACCGTGGAGCTGATGGGGCCAAGACTTGGAGCTGATTTGGCAAAAGACGTGGTGCCGTTGGAGCAAAGATTCGGAGCTGATGGACCAAAGTTTGTTATCCAGTTGTTTCATGCTTTATGATCGGTTAGGAATGGAATTGTAACAACTTCCTAGTGGTGTAGGATTTCAGTTACAAACTTTAATTTACGTCGGTCATTCTGTTATTGATCTGCTGGAGGCAGACTTATTATTTGATCTATAAATTTGTATCTCTTTTAGGAGATGGGGGTTGGAACCCATGAGATGAAGTAATTTGTGGAGAACATATTTGTCTTGTTTTTAATACCAAATGAATGCATGAGAGTTCTTTTTCAGAGATTCATGTGTCATTGACATTGCAGTCCGTGCTTTCTTTCTCTGTGTGATTTGTAATTTTTCCTGTGTAACGCTCCATTCTGTTTTTTCTGTCGTATCTGGAACACAGTGTTTGATGTTTAGAATTCATATGCTTATGCTCTATTCATCGTTTCAGGTATTATATGATATTTTATACCAAAGTTGATATGGAATTCGTCTTAGACGCTCTGTATTGATGGGCTGTTCTCTCATTTCTTCTATTTTCACCCTGACAAATGAAATGACTGCAATTATGTGATTATCTTGCCTTTGAAAAATCCTGTGTATGCATTTTGGGAATATTTTTGTATGTATATGACTCCGTTGCCCAATGGATATGTGATTGTTTCAACCAAATAAATAAACCTTTAAATATTGTTACCATTTGGCCTTGCAATTTGTAAAGTTCATATTGAGAGATCCCTCTCTGGGAGAAATTACCAATATCTTCCTAAAGTGGTTTTGCTGTTACCTCGGGGTGTGCCTTTTACAACCTGGGTACATTCTGAGTGCTAACAAACTGGCGCCATTGCCGGGGACGAAAGTGCATATCTGCCCCGGGAGAACGACAAAGATTAAGAGATATTTCTGTGGGCAAACAGGAGTTTCGAAAACAAAAGGAGGTTGTATATTTTCCCTGGCGACTTCACTGTGAAATTATCCCAGAATTCAAGAATGACATTCTGGCTTCAAGAAGACATACACGAGGTAACTCTGATACCCAAATTCTGAAAAGCTTTGAAGATCCAGAAAGATTGTTTAAAAAGAAGAATAAAGAAAAGCTAGATTCTCCTTTGTTCGACCCATCATCATCACCAGATTCCCATAATAACCTAGGATGGGAAACTGATACTGCACAAAACCTATTGAGAACCAAGTCTGAATCTGACCTTGCAAACATTGAGTTCAATCCTAATAGGTTAGAGACTTATCTGTTAGATTCCATCCGGGGGGCCGTGCAACAAGCCCCTGAAACTTATACACCTGCTTCTGATCATACTCAAACCCTCCCGGTTCTTGTGACCCGCCTACACCAATGGCCGCTAGGTTTGCTCCCTTGCGTTTACTCGCTACATTACATGACCTTCCCCAAAATTATTCCCAAAGAATTTCTTTATTTGATGGGGAAGGGGATATAACTGCAAAACAACATGTCGCCAAGTTTGAAGATTTCATTAACCTGGAAGAAGTGGACTACCCTGATGTCAAAATACGGTTATTTGCCTAAAGTCTGTCTGGAGAGGCGAAGAAGTGGTTTAAGGACCTTCCACAAGGGTCTATTGTGAATTTTCAGGCCTTTCAGAACGCATTCTTGGATAGGTGGGATGACAAACTAAATCCTCTGCAACTTTTGTCTCAATATAATGGTCTCAAGAAAGGAAGTTTTGAGTCTGTTCATGAATTCTCAAGTAGATTCATGAGGGCTTATAATTCTATTCCAGAGGATATAAAGCCTTCTCCTGCAGCTACTAAACTGCATTATGCTGGAGCTTTTGATAATGATTTTGCTTTTTCACTACGGGAGAGGAAATCAGCAACCCTTGTTGCCATGTTTACTGATGCCCTAGAAGTGGAGGCTAACATGATGGCAAGTGGAAAGATGAAACATATAGATGTGGATAGGAGGAGGAAAGAAGAAAATATACCTTCTGCTTCATCTTTTGCTGCAGATGTTAAGATTGACATAATGCTGAAGACTATGGAGAAGTTGATGGACAAGTTAGCCATGGACACTAGGCCTTTCAACACAGAGCAAGGAGATCCCCAGATCAGGAATCCAAACTTCAGAAGACCCAATCCCCCTGCTCCACCCCAGAATAGGCCAAGAGATCAGAGAAATCCAAGAAACCAAGAAGAACAGCCCATCCGCCCACCTTTCCCTGAAAATTATGTTGGCGATGAAGAGGATCCGCCAGAAAATGAGATCCACCTGTTCAAGGAACAAGACTCAGAGATATATGTCACTGAAGAAGAACATAATATGTTTGCACAGGAAGATGCAAATGAAGAATTCAAAAATGAGTCATATCAGAGAGGTTATTTACATGCAATGGATGATGTTCAAAGGAAAATGAGGCTAAGGAACAGAGATGTTCCCATAAATAAAGGGAAGGCAAATCCAAGTCAGCCCTCCTCTAGCTCCTTGAATGTAGAAAAGGGAAAAGAAACACAACGAGAGCCCTCTGTGAGTAGAGAAGTTCAGAATGATATACAGAGGGATAAAGTAATAAAAAAGGGTACTTCGGTTGAGGTAGAAAAGATTAGTGCTGGTTTTAACCTGCAAAGTGAGCTGTCTAAACTGAAGATCTCTGTTCCATTTAATGAGTTATTGAGAAACAATGAATACAGAGATACTATTTCAAAAATGGTCAAATACCAAGGTGAAGGGCAGTCTGACATTTTAAATGTGAGTGATGATAATCCTGCTATATCATTTGGATCAAAAGCTGAAAATTTAGAGGGTGAAGAGGTGCCTCCCTTCTACTTAAGTCTGAAGGTGCTCGACAAAGTGGTCCATAATGCCATGTTAGACTCTGGGGCATCACATAATCTGATGCCCAAAGGAGTGGTAGAGTGTTTAGGATTGGAGGTAACAAGGCCCTATAAATATCTGTACTCTTTTGATTCCAAGAAGGTAAAATGCCTGGGACTAATTAAAGACATGGTGGTAACCCTGAACAAACTCCCTTCTAAGACCATAGTCATGGATGTAGTAGTGGCAGACATCCCACCCAAATTTGGGGTATTGTTGTCAAGATCTTGGACTTCCAAGTTGAAAGGCAGCTTGCAGATGGACATGTCATATGCTACCATCCTAGTTCCAGATGGGAGCAGAAGGCTGTATAGCGAAAAAAGAAATCCTTATGTGGTTAGCAGTCAGGATAAGCCCGAAGTCCATCATATATATGCTGTTGACACTGATTTGGGATCTTCCATCTTTTTTAATGATACTGCCCCACATGATTTGGAAGCTGCATTACAAGATAAATCTGAAGAACAGGAGAAGTACGAGGTGAATAAAGAAAAAGAAGTTTTGGAACAGCAAGCTCTGGAAGCAAAACAGAAAAAAGAAGGCCAATGGATCATGTATTTTGATGGATCTGTTGCAAAGGTTGGTGCTGGGGCTGGTGTCTACGTCATTTCTCCTATCCATGATTTCAAAGCTTTGTCATACAAATTGCTATTTGAATGCACTAATAATGTAGCAGAGTATGAGGCCCTGTTATTGGGGTTACATGCTTTGAAGGGTCTGGGGGCTCAGAGGGTCAAGATCTTGGGAGATTCCGAATTGGTGATAAATCAGGTAAATGATAGTTATCAGACTAAGCATCCTCGGATGAGAGCTTACAGAAATGAAGTATGGGATATGCTTGGTAACTTCTTTACAGAGTATATAATCCAGGTGGTTCCCAGAGTTGACAATATGGTGGCTGATTCCTTAGCAGTAGCCGCTGGAAATTTTGAAACTCCAATGACCAGTCAAAAGCAATACCAGGTGGAGATTTTGAACAGACCCTCTATCCCGAACAATTACAAATACTGGCAAGTGTTCGAAGATGATATGCAGATCCAGAGGTTTCTAGAGTTGTCAGGAGAGTTTGTGAATACTCAGGTTGAAAATGAAAATGGAAACGATAAGACCGCCGAAGATGATGAGGAAGTTGAGTCAGAAGAAGACGCTAAGAAGTTGAGGAAGACCTTGGGAGGTAAAGATATCATCCAGCTCAAAAACAATTTCATACCAAGAGGCCTGATCCCTTTAGAAAGACTCTTTGATCAAAATGATGTTTCCAAGAACCCCAAAGTGAAACCAGTTGGTGATGCAGTTGAAGATAAAAATATTGGCTCTGAGGAGGATCCTAAAATCATAAAACTATCCAAAAAGCTGCCTGAAAGGGAGAAAGAGGAGTATGTGAGGTTGATGAAAAAGTACACTGATGTGTTTGCTTGGAGCTATGAAGACCTCAAATAATATGATACATCTATCATACAGCACACTATTCCATAAAGCCTGGAGAGAGGCCTTTTAAACAGAAGATCAGGAGGATCAACCCTAAATTGCTCCCTATCATTGAGAAGGAGATTAAGAAGCTATTTGAGGCCAAGATTATTGTAACCCTCCGATTTTCTAAGTGGGTTGCAAATTTGGTCCCTATCAGAAAGAAGAGTGGAGAGATAAGACTCTGCATAGACTTTCGCAATTTGAATAAGGTCTCCATGAAAGATAACTATCCCCTACCCAAGATGGATCACATGCTGCATCAAGTGGTGGGAGCTGAAAGGATTTCGATGCTGGATGGTTTCTCCGGGTATAACCAGATCAAGGTGTTACCAGAAGATTAGAAGAAGACTGCCTTTACTACACCATGGGGCACTTTCATGTATGCAAAGATGCCTTTTGGTTTAATGAACGCAGGAGCCACTTTCCAGCGAGCTATGGACATCGATTTTGCAGGGGAAATTGGAGTTTTTGTGGTGATCTACATGGATGATATCACAGTCTACTCTAAGTCCGACAGAGAACATCTACATCACCTTGAGAAGGTTTTCATGAAGTGTAGGAAATACGGTATATCTCTGAATCCGAAGAAATCTAATTTTGCACTAGAGGAAGGAAAGCTGCTAGGCCATATAATATCCAAAGATGGCATAAAGATTGATCCTGAGAGAGTAAGTGCAATCCTGAAAGTGGGAGAGCCTAGAAGCAAAAAAGAGGTACAGTCATTTTTGGGACAGGTAAATTTCTTGAGGAGATTTATACCAAGCTTTGCTGAGATTTTGATGTGTATCACTGATATGTTAAAAAAGGGTCATGAAATAAAGTGGAGTGCAGAAGCCAAGGAGTCATTTTGGGGAATCAAGAAAGCTATTTCAGAAGCCCCTGTCCTGGTAAGTCCAAATTTTGCCAAAGAATTCTCAATATTCTCCTATGCTTCGGAGCATACTATAGCAACAGTATTATTGCAGAAGAATGATGAAAACCAGGAACAACCTATAGCTTTCTTCAGTAAGATACTTCGGGATGGAGAATTGAAATATGACATCATGGAAAAGCAAGCCTATGCTTTAGTTAAAGCATTAAAAGATTTCAGAGTGTATGTTCTGCATTCACATATAATTGCACATGTCCCAACCGCTGCTGTGAAAGCAATTTTGACCCAACCTGATCCAGAAGGCAGGAGAGCCAAATGGATAGCTACCTTATTGGAATATGACCTAGAGATAAAGCCCATGAAGTTGATCAAAGGACAAGGATTGGCAAAGATGATGACAAACTCAAATTGTGAATCTCTGCAGATAAATTTCTTATCTCATCAACCTGATCAGTTGGATACAGATATAGAAGTGATGGTTGATTTTGTAACTTCTCCATGGTATTCTGATATTGTATTTGTCCTCCGAAATCTGCAAGCTCCAGATGGATTAAGTAAGTCAAGAGCTAGATCTGTAAAGTTGAAGTCTGCTAAATATTGTATCATAAATAAATATCTTTATTGGAAAGACCCTGGAGGGGTTTTGCTAAATTGTCTTCTGGAGGATGAGGCCCAGCAAATTACCAGAGAATTTCACAGGGGAGACTGTGGAGGACATCATTCCTGGAAGGTGACAGCCAACAAAGTTCTAAGAGCTGGTTATTATTGGCCTACATTGTTCTCAGATGTATATAAAGAAACCAGCAAATGTCATCAATGCCAAATTTTTGATGGTAAGAGAAATGTATTACCTCTTCCTCTAAATATGATAACAGTAGAGGCACCTTTCCAGCAGTGGGGTTTAGATTTTATTGGAGAAATAAAACCCAATTCATCAGGTCAACACAGGTGGATTTTGACGGCTACAGATTATTTTACCAAATGGATAGAAGCAATTCCTACCAGGAGGGCCACTAAAAATGTAATCATGGAATTTCTTGAAGAGAATATACTGGCTCGATTTGGATGTCCAAAAATAATAGTGACAGACAATGCCGCTGCTTTCAAGTCCAGGAAAATGATAAATTTTTGTCATAAGTATCACATAAGCCTGAATCATTCGACATCATACTATCCTCAAGGAAATGGGTTGGCCGAATCTTCAAACAAAAGTTTGGTAAGGATCATCAAAAAGCTGTTGGAGGAGAACAAAATATCCTGGCACACCAAACTCAAATATGCTCTATGGGCTGATATGATTAGCACAAAAAGGGCAATTGGCATGTCCCCTTTCCAACTGGTATATGGAATTGAAGTCATCTTTCTGGCGTCATTAGGGGTCCCAGTTATGAGATATTTCCAAGATCAACAAGAGGAACCAAACCACATACAGCGGAGGATAAATCAGATCATTGAGCTAGACGAATGAAGGTATAAGGCCTATAATAAAGTACAGTCACATCAAGAGAAAATGAAAAGTACTTTTGACAGAAGAGTCAAAGAAGAACAGTTCCAGATTGATGACCTGGTTCTGAAGTGGGATGCCCCTAATGAAGATAAGCATGGAAAATTTGACCCTATGTGGGTAGGGCCTTATGTTATTGCTGGATATAGAGGGAAAAATGCATTCTTGCTGGAATACACAGACGGGGTTCCTCTTGAGAGCAACCCTGTCAATGGGAGATATCTGAAGCATTACCTATCCTAGGGGAGGAAGGTAAAACTTGTATTATAGACTGTATATATTTGCTTTACCAGTCAATAAGTAGGGTAAGCCGAAGACATTTAGAGCTTGCAGTGAAAGCCCCAAGGTCCAAGAGGCATATCATTCCTTTCTAAAAACATACATAAAAATGATATATGCACAAAAACAAAAAATGAAAAATGGGTTTTTTGGAAATTATTATGCAAAGTGAAAAGTAGGCACCTGGTCTACGAGTTCTTTGATACCTCGCACGGAGGATATCATCCCCAGATGGAGCCAGTTGTTAACACCTGTATTTAACAAAAGAAATATAAGACCAAGGGGAGTTAAAATTGTGTTGTTTAAATACTTTGGTTTAAATATTATAGTACAAAAGTGACGTAATGGTCTAAAGAGCAGCCAAGTTAGCAAAATCCTAGGCTGTGATCGAAAAAAGGAGCCAATCCATGGCTGATAATCCCTCCGCCTTTCAAAACATGCGAGGAGGATAGCAGAAGTTCAGGCCTTTAGCCGCCTGCGCAAATCAAGGGTTACAAATTGATCCGGGGACGATCTGCGGTTCAGAACAAATCCGCAGGGAGAAAGCACAAGTTAGTTAAAGAAATGGGAGATGGCGAAATCACATATATTCCTCTCGATCTGACGATGGAGGGATGAAATCGGATCACATCGGCGGCTGGGATTGATTCCGTAGCCGGAACCTGCGCGGCGGATAAGCACCAGAGCTTCCAGCGGAAGGGGTACGTGGAGGTTAATCCGACGGCCGAGGATTAAAGACAGCGTGGATCGACGGCCATTTTGATTTTCGGGGGATGAACATGCACGCGGGATAACCTTTGAGCCACCCAACGGAACTCATTATTTGCTGCTCGATCCAACGGTTGGAGATCAGAGGGTAATAGATCAACGGCTAACAGTGATTCCGGGATGGAAACATGCGCACCGGATAAACTCACATCGCCCAGTGGAATGTGGTACGTGTCACATGATCGGACGTTTGACAAGCGCTGGGCAATCCCATCAACGGCTGGAAAGAATTTCGGAGGAGGAACAGGCGCAGAGTATAATCCCGGATTGCCCGACGAAATCGGGTACGTGGTGCTTGATCCGACGGTGTGGAGCTGAAGGCAGATCGCATCAATGGCGGGGAGTAATTCTGCTGATCTAAGTTGCCCGACGGATAAAGCGAAGGACCCCAGTGGAATTGAGTGGGCGCCACATGATCCAACGGCCCGCCCGTAAAGGAAGATCAAATCGACGGCTGTAGATGTTTCCGGGACCCAGAGTTGCACGGTAGTTAAGGTCAGACGGCTCAGCGGAATGTGGGACGTGGCGTTTAATCCAACGGTGAGGGGTGGAATTACGTCACATCGATGGTCACGAGCGACCCCGGAATGGAAACTTACACGGTGCTTAGCGCCAAGATGCCCGGCGGAAAAGGACGCGTGGTGTACGATCCGAAGGCCAGAAATTTGCACAGAAGAGATCAAAGGTCGGAAATGAGCCCGGAGGAGAAAGATGCATGGCTGTTAGAGATAAGTAGTGGTTGCGGAAATAAATGATTCCCATGTGTCTAGTCGGGGCGGTCCTATAAAGGCAGAATTGACCTCTTCTGCGATTATTTTATTGCTCGGGACCCGGCGAAAAGGACCTGTCGATTTGGGCGCTTCCAGTTGTCAGTACCAGATGTGCTCCGAACACGCGCCTTCACAGTGAGCCAGGTAGGACCTTGATCCTGTAACTTCTTTACCCAATTATTATTATAAATTGAGAAATGGACCAACAGAGTGAAGCTTCTGTGTCTGGTTGGGTTCCGGATGAAAGGGAAGAATTCTTGGTAGATAGACACAGAGGTGTCTGCAACCCTTTCCTGTCTACAGGAAGTGTGTCTGGCAGCAAAGAAAGGTTATGGTCTTATTTTTTGCAGGGAAATGATGTTCTGAATGTGTGCAAGTCCTTTTTATACTTTTTCGCCGTGGAGAAAACCCTCCACTTCCCTGAATTTGCCGAATGGTGCACGGTAAATTATTCTCCCTCTCGGAGGGTCATTGTGAGTCAGTCCGCATCTAGGATATTGTGTAAAATTGATGCTTCACTAGTAAGAGAAAATCTTAGTTTACCCGAAAGTTACCCTAGAAACCGTGAGTATGTAAATGAAGCTGTCCTTGCCGAGTTTTTCCGAAGTTGCCCAATCGATGCTCGCTCTCGATTCCTGTCAAGTATCCTGAAGGAAGGTCGGTCCCTGGAAGGCCTTTCCTTACCTTAGCCCTTGCACGTTTTCAGAACTGAGGCACAATTGGTAATGTCTTTGGTTTGTCAGGTGTTAGGTCTAGATGACGATTGTCGTATAGGTGATGTTATCCTTGGTTTCCTGTTAAAAGTAAATTCTTTGAGTCTCGAGTCCCAGTCAGTTCCTGTACTTAATTTAGACGAGTATCTTGCTGAAGCAATCCACCTCCAGCTGACTGAATTTCCCAAGGTCCAGTTTTTTAGGTTTCAAACACACTTACTTAACATGTTGATATGTTCCAATGTTACCGAATTGAAGTTCTTGAGTACTCTGTCCTCTTCTGATTTGCCAAAGCAAATCCACCTGATCGAATTTGCCAATTCGATCATGTCCGAAATATACAGGATGCTGTTTGATGGAGAATTGCCCCGGGTCTTTGATGAAACGAAATATTTGATGCAGTATTCACCCGAAGGTCGGGTGCGAGACTGGTTCCTGTACAAAGATTACACTGTTTTGAGAGTGTACGGATTTACCGGTCAGCCTTATAGGTTTCCTTCCTTTTTAACTCCAAGGATTTTTTCTCTGGAGTTTATGAGACAAAGGTTGTTATCAGAGGAGGAGCACTTCGGTGCTTTCCGAAAATCTTTGAATATTAAATTTCCTTTTAAGGTCGGCCCTTTCATTTTTAAAAGCAAAGGTGCCCTGGCATGTATAGAGAGATTGATGGAACCTATGGATTTCGTTAAGGATGTAAATATGAACTACGACCCCCACCAGGTGATATCATTAAGAAAGCAAGCAAACAGGAACAAACCGTTCGAGCATCAAGCTGTTGAAGGGTTAGCTGAAATAGCTAATTTGCTCCAATTCACTGACGAGTCCAAAGATGAGACAGAGGCACATCCTGCATCTCGTTCAGAGATCCAAATCACGAAGGGTGTCAGTGTTGCTGTCAAGAGGAGTTTGGCCGAAGCCGAGAGTATGGATATGGATGAAGAAACATCCCATAAGAAGGCGAGGCTGGTCGTAGGAGGCGAGATCGTGGAGGAAGGGGCGTCCGAAGTTTTCAAAAAGGCTGCTTTGGTTCCCCTGAAGACAGTACAGGTCAGTCAGTTTTCTTTTAGAGATTCAAAAGGTGACGGTAACAGTCCAGAGTTCGGCCCCTTGTTTAAATCAAAAGAAGAGCTCAAGACGAGCTACCTAGAAAAGAGGAAGCAATCCCTGGAGGAAACAAGAAATCTGCTCCCAAGGGTAAGGAACCTGCATAGTTCTAAAACATCTCTAGTTTCTGCTAGAGATGCAGAGAAGAATAATTTCAAGATGGCCATTGTGAATGATAAAAGAATGTCTGAAATAGAAATCCGTCTGGACAAAATTAGTACTCCAGACAAGATACAGTTGCACAAGCAAACCAGCGACATTCTTTATTCAGACCTGTTGCAAGCCATGATGACGATAAATAAGTTGCAAGCGTTGGTAGACAAGTTGGAAGTCCAATTGAGACATGAGAAAGTGGAAAACAAAGAAAATGTTGTTCAGGTGAAAAAACTGCAAGCAGATATCGCCAGCTCAGACAATACCCAGGCCGTAAAGAAGTTGTTAGAAGAGAAAGATAATGCCCTACAAGTTTTGAAGAAGAGGTTGAAGATGCTAGGCTCAGAACATGTCCAATTAGCTGAATTGCTAGCCCTCCAGGAGGAGAAAGATAAACTCCATCAGGAAATGATGGAATACAAAGGGAAGGCTGGAGAGCTACAAGAGGAGAAGGATAAGTGGAATGCCGAGAAGGAAGAACTACTGTCCCAAATTTTCGTAATGGAGAAAGACCAGACTGTGGAAAAGGAGATTATGGATGAGCTAATAAGCCAAACCCCTGCCGGTGATGACTTATCTATTGTAGCTATCCGAAAGCCATTAGCTGATTGTTCTGCAGATGACATGTTGGAGTCTATGTCCCAAGTGAGTTTAAGGGAGGAAACTATTAAGGAATTGCAAGCCAAGAATGAAAAGGTGAAAGCCAAGTTAACCAAGGTAAGCGAAAGCAGAATGCAGCTCTTACAGGACAAGAGCCAATTACAGCAGAAGGTTGATGAACTGAAAGAAAAATGTATTGGGAAGGGCCCCCTTCAGGGGGCGAAGCACATCATTTGGGACACCCTAAGTATTGAAGTTACCAAGTTTAGGCACTACCTTAATTATATTGATGATTTGTGTGGATTGATAGATTCAGCTCAGCAAAGATTGAGAGTGGTAAACGAACACATGGCGAAAAGACCTCTCGCTATAGCCCAAAACACCCTGGATTTCCTGAATTCATTAACATATCAAAAGTTGCATGACATGGGAATAAAGGACAGAGTCTCAATAATCCTGTCAGTAAAGAAAATCATTCACAAGCACCAGTTAATGAAGATTGTTCAGGACAAATTAGAAGAATTAATGGTACAGGTCAACAGTTTCAAAAAAGAGTTTAAAGGGCTGTTCGAAGACGGGTTACCATGCTTCTAGAACGAAAAGGGTCGAATGCTCCCGCAGGAACATTATAATCACCTGATTGTCAAGGCTCGTATGGACCATTCAAAGTTTAATGAGCTAGAGAAGATCCTGTCGGGACAAACCATTGTGGACATGCTAACTGAAGATTTCAAAGTCCTGCAGAAGTTCACAGCTATTAGAACCAGATTGCCTAAAAAGTCCTACGAAACATACATGGAGCTCGAGGTAGCCATCGGGGAAATGATGGAAAGAGACACCCCAAGTTCTAAACAGTGGAAGGCTGTAGAGCGGCTGGGGAAAACAAAGTTTACTCTTCCTCCGTAGGAACAAGTGGCAGATACCGTGGAGCTGATGGGGCCAAGACTTGGAGCTGATTTGGAAAAAGACGTGGTGCCGTTGGAGCAAAGATTCGGAGCTGATGGACCAAAGTTTGTTATCCAGTTGTTTCATGCTTTATGATCGGTTAGGAATGGAATTGTAACAACTTCCTAGTGGTGTAGGATTTCAGTTACAAACTCTAATTTACGCCGGTCATTCTGTTATTGATCTGCTGGAGGCAGACTTATTATTTGATCTATAAATTTGTATCTCTTTTAGGAGATGGGGGTTGGAACCCATCAGATGAAGTAATTTGTGGAGAACATATCTGTCTTGTTTTTAATACCAAATGAATGCATGAGAATTCTTTTTCAGAGATTCATGTATCATTGACATTGCAGTCCGTGCTTTCTTTCTCTGTGTGATTTGTAATTTTTCCTGTGTAACGCTCCATTCTGTTTTTTCTGTCGTATCTGGAACACAGTGTTTGATGTTTAGAATTCATATGCTTATGCTCTATTCATCGTTTCAGGTATTATATGATCTTTTCTACCAAAGTTGATATGGAATTCATCTTAGACGCTCTGTATTGATGGGCTGTTCTCTCATTTCTTCTATTTTCACCCTGACAAATGAAATGACTGCAATTATGTGATTATCTTGCCTTTGAAAAATCCTGTGTATGCATTTTGGGAATCTTTTTGTATGTATATGACTCTGTTGCCCAATGGATATGTGATTGTTTCAACCAAATAAATAAACCTTTAGATATTGTTACCATTTGTCCTTGCAATTTGTAAATTTCATATTGAGAGATTCCTCTCTGGGAGAAATTACCAATATCTTCCTAAAGTGGTTTTGCTGTTACCTCGGGGTGTGCCTTTTACAACCTAGGTACATTCTGAGTGCTAACACATGTCACACATTATTTGTATCTCACCCATTGATGGGAACCATATTAATACAAAAACCAAAAGCCACCATGCCCCAGCCCAAGAAGCACCACCTCTCCCCAGAAAATCCTATGATGTCTGTTGGCCATACAATGAGCTCCTTCCCTCACACATCAGGAGACAATCTGTTAACCCAAAAAATCCCTCAGTGAGCTCTACATGACCTACACCACCCAAAGACATCCATGCACGACCATCATTTAACCCCCACACCCTAAAAAAGGCTTAAAAATATTAAAAAGGGTTTAAAAACCCCTAAAAAGAGCCAAAATAGCTCTCATAGGGGCTAAAACCTCCAAGAAGGGGCTAAAACCCCTAAAAGGAGCTTAAAACCCCCAAAGGAGCTAGCATTTGGATGAAAGGGGCTAAAATCCCCCAAAAAGGGGCTAAAGCCCCAACCAGGGGCTTAAAACCCTAAAAATCTCAATAAAAAGTATAAATAGAGGGGTGGGAGTCACTCTCAAATCACTTCTCATCTCCCTATCATTATGTTGCTCGTGTGAGTGCCTTGAGACCGTTTGCCTCTCAAGTCATTCACCCTCCCTCTCCTCCATTCCTCCATTGAGCCTGTTAACCCAAAAAATCCCTCACTCGGCTCTACATGGCCTACAACACCCAAGGACACCCACACACGACCCTCATTCGACCCCATTTGACCCCCACACCCTCAAAAAGGCTTAAAAATGTGCAAAAGGGCTTAAAAACCCCTAAAAAGAGCCAAAATAGCTCTCACAGGAGCTAAAACCTCCAAAAAGGGGCTAGAACCCCTCAAAGGAGCTTAAGACCCCAAAAAGAGCTAAAGATTGAGAAAAAGGGGATAAAAACCCAAAAAAGGGGCTAAAGCCCCAACCAGGGGCTTAAAACCCTAAAAGTCTTGAGAAAAAGTATAAATAGAGGGGTGGAGGTAACTCTCAAATCATTCCTTCCTTGCATACTGTTATGCTTCCCAAGTGAGTGCCTTGAGACCATTTGCCTCTCAAGCCATTCACTCTCCCTCTCATCCATTCTCCCATTGAGCCATAGCTCCCCCATTCTCAAGAGAGGTTCTTCTCTAAGCTAGGGCATGGTGGGCCATTTCCACCCATAGAAGGTATAATCTTTGTTTTGTGTTGTTTATTTTAGTTTTTCTAACATATTTACTTATAGATCTATTGCTTAACATATACTTGCAGGTCTTTGGATGTTTCTAACAAGTTGTATGCAGGGTATTGGAGCTCAACCCATAACCTTGTGTGTAGAGGGGTTTTGATTTCTATTTTCTTTCTTTTCCTGTTTGCTTTCTTTGCATCCACCACCAGGAACCTTACCCTTCCATCCTATAAACGGAAGGTAGCCATTCCTTCCCTGTAGTAAGGGAGAAATCCCTACTACAAAACTGGCGACCATACCGGGTCGTTCTCACTGGATCCATGGGTTTTGTTTTTTATACTTTGATTATTTAGGTTGACTGATATTTTTATTTCATTTTTTTTTAATTCGGCCACAGTACCAGTTACTGTTGGCCGTTCTGTGATTTGTAAATCGCTCAACTGTGCAAAAACGGTCGAACCGAATTTCTAAAAATTCACCTGTCTTTGGGCTCATTTTATGCCCAAACAGTTGATCCATTTGTGAATCTTCTCATGTGTGGGGGTAAAAAGGCACATTCCCGAAGTGGGTTTTCAACCGTTTGACTTAATTCCTCATGGTTTGATCACAAACCACTTCGTAAAAACATGTCCTTTACAGGTGCGCGAACCATTTTTGGGCTTGATTGTTTGCTTATATTGGGACTGTCAGTGTGGCTCAGCTGCCTCTGTCCATCAATATATCTTTATTTCATTTCAGTATCTATTTATTTCATTGCAGCCTATGTAAATCACTACTAAATTTAATGGTTAATGGATTAATGAATTTGATCAAAGCTTGATTAAAAAACTACTGTAATTAAAATCAGCATCTTGCCTAGCCCTTCCTCCTCTACCCAGTCATCACCCTTCGGGGTATTCTGGGATAAGGAAAAGGGTGAAGCTCGTATAGTAATAGGCACTTCACCTATCATTTTTCAAAACCACTAAAAACGGGTGACTTGGAAGCTAGAGGGGGTAGAGAAGGAGGGCTTCTCACAGCGCTCAGCATCCTCCTTGTTGACTGACCTTGCATTCGGAAGCTGGCCTATGGATATACAAATGGGATTAGTCCCATTGTGTTGAGATCCCAACACCCTTTCCTGGTTGAAGAGAAATATAGGTGTAAGGCAGTCACCTATTCAGGCTACCATAGTTCAGATTCAGGTATGGCATGTAGTTAAAATTTCTGTTTACAATTTATTGCTTTCATTACCCATGTTTATGAAATAAACCAAACAATCTCTACGAACTATTCATAAAACATACAAGCAACCATTAAGTGTAACAGAAATATAAAATACAGACACACAAACCATACCATATAAACCAACCAAACTCAAATCATGACGCTCAGGTGAGCCATTAAAATTTATAATTTACACTAAGTCAAACATCTGCAGTCTTTGAGGACATAAGTCCCTGACTACCTTAACCATGGGAAGTACTTAGGCTCATCCCAGAAACTCATTGTGAGGAGTACCACGGGAACCCCAAAGTAGTTGGCCGCTGAGAGGAATTTCCAAGCGAAACAGGAAATGACCCCCACCAATTGACTAGCACTCCCGTGAGGAAAAATCCAAGTGTTGTCTTCTAGCATTCTTGGTGGCTGAGTGACCACCTAAAGCCAATAGGAATCCATTAAAATTGGGGTCCAAAAATCATTACCATATTTCACCATTTTGACATACAAATCAGACACGATTGATCCCCCACATTCTTCCTCACGCCTAAGAGGAGAACCACCACAGTTTCGATCATTAAACCAACATCATCGAGACCATTCTCAGTGACCTTCTACACTATCAGAAGGCCACAAAACCTCTGATCCAAATTCAGAATCATACCAGTTTGAACCAGATCTGCACACTGCACCATCTAACCCCATGGATGGTGCAAACCCAAATCCATTTTTTGCCATAGTGATTGGCAGTGGACCCATGTCCACACCCAAAACCACCACCAACACCCATGCAGGTGGCCCCAACACGGTCATGCAAACCATCATAAGCCATCTACCACCACCGATATTGTCCAGTCAAGTTATCCCACCTATAATACATCGGGGCAGTGTGCCTTCCACTCACACTGTCCCACTTGGAAAACTGTCCCACTTGGAATGCCTGGGGGAAGTGGCCCTTCCACCTACATTTTCCCTCATGTCATACATGGGGGCAGTGGCCCTTCCACCTACACTGCCCCTCTCACCACACTTGGGGGTACTGGCATGTCCATAATGGTGCCACGAGTACCCCTAGTTATGTAGGTGCATCATATCCCTACAAACCCCACCACCATGGTTGCACCGTCTCACATCAACCTTGGGTCAAACCTTCCTTTCATGGCACATCTCAACTTTCCTGACTTGGATCAGTTAACAAATGACCCTATCTGCCATCAAACGTTTTGGCCTCCCATGCCAACCAAACTTCCCTCAGACATTCCCAAGTTTGAAGGGAAGGCAGGGGAGTGCCCCCAAAACCACATCATGATGTTTCACCTATGGTGCTCATCAAACAACATCATAGATGATTCGATCAGACTCCAACTGTTCCAACACACCCTCACAGGTGCTGCAGCGAAGTGGTACATTGAGCTACCACAAGCCAAGTAACCAGATTTCAACTCCTTGACTTTCATGTTCCTGTAATATTTCCAACTCCACGTTAGATATGACGAAGGGGTGGAGATCTTGTTATCTTGCCACCATAATAATGCAACCCATATAACCGACCACATCCATGAGTGGTGGCGATGCCGTATTTTGTGCAAGATCCAACTTGATGATAGGATCTTCTTGGATTGGTTCCTAAAAACTTTGCTACCACCTATAGCAAAGGACGTTGCATCCAAACGTCCCCAATCCAAAGAGGAGGCCATATTGAAATCCTAGCAGTTTGATCTGACCTATGCATAGTCTAGATACCTTTACACTGTCATTTCAAATGCTCTCCGTGCAGGCACCTCCTACTGGGATGCACCGTGGATGCACCGGGGGCATCCCATGCTGCAGATGGTATCATAGGTTTTGTCTCTCACCAACCACAGCACCGTCCGAAACCACATGCAATACCACCACAACCAAGCAACACCCCTAGTGTTGCGTACCACAACCAAACTCTAGACTATGCAAGAATGATGTCCTAGTCCAGAGCCACAACTTCTTATGCACAACTTGCACCACCGCAGTAGGCCTAGGCATTAGCTTGGCCGACACAGCAATACATGAGGCAAATTCCCACATTTGTGGCATTGGCACCCACCCAAGTCTACTATGCACCACTGGTGCAAGATGTTCAAGCCCCCGCCCCTACTCCACCTGCTCCATTGGGGCAGGTGTTTGCACAGCAGAACCATCCCAACCAGCCAGCCCCTAATAACCAACAAGGGCAAGCTAGGAATAACCGACCCCAAAACCAAGGAAACAACCAACCGCAGGGAGGCGGTCAACAACCAAATCCTCCCAACAATTCCATGACAAACCGACTAGCCCAAAATCCTCAATGACCAAATGTACCAAGACACAACAGTCCATTGCATACAAACCAACCATGCACACTATGTGAGGTCTACGGGGATTACACATTCAAGTGTCCCTTCATGGGTTGCGGTAAATAGGCCATTAGAAACGAGGTTCAACATGCCACCAATACAACATACCAAGCCTAACCCAACCCAGTACCACTAGGGCCTCCTCCTATGGTCCTCCAAAACCCATTACTAGTCCAAGTATTGGTGGCAATTGCAACCCCTCCTCAACCCGATCCCAACGCTTTGGGGGCACCTCTGACGACAAAAACAGGTGTCCACCACCTGCTAGCTATGACAACTAAAGAGGTCAATTTACAAACCAGACGAAATTAGTATGAAACCAACATCGAACCCACTGACACATCAGCGAAATATACATCTAAAACAACCAATGCACCTCTTCAGTTACCCCCTTTCCCACACCCCCCCCATACGTTGGGTTGCCAATAACACCACAGCTAGAGCTACTGTCAGCTACAACATTGTGGATGATTTGGCCCAAACACCTACCACCATGTCTGCACTTGAGGTACTGAAAACTTTCCCAACGCACCAGAAAGCCTTACTAGCCGCCCTTGGTGCCGTGGATCCCTCTGAATCCAAGTTGACCACATTCGACACAGAGAACGAAGAATTGCAGATGCCATCAACCATTTCCTTCCAAATCTTGGTTTCTATCTGGAATTTGGTTGTGCACCGATGCATAGTGGATGAGGGGGCATCCACATGCATTAGGTCCACCCTAGTCTAGAAGAATCTTGGATCCCCAATTCTGCAACCATCCTCTCCATCTCTGTGGAATTATGATGGCCATCCCACTAAAGCCCAAGGAATCCTCCCCCATGTCCCCATCACATAAGATGGGAAGATAGTACTATTTGACATAGAAGTTGTCAATGCTCAATTGGACTATAACCTTCTCCTTGAAAGAAGTTATATGTACACCATGAGAGCCGTAGCATCAACTGTTTTCCTTCTCATAATGTTCCCCCACAAAGGGAAAATCATGGCGGTTGATCAACTGACTTATCACGATTCGCAAGGGCTAACGAAACCCGCCAACGTTATCCCTACTATTAACACCGTTGATCCACAAGGGATAAGCACACCTGCCAATGTTATCCCTGCGTTCAAAACCATGGTTGACAAAATACCATCCTCCCCATTGTTGAATCTGGGCCCTGGGTTGTTTGCTGATACCACCACGACGACTTCTTTCCCCTTAGTGTCACCACCATCGACACCAAATGAGACAGCATATTTGTGCATGCTCTCATCCAGCAGTGTTGCACCCAAACAACATCCGCACCCGCAACACCATCAGCAGTCGCAACATCATCAATAGCCGCATCATCATCCGTAGCTATAGCATTATGCGTAGCCTCCACCATAACCTCACCCCCACATGCAACCATCAGGGAGTTATCTGGGCTCCTCCTCGGTCCACACAATTCCCTTCCTCTTTCCCCCAGCTGGTGTCATGAACAAGCCAGTAATGGCCACCTTAAACTTACCCAACTTTACATTTGGAAATCCCATGTGGTATCTTGATCCACCGGCTCAACCACCAATTCCCCAGGTAGTCTTAACCCTTGTGCAACCCATTGCGGTTGAATCTCATCCTCCACCCGGCCCGCAAAAACCAACCATCGCACCTGCACCTGCGCTGTCCCACCCAAAAAGGGATAGGGGAAAAAATGCAAAAGCTACCGCTGAACCTCGACAAATCCTGCCTTGCGCCATCTGCGAAGAACAGGGCCATCCAACTTAAAACTACCCTGAGATTCCCATAATCCACATGCATTTGGATGCCATGGATATAATGGAAAACCTCCCCGTGGTTGAACTTCCAAGCGGGCCAATAGTGAGAAACAAGTCATTGAGAACAAACCATGCTTGCACCCTCTGCAGTTTGTATGGACACTATTCTCACCACTGCCAAGACTTTCCCGAGTTCTGATTGGCTTTAGCCAATCTTTGTCAACATTCCCTTGAATATGAGATCACCCTGATCGAAGAAGTTCACCCCCAACCTCCTTCTTCGGACACCATGTCCATTTACATGATGTCTAGTTCTACCGACCCTCTTGTCTCCACCAGCAATGATGGTCCATTAGACCTGTCTCTTCATTGCTTCCGAAATGATGAGGAGATACTTGAAGCCTTAACTGCCCCGGAATACCCATGGGATGACATGCACCATCGCTCGTTCTTCCTCCCCGAATAACTTGTGTTGCAGTCTAACCAGTTTTTTGTGGAAACCAAAGATTTCATTGATGGGAAAGTCGACTGGTTCAAAAACCCCATTTCGGCACCAGATTCCTTTGAAGAAGGGAACATGGCCAACATCTCAACCAATCCTGAGGTTGCTGAAGAAATCATGCTGGGGGCATTCTACTCCCCAGAAGAAGTCGTTGCCTACAAATCTCTCTTCCAAGAATTATGCGACATCTTTGCCTGGTCTTACATTGAAATTCCTAGGTTGGATCCATCCATCACGGAACACCACATCGACACATGGCTCGGTGTGGCCCCCATGTGCCAAAATCAATGGCCCATCCATCCTTCCAAAGTGGCTGCATTCAAAGCCAAAATAGAGAAGCTGCGCATAGTCGGCTTCATTTACCCCATCATGTTCCCGTGAATAAAAAATAGGCTACCATTCGCATTTGCATAGAATTCCAGGATCTAAATGGGGCGTGTCCCAAAGACAACTTCCCAACACCCTTCTTCGATCAGATTATCAATGCATGCGTCAGGCATGAGGTTTTTTCCTTCATGGACGGGTTTTCTGGATATAACCAAATCCAGATCCAGAAAGAAGATCGTTACAAGACTACATTCACAACCCTGTGGGGCACATTTGCTTATCAAGTAATTCCCTTTGGTATGAAGAATGATAGAGCCACCTTCCAGCGTGCCATGACACACTATTTCTTTGACTTCATCCACATCATGTTGGTCTATCTTGACAACCTCATTGCGTTGTTACAGAAACAAGCACAACACATAGATTACTTGTGGCATGCCTTCCTATGATGTCGCAAGTACAAAATCCACTTGAACCCTCTCAAGTGTGTTTTCTATGTCCCAACAGGCCGTCTCCTAGGGTTCATTGTGTCACATAAGGGAATGACCACTGATCCCCTGAAAGTCCAAACCACTTTCCCTCTAACGTCATCTCTTTAAGTGACGGTAATTCAACCTATAACATAGTATTGTCCTTTTTTGTTTTGCAACGTTTTTACCACAAATTAGAGACCCCCATTAGGGGTAGCACCATTAGTTGCTAGGTATAGTCACCCGGAATCTATTTGAGACACCTCTCACACCTTTGCGCTCAAGATTCTACCCTCTATATTTTAATGAGATCATCGTCTCATGTTTAATAAGTAATTTTTGGGGCCACTTCCCGAGAGTTACCATGGTTCACATACCACATTGTTATGTAAGAGTCTCCGGACCTGTACTTGCATTACACTTTCCCACCTCCAATCATGCGGATTCCTAGGCCATCGCCTGAAAGGCACGTCATTTTACTTCAGAATATAATAGTCTAATATGTCCATCGCACCTTACGCGGGTCTCCGGGCCTCCATCCGGAGCATGGATCATTTCTTTTGCATGAATTTGGCACATAACTGCCTCTGGACTTGCACTCAAATCACATGTAGTCAAGTCCATCCACCACAACTCACACACAACTCTCCTGACCTCTGTCCAAGAGCCACCTCAGTTTGCGTACCTCTACCGCACCAATTCACGTGCCTTTGTCACGATCTATCCCATGTATGTCCAAGAGCCACCTGCTCCATCCATACTGCACGGATGACCTTTTGACCACTGTCCATTGTCCCGACATGGGGGCACCATCAGTGCCCCCTCGATTAGTTGACCATAATGGAGTTTCTTTTCAGCTCTTTTCAGACTCCTAAAAGAATTAAAAGATTGCCGAGCGCAGCTGTTTCCTTTATCGCTCATTAAAGTATAGGAAAGGGCATCTACATTATCTCATTTATCTCCTTTTGTGGACTATGTAGACCATCAAATCAAAAGGACCACCTTATCACATTCAAGCCAATACTGTTCCCCTCTGCATACTTTTATGCTTTCTCGGGCAGAGGGGATGAAATTTATGAAAAATCTCACCATGGGTTGTCGTTAAGCTCTTTTCTAGCCTTCTCATCAAGAAAAGATTACCGAGCAAACTTGGTTTCGTTCATGCTCGTAAAAGTATCTGAATGACCTTCCAGTCAGTATAGGTTTAGCCTTTTCTCGCTTGATTAGACTACCAACGATAAATAATTCTCTCATCCCCTACAAGATGGGCGAGATCTCCTATGTATACTTTTATCCTTTTTTGGGCATAGGAGACTACCAACAAAAAAAGAGCACCCACTGGAGTCTTCTTCATGCTTTCAGACTCTCTAAAATTGAAAGCACCATCAAGCATTTACTTTCTCGGGCTCACCAAAAATCCACGAGATCATACCACAATGGTGTCTCTAGACAACACCCCACATATAATAGTTTGGCAGCATTCCCACTTGGGGTTGCCTTTGTTCAGAGTACTCTGCAATGTGTCTTCCTTGGATCCCATCAATACCAAAAGTGTCTACCTCCCCCAATTATTTCCCCTCTGCAGTGACATTCCCAGTATTACAACTATGATCCCTTTCCCATGAGTTAGTTTCATTTGCTTCCTGGTTCTCCCTACCATCATACTCTGAACCAAGGATGTTTGAGTCTACTACACTCCCTCTGCCCCTGTTCAACTCCTTCCCTTCCTCCCCCCCCCCAATTAAGTGGGTCAGTCCACAGATTGTCTCACATCTTTCGGTTATCTCCCTCGCGCTTCTGGTCAAGGAAACAACATTGCCTTGACCAGGGGAAGGTCTCCATTTGTCGACAACAACACACATATTCTAGAGGATAGACCCAGAGGTCCCTATATCTTGGTTTCATTAACCTCTTTGATGAGTTCCTTAGACCACTTGAGAGGAGTCCTTAATGCCTATCGGGATGGTTGTTTCTCACGTGCTCGACTCCAGCTACATCATCACATCGTTGAGATTTGTACAGGGTATTGGTCTGTGCAGTATTTGGTTGAAGACCCCAGATGTCACCTGACTCTAGCACATTGATGAGTCTATTTGAGGGACCCCAACAGGTTCATGTCCCTTGTGATTTTTGGGTTGCGTTGGAGACAGTGTTCAAAATCCCCAGCAGTGCTTCTATATATATTTTTGATTGATGCAACATATTTGTACCACAGATACTCTGACTCTCCATTAGTGATTCCATACAGCTATGTACCATTCTATATCCAGCATGCCATTAGTCATGAAGATATAGCATTCCATGAGAATGCCATGGGTCCAATGCAACAGTTCTTCAAATCAGTATTGTATTCAACCTCTCATTGAGGCAACCATTATTGTAAATATAGTTGTACATGATCAGCTCTTGTATTATAGATCTTAGATCACATTATTCATTTGACATCATTATGAGCATGGGTATTCCCACCTCGTCCAGATACATGTCACACATTATCTGTATCTCACCCATTGATGGGAACCATATTAATACAAAAACCAAAAGCCACCATGCCCCAACCCAGGAAGCACCACCTCTCCGCAAGAAAATCCTATGATGTCCGTTGGCCATACAATGAGCTCCTGTCCTCACACATCAGGGGGAAATCTGTTTCCCCAAAAAATCCCTCACTCAGCTCTACATGGCCTACACCACCCAAGGACACCCACACACGACCCTCATTTGATCCCATTTGACCCCCACACCCTCAAAAAGGCTTAAAAATGTGCAAAAGGGCTTAAAAACCCCTAAAAAGAGCCAAAATAGATCTCATAGGGGCTAAAACCCCTCAAAGGAGCTTAAGACCCCCAAAAGAGCTAAATATTGAGTGAAAGGGGCTAAAAACCCAAAAAATGGGCTAAAGCCCTAACCAGGGGCTTAAAACCCTAAAAGTATTAAGAAAAAGTATAAATAGAGGGGTGGGGGTCACTCTCAAATCATTCCTTCCTTGCATACTGTTATGCTTCCCGAGTGAGTGCCTTGAGACCATTTGCCTCTCAAGCCATTCACTCTCCCTCTCATCCATTCTCCCATTGAGCCATAGCTCCCCCATTCTCAAGAGAGGTGCTTCTCCATGCTAGGGCATGGTGGCCCATTTCCACCCATAGAAGGTATAATATCGGTTTTGTGTTGTTTATTTTAGTTTTTCTAACATATTTTCTTGCAGATCTATTGCTTAACATATACTTGTAGGTTTTGATGGTTTGCTTGCAGGTCTTTGGATGTTTCTAACAAGTTGTATGCAGGGTATTGGAGCTCAACCCATAACCTTGTTTGCAGAGGGGTTTTGATTTCTGTTTTCTTTATTTTCTTGTCTGTTTTCTTTGCATCCACCACTAGGAACCCTACCCTTCCATCCTATAGACAAAAGGTAGCCATTCCTACCCTGTAGTAAGGGAGAAATCCCTACTACAGAGCCAAATCTCCCCATCCATTGAGAGGTGCTCCCCCAAGCTAGGGCATGGTGGCCCATTTCAACCAGAGAAGGTATAATCTTTGTTTCATGTAATTTTTCTTATAGTTTTCTAATATAGTTTGCTTGCATGTTTATTTCTCATACTTTGTTGTAGGTTTCTATTGATGTCTTGCAGCTCCTTTGTTAGCTAACAGTGTTGTGCAGGGTTTTGGAGTTTGGCCCTAACCTTGTATGTAGGGTTTTATTTTGTTTTAGTTCCATTCTCACAGGAACCCTACCCTTCCATCCTATAGATGGAAGGGAGCTATTCCTTCCTGTAGCAAGGGAAAAATCCCTACTACAAAGAGTACGACCTGGAATTCGTTGCACCAAAAACCACCAAAGATTTGGCGTTTCCTTAATGACAGACTTCCCTTCATCTTCTACCTCAACACCTATCACAATCAATCTTCCTGATGAATTCTTATTTGTCACCTCTATAGAAGAACCATGGTATGGGGGAATTCTCATGTACTTGCGCACACAGAAATTCGAGCCCCATTTAATTTGTGAAGATCGTTGTTGCATCCGGCACCAAGATGTTCAATATATCCATATTGGTGATGTCTTGTATTGCAAGGTGTTGACACCATATTGCATCGTTGCCTCACCCACAATGAAGATGGATAAGTCCTAAATGAATGTCATAGTGGAGCCTGTGGTAGACACCTCTTCGGTCTGGCCACCACCCAAAAGATACTCCCTGCTGGTTATTTCTTGCCCAACACCTTCGTCAATTACACCCATGAAGTCAAACACTACTGCAATTGTTAGATCTTTGCTCCAAAATAAAGGACACCTCCTGCACCGGTAGATCCTATCGTCACAGTCAGTACCTTCTGCAAATGGGAAATTGACTTCATGACCCATAACCCTCCTTTGGTCAGCGACCATAAATATATCATTGTGGTCATTGATTACTTTACCAAATGGGTCGAGGCCATGCCTAATTTCAACTGTAAGGATGATACTATGACACATTTCATTTTTAACAACACCATCACTCGTTTCTGTGTCCGCCAATAGTTACTCTCAGACCACAGTTCTCATTTTGAGGATGTTGTTTGGACAAATCTCTTCACCATGTTGAAGTTTGAACACGAGTATTCCTTCACTTATTATCCTCAAGGAAATGGCCATGTTGAGGTTTTCAAAAATATCCTCAAAACCATGCTCCAACGAATGGTGGAAAAACACAAATCCAATAGGAACCACTTGTTATTTTTCTCCCTTTGGGACTATCAAACATTGAGAAAAACTGCCACCAGTTTTACCCCATTTCTCTTAGGCCATGGTGTGGAATCGGTTCTTCCCATTGAATGTCATATTTCGTTGCTCCGCCTTACCATCGAACTTATACCTGATACTTCACCGTTAGAAAAACACCTACTTATGCTTTAACAAACCAATTAGGACCATCATGCTACTCTCCAAATGATAGAAGCATCCAAGACTCAGTTGAAGTCCCAATATGACTCCCACATCCACCCACAGACCTTTAGCAAGGGGTACCTAGTCCTTGTCCATGACCAAGCCAATGATAAGATAGGGAAAGAGAATTTTGACTCCATGTGGTATGGCCCTTATGTCATCCATTAATGTCCTAGAAAGAGGGCATATCTCCTTGCTGACTCTAACGACCACCTCTTGAAGAATCCCCACAATGGGATCTACCTCTAGAGGTTCTATTCCCGATGTCACTCACCATGACTACCCTTGTATATTAGTTTTTATTTATTGTTTTGCATTATTTTTTCCATGAGTCTCATAGTTTGTTTCCTTGTTTTCTCTAGATGGATCCTACCTCACCTTGCTATGTTTGTTTCACTTACGGTACAAGTAGATGGTATCCTAATCTCGCCTTAGCTGCGTGGGTCATTTATTCCCCATCACATGAGTTGATCCATATCGACAGAATGTGTTTTGGTATTTCCACTAACAACCACAATAAATACGGTGATGTCGTTGGTCTCCTGACCATCACCCTTCACATGGGTATTCATCGCCTTGACATCTTCTTAGACTCCTAGATGCTTGTCTCCCAGTTGAATAACTGCTACTAGGTACGTGATATTTGACTCTTTAGAAAGTTCCTATGCACTAGACACTTATTTAGACATTTCAAATCCATTTCATTCATGCATGTTCCAATAAGTCTCAATAGTGTAGCAGACCAAATGGATAATGATGTTCTATAGTGGCACATCAATCATCACATATAGGAAATACACTGCATCATGCATTGTCATATAGTCATGCGTACATATGTCATATACCTCATATAGGAATAATCATAAAAAGAGACTCATAAAAAACCATAAAAATATAAAAAGGTGCATCCACATGCATATATATCATAAGTATCATATTCAATACAAAATGAGAAGCCCCACAGGATTTCTCGTCTGATCATACATATCATACAAAAATCCCCATACACCAATGCATTGGGGGTAGCATCACAAGCTGCTAGTCTGAGTCATCCTCCTCTAAATCTGTGTCCTCATCTGATCCCTCCTCCATCGACACATCAATATGTGTCATCGCTCTGACATACTTAGCAGCAACTGTGATCATCCTCATGAGAGAGATCTGCTCCAGAGGATCCCTGTAGCATGTGGCAATAAGATTGTTGTCAAGGTATTGCCACCCATCGTTAGTGACCCCCTATAGCAACGTCTCCATGTCCAGCCGTAGTGAGTCCAATGTCGTACTTCGTCGTCGTCTCTACTTGTGAGTGGGTGGATCTAAACCCTCAACCTTGCCCCTGCATCGCTGGTACCCCACTAGAGGGTGCGGTCCCAACTTTGCACATGCACATAGTATGTCATTGATATATATATATCACAAACATAATATAGATACCACTATTATAGTAAAATATATATGAATGAAATTATAAAATAATCATGTATACATACTGTCAGGTCCCCAGACCTGCCCTGGAGGTCAAGGCATCTCTGGGTCAACCCGATAATCCATCCATGAATACGGATATTCCTCTATGATGACTATAAGCTACCGCCACTATGTACAAATATCCTGGGTGAAGAAGCGACCCACAAAGCTGCCTCCCTCTCTGATCATCATCTCACACTATCTCCTCATGCAAGGCTCACGAGGTCCCCCTCACACACCACCAGATGTAGTCACAGTGTAGGTAGTCGCTCAAAGAAAAATGAGTAGAAGAATGAGGGGAAACAGAAGTCCCCTCCCACCAAGTTGGCCCAGTTCAACGCACATTGAACCACCATCAAGTACATCTGGTCCGACCCATAGTAGGTTCCCCTCAACACTCGCTCTACCATCAAGAGCTGACCACTTAATATCTTGAGTGGTCCTATACTTCAACTTGGGGCCCTCCACTTCAAATCAGTACTTCACATTGAAATTTACACATTTCATGTGCCCCCCTTTTTATAGGCCTCAATTTGGTCAAACTTTTCACGTTGTTTGCACCATCAAATTCGGTTTTTGGACCTATATATGTTGAATATACCCATGTCTCATTCTCTCCCTATGATTTTTCATTCCATTTCCTATATTCTCCTCGATTTTCATGCCACCACCCGAATCACACCGTGTACATATTGGCATGTTCACAAGCCATCCGTCCATCCATACTGCAAAATTGGATTTATTTTACCTCCATCCATTGTAATGCAAGGAGGCTCCACCAGTGTTCCACTATTATTCATATCATCCATTCTCACAGAATCACCCATGTCGGTACATCGAACACTTCCTCCTTGCTTGACTAACCATTACGAAGTTTCAATTAAGATCTTTTCTGACTCCCAAAAGAATGAAAATATTTTTGAGCATGCTTGCTTCCTTTCATGCTCGTTAAATTATTTGAAAGGGCATCTATGTGGCATCGTTTATCTCTTTTTTCGGACTAGGTAGACTATTTAAAGAAAAGGACCACACTGGAACCTTCCAACCAGGAACATTTCCCTTTGTATCCTTTTATGCTTTGTCAGACATTGGGACCATAACTTACAAAAGAACTCATTTGCGGGTTGTATTTAATCTCTTTTCCATACCTCTCACAAAGAAAAGATCACCGAGAAAACTTGGTTTTCTTCATGCTCGTAAAATTATTTGAATGACTGTGCAATCGGTATAGGTTTAACCTTTTTCATCCTAGTTGGACTACAAATGGAAAAGAAGTCTCTCAATCCCTTTCAGTTGGGGGATCTCTCCTTTATACACTTATATCATGTTTGGTTCTTAGGAGACTACTATATGAAAAAGAGAACCACTAGATTCTTCCTCATGTTTTCATACTCTCTAAAAATGAAAACACCATCGAGCATTTACCATCTTGGGCTCGACAAAAATCCATGAGATAGTATCATATCGAGCATACTTTTATCCCTTCTTCGCGCTCCTTAAACTATGAAGAAAGCCCAAACAATGTATTTAGGATCCCACACATATTACATATTGTCTCACATTATGGCAGCTTCCCCCCATTGGGTCGCCTTTGTTCAAAGTACTCTGCGATGAGTCTCCCTTGGATCCCCTGGATATCACTATTCCAGTTACTCCCCCAAGTATTTCCCATTGCATTTATCTCCCTAGTTTCACAACTATGATCCCTTTCCCATGAGTTGGTATCATTTTCTTCCAGGCCATCCCTATTGTCATACTCTGAACAAAGGAAGTTTGATTCCCCCTGTATTTCCCTGCCCCTATTCCCGAATTCAGTTTCTCAGTCCCCTGAATGTTCCATATCTCTAGTTATCCCCTTTAGAATTCTATCAAGGAAACATCATTGCCTCGTTAGTTTCAGGTCTCTTTCTATCGATGTTAACACATCTATGCTAGAGAATAGACCTAGAGGTCCTTATATCATGGATTCATCCACCTCATTGATGAGTTCCTTGGGCCACTTGAAAAGGTTCCTTATTTCCTTTCGGGTTAGTTGTGTCTAACGTGCTCGACTTCAGTTACATCATCACATATTTGAGCTTCGTACAGGGAATTTCTTCCTTCATTATTTGGTCGAAGACCCCATTTGTCACCTAACTCTAGCGCATTAGCGAGTCTATTTTGGGACCCATACTATTTCAGATCCCTTGTGATTTTTGGGTTGCATTGGCAATAGTGTTTGAAATCCCCCTAGTATCATGCTTACGTGTATCTCTAGTACTTGATCCCGCTTATTATACCACATATATTCTGACTCTCATTCATTGAGTCCATTCAGTTATGTACAGCTACAGATTCAGTCGAGCATCAATTGTTGTGATATTGCATTCTATGAGAATGTCATTGTTCCTATGTTCCAATTATTCAAATCAGCATTTGTATTCATCCTTCCATTGAGGCCACCAGTATGTATCACCAGCTGTATATGTATTGATCGGCTCCCATTTATTGATCCTTGAACCTTGTTATCTCCCAAAATAATTTATTTTGATAGTATGAAGAATTTAACTCATAGAATGAAGGATATGAATATCACTGACAAGTTTGAAAGCCTCTGTTTTTTATTTTGGTAAAAATTTCTCAAGTTGTAGCTTTCGGTGGCTTAGGCGAGGCTCAGAACATATCATTAGCCACCGAAAAGGGTTGTCTTCGGCATATTAAGAAGGAGTGCAACATATACACTGACCACCAAAAGAACATTTTTGATAGTAGGTCGGAGGTTTAGTCCTTTATACCGCCGACACTATGAAAAACTTGCAGTTTAAAGCACCAACACATTCAATCTTGGGGTTTCGATCGCCGATAATTAGTGGTTTAAAGCTCCGATGGGTTAGTGGCTAGAGCTTCCGATGGCCGACAGATTAGTGGTTAGTCTTTCCGATCACCGATGCTTACAAGTTAGTGGTTTGAATCGCTGGCACTGCGGCAATGCTTAGGTTTAAAGCTTTGATGGGTTAGTGGCTATAGATTTCGATCGCCGACATATTAGTGGTTAGCCTTTCCAATCGCCGATGCTTATAAGTTAGTGGTTTGAATCGCCGACACTACGGAATCACTCAGGTTTAAAGCTTTGATGGGTTAGTGGCTAGAGCTTCCGATCACCGACAGATTAGTGGTTAGTCTTTCCGATTGCCAATGCTTATAAGTTAGTGGTTTGAATCACTGACACTATGGTAGCACTCAGGTTTAAAGCTCCGATGGGTTAGTGGCTAGAGCTTTTGATCGTCGACATATTAGTGGTTAGTATTTCCGAACGTCGATGCTTAGAATTTAGTGGTTTGAATCGCTGACACTGTGACAACGCTCAAGTTTAAAGCTCCGATGGGTTAGTGGCTAGAGCTTCTGATCACCGTTTGCGACGTTAGTGGTTTGAGACGCTGACACTGTGACAACATTCAGGTTTAAAGATTTGATGGGTTAGTGGCTAGAGCCTCCGATCGTCGATCGCAACGTTAGTGGTTTGAAACGCCGACACTGCAGAAGCATTCAGATTTAAAGCTCCGATGGGTTAGTGGCTAGAGCCTCCGATCACCGATCACAATGTTATTGGTTTGAAACATCGACACTGTAGTAGCGTTTAGATGTAAAGATCAGATCCTTAGTGGCTAGAGCTTTCGATCACCGATCTCGACGTCAGTGGTTTGAAACACTGACACTACGGCAGCATTCAGTCTTGAGGTTCCGATGTTTTAGTGATTTGGATTTTCGATTGCCGACGATTTAGTGGTTATAGCTTCCGATCGCCGACCGTAGAGATAGGGTAGAAAATTCCGGTGAATTAAGCAATAAAGATCACGTCAATTAACCGCCGAAACGTTGGCTTTTGGCAGCAAATTTATAGTGGACCAGCAACAGTGATCACTAGCAACTACTTTAGTTATTTAATGTTCACTCAGTGAACTAGATCTTCATCATAGTTAGACAAATAGTTAGGTAGGGTTTAAAACCCTAATTTGAAAAATCTACCACTTTTGAGTATTTTTGTGAAAACAGATAGAGGTTTCGGGATCTGTACTTTTTGTAGAATGCTATAAAGCCTAAGATTGATTTTATAATAAAGGTTCAACTTCGGGGATTTATAAGCCTATAATGCTTTCACGCTTCTCATTTTACTTATTCACGATATAAGCTCTTTTGTTGTGATCTGCTCAGCCATCATCTCTTTCTTTACTGTATTTATGCCTGAATGTGTATTTAGGTCATTTTTAGATTGATTAAAAAGCTAATCGCTGTCATCCTATTGGTTTGTTAGTGTGATTTGATTTATAAATACCATCCTCATCAGGATTTATCCATTTATATGCATGTGTTTTGTATGTAAATCTGCCATCCCGGTGAGTTCTCCATCCCTGCACCTTATTGTCGAACTTCTGAGCAATTGTAACTAAAAGCCTTGTAAATTGTCAAAACCCCAAATTTTCACAAAATTTTAAAATTTTGAAATCACATAAAATGCTGGAACTATGGTTTACTAACAGCTAAAGGTTATCAATAAAAGAAACAATTAATATATACATAATCTCAATTATGTTATCTCAGCAGTTTTCTTTTTGGAAACAAGATTAAGTTTAACTTGCGCATTATTTCTAGGTTCAGTTTACTGATGAATTTTTATTTATGACAAGTAGGTGGAAACTGATTTGAAATCCTGGGCTTACTTACCATTTATGCTAACGCAGAAAGATTACTTGTTCTTACAGGTTTACAGGTATGAATGATCGAGTAACGTTTTTAAAATTCATAAAGTATGCAACAGTATTTCTATTTGCAAGTAATAAGCTTAGTAAATAAGCTGCTATAAATCAACAACTTCTGTAAGGTAAAACAATTTGTTTTCTTCAGTTGTTCTTGTAAGCAAAGTTCAGATGATTCAGTTTTCTTTCTTTTATTGTACGTAATAATAGTAAAATACTTACTATAGCTCTAAAATCGCAATCTTAGCTTCTTGATTACTTCTACTAAGCATATCTTGCAATGTTATAGTGATTGTACTTTGGGTTATTAAATATTATCATACCACTTACTTGAGTAATAAGTTGCTTGATATTTAACTTCTGTAGTGACACTTACGGTCTGCAACCATTTGACATTAATGTTGATGGATGTAAAGACGTTAGTGTCTTTCTCCAAGCAAACACTGCTGTCTATATCTTTTAAGTCTAAGTCGAACTATGAATTTCTATTGGTTATAGACTCGAGTAGGATCAATTCCTTTTAAGTCTTATTACTCTATAATACTTATCTTGTATTAATATTACTGTCTACCAACAGTTTCTAAGGTAGATGTTTCTATAAAAAATCAACCTTTATCCTATGCTAAACACCAATTATTTGTGGAATCATGAAATC
>LPNX010891029.1:86941-197380 GCA_001517045.1 Pseudotsuga menziesii | reverse complement strand
TATCGACATTTGTAAATGATTTGTTACATCAAATCGGAAATGATTTGTTTAAGAAAAAAAGTTCTTGTTTTATAAAACAAATATAAACAAATCAAATTAGTTTTGAACTATATGATTATCATATCTTCGAAATGTCAATGTTTTGAAGTTTGATAATATCCATCACCAAACAGCCTTATGATCGACACGTAAAATGTGATTGATGGACTTTATACATGATTGATCACATAGTTTTTGCATAAATGTTTCATGGATCATTATAAAAATCATTGTAAATTATTTGCATACAAGTGACTATATAGTTCGATCCATGCACCATCAAATTTTTCCAGTGGCACGTGGACTTCTCCTGTCCGTGCAATAGTAATATAAAATCCTTGTAACCCTATTCTTTTTCATTTTCCTCCGTAGTTTTCGGGCCTTTGGCCACTCTGCAACCATTCTCATGGTAGCCATGTTACCTTACTAGTTGTTAGTGGTGTTTCGAGACCTAGTTTGAGTTGTTTTCAATCTTCACCATTCGGTCTCAAACGCTTTCTATAAATTGTGTGTCTTGTCTCTGTAAGGGTTTTTGCTAAGATTCAAAGCTTAAGGCTTGCGGCCTGTGTGTGGTTCCTTGCTTGTCCATTTGTGGCATGCCATTATAGAGATAGGTTGATGTTTTATTACTGTTGGTTTAAGCACTTCCCTCGTCATAGGGTTTGAGGGTCTTGTTTTCGTGCCTTGCATTGTTGGTGATAGCTCCAGCTTCGCTATCTAGTCCATTCTTGGCCGTTTCCCATACTTCTTCTTGTTGTTGCTGTCAGTGGCTTATGCATGCGTCTCCATTGTATCTGTCATCGTGAGTATGAAGGTTTGGTTTCTTTTTACTTTGGTGGCAGTGCTACTGTTCCTTCATGGCTATATAACCTTCGCTTCCAGGTAAAATAATTACTTTAAAGTTTTTTTGAAACTAAGCCTTATTTCAGTAATCAGATCTAAAATCATATTTTAACTAAACTTAGGTTTTCTCTTTGTAGGTGACAGTTCGCTCATCTTGTGGTAATGATACTTCAAGAAAAGGATTGGCACTCTGGCTACGGGTAAGCCCTAGTTATCAAATGGCATTCCCTGCTTGTGCAGTCCTTACGGGATAGTTTCCAGTTGGAAAGTTACGGCCTGGTAGTTACCCTTCATGGGTTACTGTTCTTCAGATTACTAGTTTGGTTTTTGTTATACCCTTGCTTCTAGTAGGGTACTCCGGCTCAAGCCCTGATTTGTAAATGTTTGTTTACTTATTTTTGTACAATGTTATGTTAATAGCTCTTGCGGCCTGTAAGGCCATACACTGTTTAGCTCTAAAGCATAGATATTTTCTCTTTTGAGCTTGAAATCAATTTAATTTTAAGCTCTTAAGGTAATTTCTGTAAACTAGGGTTTTTACCCTTATTCGACTGTGTAATAGAAATTTTTGCTATATATTAACTAGTTTGTATTTAAGATATTGTTAATAGCTTAACCTATTATTCCATCATATTATAATTATTTAATTACAAGCTCAGATATTCGTGGTAGGTTTCCTGTAGGTAACCTGTGTGTAAAATAATTTCTTTAATTTATTCTTTAAGTTTTAGTTTAATAATTAATTAATTTAATTATTGTTACAGGTATATAGTGTATTATATTACCATAGTTATCTTTTCACTGTCCTTAAAGGACTATAATAATCTACAATAGTTTTGTTGTTTAGTAACAATTACTCCAAATACCTGGATTATCGTTTAAATGATCATTTATTTACAAATATGGTTGTTATTAGGGTTTCGACCCTATACTTTCTTTTACAAGTAAATTTGTTTATAATAGTTAAAAGAATTAGTTCTTTTATAAATAACATTTATTAAATATTATTTACCATCGTATTCTAGTTGTGTTTATTAAATAAAATACAGATAGAGTTATTAAAGTTATTTGTTTAGATGTTCTTCATCTCTGTATTTAATTTATCTATAAAAATTAATTATGCTAGCAATACCCTACTTGAAGTATGAACATTTGTAGATATAGTCAGTTATTATGAATAGTAAATAAACTATGTATATCAGACTTTATTCTTTTCTTCGTAGAATAAAATAAGTGTTTTATCTAAGTTATTTCTTCTGCCTCAGTTACAGATTAATAGTATAATTTACAAAATAAAGTACTGCGTAAAAGTAATAACTTATCTACTTGAATAACTTGTTAATATAATAACATGTTATCTGTAAAGTATTATGGTTATTTCTTTTCTAGCATTCTTACAACAACAATCTGGTTAAACAATAAACTTAACTAACAGGATATTGTCCTTCTCTGATAACAAAATACATACAAAAAAATATATTACTATGATATTATGAAATGCATAATACATCTATTCATTTCATATTTCTTTGTATCCTACATCTACTTAAATTACACTGCCTATGCTAGAGTACAGTCTGGTCCATTCCAAATGTGGAAAAACATAGGTTAGGATTATTTTTTATCAATTTCAGAATCAATTTCTCAATAAACTAAAATATTAAAATATTACTAACTCTATCAGTTCACAACTAAACATTTAACATTCTATAATCAGTCAGACTCACATTTAAACATTTAACACAGTAAAATTAGAAGACTGTAGTACCTGATTAAGCTGGACAACAACAACGTTGGGAGGTCGTTCCTCCCTACCAACTCCTGGAGAGTGCTCAAACAGCGTCTACTCAGGACCCCCGAGCTTGTTCCTGGTCTCCTTGGCTGAGAACTGGCAGAGCAGCAAACAAGATACTAGTCCAAATGACTTCGTAATCACTCTGCACTTAGCAGTAAGATCCTTCAGCTAGAAAGATGCACTAGATCACTTTTTGGATTTAACCCCTCAAAACATCTTCCACAAGTTCCCTTGCCATTGAAATCCTCTGAAGTACATTGACATGAATGATCACTTTCCTAGAATGAGCAGCCTCAACTCTCTTCAATGGACATTTTTATCAAGATTGCCTAGGTCTTTTGGGTCAGTTGTCATTAATTGAGCCACCTGCTCTGATCCTACTTTCTTGGGGGATCATGACCCCAAATGTAGGGAGGTTGCCACCTGCAACAGTTGGAAGTGTTTGAGGATGCTGCCACTTGTCTATTTTCTCTCCACCCAGTCTCCTCCACCAACTTGACCAGTAAACACTCTTTTAAGAACTCTCCCAAGCTGTTGTCTCCACTTTTCTTTATTTAAAATTAAAATATTCAGAACTACATTCAATATCCTTGACTCTGCTGAGTCATCAATTACAACTTAGCATAAAATTTAACATATTGTCTTGAATAAAATCAAATATGATAATATTATTTTTACAAAATTAGGGCATGTGAGATACACACCCCCTTAGAACATAACATCGTCCTCGATGTTATTTATTCTTCATCCTCAGAATTACCCTCGAACAGAATTGGATATGCATCTCGCATATTACTTTCCAATTCCTAGGTGACTTCCTCTAGACTAAGGTGCTTCCATTACACCTTCACCTGTCCAATGGTGTGGTTCCGAAGGGTGATCTCCCTCTGCCCGAGGATACAGTCCGGTTCCACCAGAAAATCTCCTTTTGGTTCCACCTGTACATCATTCCAGTTAACAACATGAGTAGCATCATGAACATATTTCTTTAATACAGAAATGTGAAAAACATTATGTACTCTTAAATTTGGTGGTAATGCTAATTGATAAGCTACTTGTCCAATCCTAGACAAAATTTCAAATGGACCACAGTAACAAGGTGCCAATTTTGCACAACTTCCCAATTTCAGTGAGCTCTTTTTGGGCCTTACCTTGATGAACACATGTTCACCTACCTGAAACTCCCTTGGAGTTATTTTTAAGTCTGCTTGACTTTTCTACCGATCCTGTGCAACTTTCAGATTACTTTGCACCTGTTTTACAATTTCTTCGATTTCCTTTAACAGTCCAGGATCTAATACCAATCTATCTACCAGATTACTCCAAGAGATAGGAGTATTACATTTTCATCCATATAAAATTTCAAAAGGACTAAATATGGCTGATGTCTGATAATTATTATTATAAGCAAATTATGTCAGATGCAAATAATCCTCCCATTTACCTGGATGGTCTTTCACATACATTCTTAATAGATATTCCAGTACTTGATTTACCCTTTCAGTTTGTCCATCTGTTTGTGGATGGAATGAAGTACTAAAATTGAATGTAGTGTTTAACCCTTTAAACAAAGACTTCCAAAAGTTTCCTGTAAATTTAGGATCTCTATCTGAGATTATGAATTTTGGTACTCCATGCAATCGGAAAATCTGTTTTAGAAAAATATCAGCTATGTTTGCAACTTTATAAGTAGTCTTAACAGGTATAAAGTGAGCTGCTTTGCTTAACTTATCAACTACTACCATGATAGAATCATTCTAATTTTGATTTCTAGGCAGCCTAGTAATAAAATCTAGATTAATTATCTCCCATTTCCAGCTAGGAATGGGTAATGGCTGAAGTAATCCAGTTGGGTGTTGATGTTCAGTTTTCACCTGCTGACATTCGAAACACTTAGCAATATACTCTTCTACTTCAATCTTCATATTTGGCCAAAAATACTCTTTTCTTAACATAGTGATAGTCTTTTGATAACCTGGATGACTTAAGTATGGAGTTTTATGAATTTCATCCAGAATTAATAGCTTAACTTTAGGTACATTAGGTACATATATTCTGTCTTTATACAACAAAAATTCTTTTGCATTTAAACTGTAACCTTTACTTAAGCTTTCTGTTGGATTTTCTTTGGTTTTTACTTGTAAAATTTGGTAAATTTCATCTTGTTGTATTCCCTTTTTAAGCTGTTCATCCAAATTAGTAGCATAAGTGCTGATAGCTGCTGCAAAATTCAGCCTTGCATTCCTACTTAATGCATCAACAACTTTATTTTCTTTACCTTTTATGTGCTGAATTTTAAAATTGTACTCACTTAAGAAAGCTAGCCACCTAGCTTGTCTAGCATTTAAATTTGGATGATCTAACACATACTTCAATCCTTTATTATCAGTCATTAAAATAAATTTTCTGCCAATTAGGTGATGTCACCACATTTTTAAAGCGTGAATAACAACTGCTAATTCCAGATCGTAAGTTGCATAATTCTTTTCATGAAATTTTAACTTTCTAGACTCATAGGAAATAACATGCCCTTCTTGAGTCAGAACACTGCCTAAGCCATCATTGCAGGCGTCAGTGCACACTGCAAATTATTTATTAGGATCAGCTATTCTTAAAATAGGTGTGCTGGTTAATAAAGTTTTTAACTTTTTAAATCTTTCCTCATATTTCTGATTCCATTCGAACTTCTTTCCCTTCTTCTGCAAGTAAGTTATCATATTTCAGTTCTTGAAAAACCTTCAATGAACCTTTGACAGTAACTGGTAATGCCCATGAAGGATCGAACATCCGTCACATCCTTAGGAACTGGCCAATCTTCGATTGCCCTTATATTTTCAGGATCTATTGAAATCCCTTCCTTGGTCACCACATGACCTAAGTACCGAATCTTATCCTTAAAGAAATCACATTTACTAAACTTTACGAAGAGTTGATGATCTTGCAACTCTTGCAAAACAATTTTTAGATGTTCTCTGTGTTATTCTTCAGTTTTTGAATAGATTAGAATTTCGTCGATAAACACGACCACAAACTTATCTAAATACTTATGTATAACGTTGTTCATTAACACATGAAAACAGCTAGAACATTAGTAAGCCCGAATGGCATGACGACAAATTTGTAATGACCATATCTAGTTCTGAAAGCTGTCTTAAAGATGACTTCATCTTTAATCCTGACTTGATGATATCCAGGCCTTAAATCTATTTTTGAAAAAACCATGGATCCATGTACTTGATCAAATAGATCATCAATGCAGGGCAACAGATATCGATTTTTAATGGTCATCTTATTTAACTGATGGTAGTCTATGCAAAGTCGCATGGTTCCATCCTTTTTCTTAACGAAGATGACAGGTGCCCCCCAGGGAGACACACTAGGTCAAATATACTTTTTTTCAATTAGTTCTTTTAATTGAGACTTTAATTCATTAAGTTCCAATGTGTTCATTCGATAAGGGGCCTTTGAACTAGGTACTGCACCTGGTACTAGTTCAATGGTGAAATCCAATTCCCTTTTCGGAGGTAGTCCCAGAATTTCTTCAAGGAATACATCAACATACTCTCTTAAGATTGGTATGTCTTCCACTTTTAACTTATCTATTTTAATTAGACTCTCTTCATCGGTTATTGTTACTGCATAAGCTTTACATCCCTTCTTAACAGCTCTCTTAACCTGTAGGGAAGAGATCTGCCTTATGGTGGTATTTCTAGGGATTCCTTTTACACTTACATGTTTTCCATCACTATTTAAACATGTGAAAGTTTTATCATAACAATTTAAAATTACCCTATGTTGTTCTAACCAGTCCATACCAATCAGCAAATCATAAGAACCAAGAGGCAATAAATTAAGCTTGACAACAGTTTCAAAATGATCCATAACTACTGCACATTCTTTTAGAAAACAAGTTACCTTTCTTTTAGCACTAGTGGCTAACTGAACTAACCACAAATTCTCAAAATTTTCAACTAATAACTTACATTTTTCTACCATTTTAGGTGCAATATAACTGAGACTAGCTCCTGGATCAATCAAAATAGTTACAGGGGTCTGATTTATCATAGCTTCTACTTCCACCATGGAATTCTGATATTCTGCTTGTCGATTCTCCAAGACTGCGTTGATTCTGGGCATGGTCCTCACTAGTTCCCCAACGGTCATCTCTTCTTGTATGGTATGAATATTGTTAACAGTCTTCTTCCGATTAGGATAGACTGAAGCATAGTGTGGGCCATTACACTCCCAACACTTTACAGGTTCTTTGCGCTCAAAGTTCTTGGTAAAACTTCCATGATTATTAGAAAATTCCTTACCCTTAGAATTATTCTGATTGCTGGGTGTACTATTCTTATTTCCTTGGAAGTTCTTATTATTAGGATAATTTCTAGCCTTATTGCTCTTAGAATTTCTGTTGGGCACAAAATCCTTCTTCTTTTGTTCATACTGGTTATTATTTTTCTTGGCTCTCTAGTTGGCCAAGCTTTTCTTCTTCTGATTTTGTTCAAAATAGAAATTAGCCTTCCTCATAGCTTCTTCTAAAGTCTTTGGATTGTCATATTCAATCCTATCCTTAATATTATAAGGTAGACAACTGAGGAATCATTGTACCTTTGGTTTCTCATCTAGAAGGTATGGTACATACCTAAGTAGACTTAAGAACTTGTTTTTCAGATCTTTCATTGTCATTGATCCTAACTTCAGCTCATAAAATTATTTTGCTCTTTCCTCATAATATTGCTTAGATAGAAATTTCTCTTTAAAATACGTCTTAAAGGTACTCCAGTTTACATTTTTCTCTTTTATTTCCTTAACTCTTTTCAAGTCCTGCCACCAAATGTTAGCCTTTCCTGAGAGGTTATAAATAGCCATTCTAGCCTTTAACTGGTTAGAATAGTTATATATTTGGAAGTACTTTTTCATCCCAGATAACCAGGATTCAACTTCCTCCCCCTTCTCAGTCTCTCCATTAAAGGTTGGTGGTTTTATATTTTTGAATTCCCTGGAAATATCCTCATAATGTTTGTATTTCCTCTTCTTAGTGTACTGATTATCATCACTACTGTCACTGGTAGAATGGTAATTTGTTGTTCACCAAACACCTCAGAATATGAACTACTTTCAATTTTAGTATGTTTCATCTTTTTAGATTTACGTTGATGACTTGTATCTTTTGATTATGTTCTTCTACCCCTACCCTCAATTTGAAACTTTTCAGTTAGGATCTGATTTAGCTCTTCTTGAGCCCTCGGAATCCTTTCATTTTCTCGCTTTACAGACTCCATTTCAGATTTTAGGTCTTTTACAATTTGTAACATTTTTGAGGAATTGGTAGTTAAATCCTCTGGTATAGGATCTCCTGGTAAATTTCCTGGTTCAGTAACTAGAGATTCCTCCTCTGCATATTCTTTCAGCCTTTCCATACCTGTCTGTTAAACTTCAGAAAAAAATTTCTCTGTTGAATAACATTTAAAAGAAAGTAAGTCAACATAATAATTCAGTTTACTGTTTCCTAAAAACTAGTTGGGCTTCATCAAGGCCTAGTGTTTGAACCTTGTGCTCTGATACCACATGTCAAAACCCCAAATTTTAACAAAAAATTAAAATTTTGAAATCACATAAAATGCTGGAACTGCAGTTCACTAACAGCTAAAGGTTATCAATAAAAGAAACAGTTAATAGATTAGTTTTACATAATCTCAATTATGTTATCTCGGCAGTTTCCTTTTCGGAAACAAGATTAAGTTTAACTTGCGCATTATTTCTATGTTCAGTTTACTGATGAATTTTTATTTATGACAAGTAGGTGCAAACTAATTTGAAATCTTGGGCTTACTTATCATTTATGCTAACGTAGAAATATTACTTGCTCTTACAGGTTTACAGGTATGAATGATCGAGTAACGTTTTTAAAATTCATAAAGTATGCAACAGTATTTCTATTTGCAAGTAATAAGCTTAGTAAATAAGCTGCTATAATTCAACAACTTATGTAAGGTAAAACAGTTTGTTTTCTTCAGTTGTTCTTGTAAGCAAAGTTCAGATGATTGAGTTTTCTTTCTTTTATTGTACGTAATAACAGTAAAATACTTACTATAGCTCTAAACTTGTAATCTTAGCTACTTGATTACTTCTACTAAGCATAACTTGCAACGTTATACTGATTGTACTTTGGGTTATTAAATATTATCATACCACTTACTTGAGTAATAAGTTGCTTGATATTTAACTTCTGTAGTGACACTTACGGTCTGCAACCATTTGACATTAATGTTGATGGATGTAAAGATGTTAGTGTCTTTCTCCAAGAAAACACTGCTGTCTATATGTTTTAAGTCTAAGTCGAACTATGAAGTTCTATTGGTTATAGACTCAAGTAGGATCAATCCCTTTTAAATCTTATTACTCTATAATACTTACCTTGTATTAATATTACCGTCTACCAACAGTTTCTAAGGTAGATGTTTATATAAAAATCAACCTTTATCCTATGCTAAACACTAGTTATTTGTGGAAGCATGAAATCATTCTACTGATTATAAGACATGGTAGTTACCAGCAAAATGCCATCTTGAGAACCACCAATGACTTATTAAAGTCTAAATTCAATTAGACTAAGTAAAAGTATGCTATAAATAATCTTTTACCATACTGTCATTTTTATCGTTAATTTCAATCGATCGTTGTTTTTGCAGAAATATATTATTATGTCCATAGTCATACAATTCTGTCATTTGAATGAAATTCCTAAACAAGTCTAACAACTTTGTCTTTGTAAAGAATTTAAGAATTCTAAACTTTAAAGTGCTAAACAATTTTTATTATAAACTCCACTTGAGTTATGGGTTAGAGGAGTCTAGCCCTGCGTTGATCATAATATATATATATAAACATAGTATTGTATTGTTGTTCTAAGATTTACATATTTTAACTTGGTCTTTACATTAACCAATTAGTTATTATAAGTCACTATGGATAAACATGGAAATCATAATGATCACACTATAATATCGACATTTGTAAATGATTTGTTACATCAAATCGGAAATGATTTGTTTAAGAAAAAAAGTTCTTGTTTTATAAAACAAATATAAACAAATCAAATTAGTTTCGAACTATATGATTATCATATCTTCGAAATGTCAACGTTTTGAAGTTTGATAATATCCATCACCAAACAACCTTATGATCGACACGTAAAATGTGATTGATGGACTTTATACATGATTGATCACATAGTTTTTGCATAAATGTTTCACGGATCATTATAAAAATCATTGTAAATTATTTGCACGTAGGTGACTATATAGTTCGATCCATGCACCGTCAAATTTTTCTAGTGGCATGTGGACTTCTCCTTTCCATGCAATAGTAATATAAAATCCTTGTAACCCTATTATTTTTCATTTCCCTCCGTAGTTTGCAGGCCTTTGGCCGCTCTGCAACCATTCTCATGGCGGCCATGTTACCTTACTGGTTGTTAGTGGTGTTTCGAGTCCTGGTTTGAGTTGTTTTCAGTATTCACCATTCGGTCTCAAACGCTTTCTTTAAATTGTGTGTCCTGTCTCTGTAAGGGTTTTTGCTGAGATTTGAAGCTTAAGGCTTGCAGCCTGTGTGTGGTTCCTTGCTTGTCCATTCGTGGCCTGCCATTACAGAGATAGGTTGATGTTTTCTTGCTGTTGGTTTAAGCACTGCCCTCGTCGTAGGGTTTGAGGGTCTCATTTTCACGCCTTGCATTGTTGGTGATAGCTCCAGCTTCACTGTCTAGTCCTTGCTTGGCCGTTGCCCATACTTCTTCTTGCTGTTGCTATCAGTGGCTTGTACATGCGTCTTCATCGTCTCTATCATTGCGAGTATGAAGGTATGGTTTCTTTTTATGCTGGTGGCGGTGCTACTGTTCCTTCATGGCTATATAACCTTCGCTTCCAGGTAACGTAATTACTTTAAAGTTTTTTTAAAACTAAACCTTATTTCAATAATCAGTTTTGAAATCATATTTTAACTAAACTTAGGATTTTCTCTTTGCAGGTGACAGTTCACTCATCTCATGGTAAAGATACTTCAAGAAAAGGACCGGCACTCTGGCTACGGGTAAGCCCTGGTTATCAAATGGCATTCCTTGCTTATGCAGTCCTTAAGGGACAGTTTCCAGTTGGAAAGTTACAGCCTGGTAGTTACCCTTCATGGGTTATTGTTCTTCAGATTACTAGTTTGGTTTTTGTTATACCCTTGCTTCTAGCAAGGTACTCCGGCTCAAGCCGTGGCTTGTAAATGTTTGTTTACTTGTTTTTGTACAATGTTATGTTAATAGATCTCATGTCCTGTCAAGACATACACTATTTAGCTCTAAAGCATAGAGATTTTCTCTTTTGAGCTCGAACTCAGTTTAATTTTAAGCTCTTAAGGTAATTTCTGTAAACTAGGGTTTTTACCCTTATTCGACTGTGTAATAGAAATTTTTGTTGTATATTAACTAGTTTGTATTTAAGATATTGTTAATAGCTTAACCTGTTATTCCATGATATTATAATTATTTAATTACAAGCTCAGATATTCATGCTAGGTTTCCTGTAGGTAACCTGTGTGTAAAATAATTTCTTTAATTTATTCTTTAAGTTTTAGTTTAATAATTAATTGATTTAATTATTGTTACAGGTGTATAGTGTATTATATTACCATAGTTATCTTTTCAATGTCCTTAAAGGACTATAATAGTCTACAATAGTTTTGTTGTTTGGTAACAATTAGTCCAAATACCTGGATTATCATTTAAATGATTGTTATTTACAAATATGGTTGTTATTAGGGTTTCGACCCTATACTTTCTTTTACAAGTAAATTTGTTTATAATAGTTAAAATAATTAGTTCTTTTATAAATAACATTTATTAAATATTATTTACCATCATATTCTAGTTGTTATTATTAAATAAAATATAGATAGGGTTATTAAAGTTATTTGTTCAGATGTTCTTCATCTCTGTATTTAATTTATCTATAAAAATTAATTATGTTAGCAATACCCTACTTGAAGTATGAACATTTGTAGATATAGTCAGTTATTATGAATAGTAAATAAACTATGTATATCATACTTTATTCTTTCCTTCGCAGAATAAAATAAGTGTTTTATCTAAGTTATTTCTTCTGCCTCTGTTACAGGTTAATAGTATAATTTACAAAATAAAGTACTGCGTAAAAGTAATAACTTATCTACTTGAATAACTTGTTAATATAATAACCTGCTATCTTTAAAGTATCATGGCTATTTCTTTTCTAGCATTCTTACAACAACAATCTGGTTAAACAATAAACTTAACTAACAAGATATTGTCCTTCTCTGATAACAAACTACATACAAAAAAAAATAGATTACTCTGATATTATGAAATGCATAATACATCTATTCATTTCAGATTTCTATCATATCCTACATCTACTTAAATTACACTGCCTGTGCTAGAGTACGGTCTGGTCCATTCCAGATGTGGAAAAACACAGGTTAGGATTATTTTTCATCAATTTCATAATCAATTTCTCAATAAACTAAAAGATTACTAACTCTATCAATTCACAACTAAACATTTAACATTCAATAATCAGTCAGACTCACATTTAAACATTCAACACAGTAAAATTAAAAGATTGTAGAACCTGATTAAGCTGGACAACAACAACATTGGGAGGCCGTTCCTCCCTACCAACTCCTGGAGAGTGCTCAAACAACGTCTCCTCAGGACCCCCGATCCTACTCCTGGTCTCCTTGGCTGAGAACTGGTGGAGCAGCAAACAAGATACTAGTCCAAATGACTTAGTAATCACTCTGCACTCAACAGTAAGATCCTTTAGCTAAAAATTTGAACTAGATCACTTTTTGCATTTAACCCCTCAAAACATCTTCCACAAATTCCCTTGCCATTGAAATCCTCTGAAGTACATTCACCTAAGTGATCACTTCCCTAGAATGAGCAGCCTCAGCTCTCTTCAATGGGAATTTTTATCAAGATTTCCTAGGTCTTTTGGGTCAGTTGTCATTAATTGAGCCACCTGCTCTGATCCCACTTTCTTGGGGGATCATGACCCCAAATGTAGGGAGGTTTCCACCTGCAACAATTGGAAGTGTTTGAGGATGCTGCCACTTATCTATTTGCTCTCCACCCAGTCTTCTCCACCAACTTGACCAATAAACACTCTTTTAACGGCTCTCCCAAGCTGTTGTCTCCACTTTTATTTATTTAAAATTAAAATATTCAGAATTACATTCAATATCCTTGACTCTGCTTAGTCATCAATTACAACTTAGCATAAAATTTAACATATTGTCTTGAATAAAATCAATTATGATAATATTATTTTTACAAAATTGGGGCATGTGTGAGTTTTATGCATGCCTTGAGAGTGGAAAGGTTATATAGGTCAACTGACTTGATCTGTATAAGAAAACCCCAAAAACATTGTAAGTTACCAGGAATCCTCGAGCTACAACCTAGAGGAGTTTCCTGGAGTGATAACAAATTGACGCCACTGCCGGGGATAGGAGATTGAAGCTCAGCTTCCCTGGGAGATGACATAGATCCATGCTTTGATGATAGACAAAGCTTGGACACTATTATGGTTGTAATCATCTATCTGGCAACTCCATTGATATAAGGTGGCTTCAAGAAGACCAAGTACTAGAGCAAACCCAAAGGGGCCACCAACAACACCAGTTTCAAATCTAGAAGAAATTTTGAGGAAAGCTAGGGCTTTACTAAGACAGACCAGCAGTGCTGCACAAAAAGCTACATCAGGTATTTCAAGAAATCTTTCTGCTATTATTTCTTCTGCTGAAATTCTTAATTCCTAGGAAATTTTAGATACATCAGAAAAATCTAGGGGTTGGGCATCTTCAAGCACTGCTGCTTGTGAAGATCCAATCCCTGGTGACTCCATTGGGATAAGTATACTAGGTATCTTCATCAGTGATGCCTTCCACAACCCTTTCCATACCCATTTCCAATATGGCTGCCCCTCAATTGACCAAGATGGAAAGGATCCTGGTAGCTAGGTATGCACCCCTAATTTTGCCAAATCCTCTCAAAGCCATGCCTATTGGGGATTATCTCAAGTTTATGCCTAATTTTACAAGGGAAGGGGATTTCACTGCTGAAGAACATACAGAGGATTTTTACAGATATGCTGAAAATATTAACATAGAACAAGAAGATGTATGGACTAGGGTTTTTTTGCAAAGCCTAGATGGCCAGGCTAGGAAGTGGTTTAAGGAACTGCCTGCTGGATCGGTGGCAGGCATAGAGGCCCTAGATGAAATTCTCCTAAAGCATTGGGGAGAAAGGAGAGACCACCTCTACTATATCACGGAATTCAGTAACTTGAAAAAGGAGAATGGGGAGTCTGTCTCCAACTTTACCAAGAGATTCAACAATATGTACAGCAAGATCCCCACCGAAATTAATCCCATCGATACCTCATCTAAGATAACTTACGCAAATGCCTTTGACTCTAACTTCTGCCTACTTCTCAGAGAAAGGAGTTCTACCTCCTTATCACTCATGCAGGATGCTGCCCTGGAGGTAGAGTCAAACATTCTGGCATCTCAGAAGGTCAAAGGGAAGATAGACAGGAAAAAGTAGCCAGCAGACTCTAGTGGGGCTTCTGCATCAAAGAAAAAGATTGACAAAATGACCAAATTTTTAGATAACCTGACTGTTGAAATGTATAAATTGAAGGACCAAGGACGTCTATCGGTGAGGGGTAAAGGGCCAAGGGACTTTTCTCCTCGAAACCCAAATTTTGTTCCTTATAGAAGAGGAAACCCCCCAGTTCAGATTCTCAGAAGGGAGAGGAATCAAGGGGAAGACCAAAGGATAAGAGCTCCATTTCAAAATGTTGTATTAGAAGAAGAGCCAGAATTCATTGAAGAAGAAGGAGAAGCTAAAGACAATATCCACTGAATGGAGGATGAGGTGGACTGCTCTTTTCTTACATAGGCAGAATATGAGGAAGCCCTGATTGTTGAGTAGATCACTGAAGAGACTATCTATCAGGCTGATGGCCAGGGAGGTTACAAACTGAGGTCTAGGATGGTTTCTCCACCCAAGAAGAATGCCGTACCTATCAAGCAGCCTACTGTACCAGCTAGAAAGGTTGTTGTCATACCAAAGAAGGTGGCTATTACATCCAAAGCATTGCCAAAACCAACACCTTCAGTCACACCTGATCAAGTCCAACTCAAACCTACAACTCATGAGGTAAGGTTTCTAGATAGGCTGCATTATTCTTTCAAACTTGAGTCTAAAATTCAAAAATTGAAAATCCCTTTCCCTTTAATTGAGCTAATGAAGAATGATGCATTCAAGTCCTCCACTGAATTCCCTTCAACCCAAGGTGCACATTGACATTGACTTTCTGAACCTGCAAGATGACAAACCTGTTGTAACCCCGGGCCCCATGATCGAAGACCTAAAGGACTCATGCCCACCATTCTACATATCCTTGAATATACATGATAAAATCCTCCATAACTGCCTGCTAGATTTAGGAGCCTCTCATAACCTAATGCCAAAAGATGTGATGGATGAGCTTGGCCTCAGCATCACCAAGCCCTACCATGATTTATTCTCCTTTGACTCCAGGAAGGTCAAGTGCTTAGGTCTCATAAAATACCTTTCTGTGAACCTAACTCATCTACCTTCGAAAAGCATCATGATGGACATTGTAGTGGCTGATATCCCTCCAAAATTTGGCCTCTTGCTGTCTCGGTCATGGAGCAAAAGACTAGGTGGCACCCTTCAAATGGATCTCACATATGCTACCATTTCCATGTTTGGAGGAGAGACTAAGAGGATGTATAGGGAAAATCAGCTGGCATACATTATAAGCAAGGAAAGCAACTCAGTGAATCACCCCATCTATGCAGTGGACACTGATTTTGGGTCATGCATTTTGCAAATAGATGATTCTTAGCAAACATCAATCCAGCTCACTCAACCCACCTATCAGCGGGTCGAAGAAGTAACCACAACAATGTGGACCATGTATTTTGATGGGGCTAGCACTCAAAGCTCAGCAGGTGCAGGTGTAGTATTGATCTCCCCATCTAAAGAAAACATCCACCTATCTTATAAGCTTGATTTTAAAACCACTAACAACATAGCAGAATATGAAGCCTTACTCCCAGGAGTTAAAGCTGCCAAGGAGATGGGGATCATGTACATAAATATTTTTGGAGATGCAGACCTCATCATACAGCAGGTCAACAACACTTTTCAGAAAAAAAATATCAGACTGAAGGCCTACAGGGACGAGGTATGGAAACTCAGAGACTCATTTATGTTTTTTGAACTGTCATATATTCATAGGGCTTTGAATCACCTGGCTGATTCCCTAGCTGTCTCTGCAAGTCTGTTTGTTCCTCCTTCACCCCCTAAGCTCAGCTATGATGTTCATGTCAAGTACAGACCCTCTCAGCCAGATAATGTAAAATTCTAGAGGGTGTTTGAGAATGATGATGAGCTTAGTAAATTCCTTCAGTTAGTAGATGAATTCTCTGACATACACATAGACCAAAAAAACCTAAACATGGAGGAATCCAAACAACCCAAGTTAAAAGATAAAGTGGCTGATTAGAACATTGTCCAATTGCCCAGCAACTACATACCCCGAGGTCTAGTACCATTGGAAGAACTGTTTGATCACAATGACATCCCTTTCAAGCCTGCCAAAATGGAGCTAGATCCCACTATCCAAGGGAAAAACATAGGCAGCTAAAGCCATCCAAAACTGATAAATCTATCCACTAGGATGGCTGCTGGTCAGAAGTCTAAATTTTGCAGCTTGATAAAAGAGTTTGTTGATGTCTTTGCATGGGAGTATAGTGACCTAAAAACATATGACACCAACATCATCCAGCACAGGATTCCTTTGGAGAAGGACACCATTCCTTTCAAATATAAGCTGAGACCCATCAACCCTCTCCTATTACCAGTGATTGGAAAATAGATCCACAAGCTCCTCAAAGCCAAGATCATAATTCCCCTCAGGTATTCCAAGTGGATTGCAAACCTAGTAGTGGTAAGAAAGAAAAATGGAGAAATCAGGTTGTGTGTGGATTTTAGAAACCTGAACAAGTGTTCCAAGAAAGATAACTATCCACTGCCCAAGATGGAACACCTACTGCAGAAAGTATCGGGGGCTAGGGTTATGTCCTTCCTTGATGGCTTCTCTGGATACAACCAAGTTGCTGTGCACCCAGATGACCAAGAGAAGACTGCCTTTACCACCCCCTGGGGCACCTTCATGTATGCTAAAATGCCATTTGGGCTAATGAATGTTGGGGCTACTTTTCAGAGAGCTATGGACCTAGATTTTGTAGGGCTAAAAATAAGTTTGTGCTAATATATTTGGATGAACTAACAGTTTACTCTCACAGCTATCATGTCCACTTATAACATCTAAAGAAGGTATTTCTGAAGTGCAAAAGGTATGGAATATCACTAAACCCCAAGAAGTCCTAGTTTGCACTCAACGAAGGAAAGCTCCTAGGCCACATAGTCTCAGCTGAAGGTGTAAAGATGGATCTGGTGAGGGTGGAAGCAATCCAAAAGCTGTCAATACCAAGGTCAAAAAGATAAATTCAGTCCTTTTTAGGCAAGATAAACTTTGTCAAAAGGTTCATTCCAAATTTCTCTGAGCTGGTAAAGCATATAACAGTCATGCTAAAAAAGGATGCAGATATAAAATGGACTGACCAGGCAAGAAACTCTTTTGAAGACATTAAGAAAGCCATCATGGAGGCCCCAACCCTGATTAGTCCCGACTACACCAATGGTTTTTACATTTTCTCTTTTGCATCTTATGACACAGTGGAAGCTGTACTATTACAAAAGAATGATGAAGGTCTTGTTCATCCAATTGCATTCTTCAGTAGAACCCTAAGAGATGCTGAGCTGAAGTATGACCCAATTGAGAAGCAGGCTTATGCTCTCATAAAATCTTTGAAGACTTTCAGAACCTACATTCTCCATGCAAAGGTCATTGCATATGTCCCTTCAGCTGCTATGAAGGATGTTTTGACTCAGCCTGACATTGATGGGAAGAGAGCTAAGTGGATTGCCAAACTCATTGAGTTTGATGTAGAGGTGAAACCCACCAAGATGGTAAAGGGATTAGGTCTGGCCAAAGAAAACTGTGAACTGATGGGAATAAATTTCATATGTGTCAAATCAACAAAGGTGAAGACTATGGTAGCAGCAGAAATAGAAGTAAATCAAGATCATAATGACATTCCATCAATAGCTGAGAACATATCTTCATGTGAGTGGTACTCAGGTATCATTCAATTTTTGCAAAAATTAGAAGTATCTCCTGATCTCACTCCTAACCAGGCACGATCTCTTAAGTTGAAATCTATTAAATTTTACATAATTGACAAAATGTTGTACTAGAGAGATCAGTCTGGAGTTTTGCTAATGTGTCTAGATAAAGAGGAAGTAGAGCGGGTCATGCATCACTTTCATTTCAGCACATGTGGAGGCCACCACTATTGGAAAACCACATCCCACAAGATCTTAAGAGCAGGATACTATTGGCCAGTCCTCTTTGCTGATGTATGCACTGTTGTAAGGGCCTGTGACCAATGCCAAAGATTTATAGGGAAGCAGCAGCTCAAATCCTTGCCCCTTAGGTATGTTACAGTGAATGGGCCTTTCCAGCAATGGGGTCTGGATTTCATAGGTGAAATAAATTCATCCTCCAGTGGACAGCATAAATGGATCTTAGTAGCCACTGACTACTTTACAAAATGGATAGAAGCAGTACCTACCAGGAATGCCACTCATCAAGTCATAATGAGATTTTTATATGAGAATATCTTTAGCAGGTTTGGCTGCCCAGTAAGGTTAGTAACTGATAATGCACCAGCTTTTAAGGCTGGGGCATTAGTTAAAATGTGTGAATCAATGGGTATTCAACTGGCACACTCCACATCCTATTATCCCCAAGGCAATGGCCTGGCTGAGTCATCCAACAAAAGCTTAGTCAGAATCATCAGGAAACTGCTGGAGACAAATCAGAAAAGTTGGGATTCAAAACTTAAGTTTACCTTATGGGATGATAGGGTAATAGACAAAAGATCCATTGGGACTTCTCCATTCAAGCTAGTTTATGGCACTGAGGCCATCTTTCCTATCCAACTCATCCTTCCAATGGAAAAGTTCTTTCAGGAAGAGGAGGATGAACCAAATGATATGGTGAGAAGGATGATGGATTTGGTAGAGTTACAACAAATAAGGGAGCAATTTGTAGGAAAATCAGAAGCTCATCAACATAGGATAAAGGACATGTTCGACAAAAGAGAAAAAGTAGACAACTTTCAGGTCGGAGGTTGGGTCCTAAAGTGGGATGCTGTCAAACAGGACAAGGGAAAACATGAAAAATTGACTCTTTGTGGATTGGCCCTTTTGTTACAGACCGAGTATATGAGAATAACACCTTCAAATTTCAGAATCTGGAAGGTGAAGAGGTATTTGATGGCTCAGTGAATAGGCGGTTCTTGAAACTCTATTTTATTTGAGGCTCTGAGGCCTTATTATTGTAAATTAGTAGATAGTAGGTTGTTTTTCTTTCAGAATAAACTCCATGCCTAATGGAACAATAGAAGATAGCTTCAATTATTCTTTTTCAGGAAAGGCATTTTGGTCTGGGGTTCTTGGGACCTCACTGCGAGGTTCCCATCCCCAAGTAGGAGCCAAATGTTATCTCCCAAAATAATTTATTTTGATAGTACGAAGAATTTAACTCATACAATGAAGGATATCAATATCACTGACAATTTTGAAAGCCTTTTTTTTTTTTTTTGGTAAAAATTTCACAAGTTGTAGCTTTCGGTGGCTTAGGAGAGGCTCAAAACATCTCATTAGCCACTGAAAAGGGTTGTCTTCGGTAGATTAAGGAGTGCAACATATACACTGACCACCAAAAGAACATTTTTGACAGCAGGTCGGAGGTTTAATCCTCTACGATGCCGACGTATTGGAGGTTTAGTCCTTTATACCGTCGACACTACGAAAAACTTGTGGTTTAAAGTGCCAACACGTTCAATCTTGGGGTTCCGATTGCCGACAATTAGTGGTTTAAAGCTCCGATGGGTTAGTGGCTAGAGATTTCGATCACCGACAGATTAGTGGTTAGTATTTCCAATTGCCGATGCTTAGAAGTTAGTGGTTTGAATCGCCGACACTACCGCAGTGCTCAGGTTTAAAGCTCCGATGGGTTAGTGGCTAGAGCTTCCGATTGCCGATAGATTAGTGGTTATTCTTTTCGATCGCCAATGCTTAGAAGTTAGTGGTTTGAAATCACCGACACTGCGGCAGCGCTCAGGTTTAAAGCTCTGATGGGTTAGTGGCTAGAGCTTCCGATCGCCGATAGATTAGTGGTTAGTCTTTCCGATCGCTGATGCTTAGAAGTTAGTGGTTTGAATCGTCAACACTGCGGTAATACTCAGGTTTAAAGCTTCGATGGGTTAGTGGCTAGAGCTTCTGATCGCCAATCACGACGTTAGTGGTTTGAGACGCAGACACTGCGGTAGCATTCAGGTTTAAAGCTCCGATGGGTCAGTGGCTAGAGCCTTCAATCACCGATTACGATGTCAGTGGTTTGAAACACCGACACTGTGGTAGCATTCAGATTTAAAGCTTTGATGGGTTAGTGGCTAGTGCCTCCGATCTTCGATCGCGACGTTAGTGGTTTGAAACACCAACACTACGGCAGCGTTTAGATGTAAATCTCTGATCCTTAGTGGCTAGAGCTTCCAATCACTAATCGCAACATCAGTGGTTTGAAACGCCAACACTGTGGCAGCATTCAGTCTCGAGGTTCCAACGTTTTAGTGGTTTGGAGTTTCGATCGCCGAACGAGTTAGTGGTTATAGCTTTTGATCGTCGATCGCGGAGACAAGGTAGAAAATTTCGATGGATTAACCAAGAAAGATCACGTCAGTTAACCACCGAAACACTGGCTTTTGGTGGCAAATTTACAGTGGACCAGCAATAGTGATCACTAGCAACTAGTTCAGTTATTTAATGTTCACTCAGTGAACTAGATCTTCGTCATAGTTAGACAACTAGTTAGGTAGGGTTTGAAACCCTAATTTGAAAAAACTACCACTTTTGAGTATTTTTGTGAAAATAGATCAAGGTTTCGGGATCTGTACTTTTTGTAGAAGGCTATAAAGCCCAAGATCAATTTTATAATAAAGGTTCAACTTCGGGGATTTATAAGCCTATAATGCTTTCACGCTTCTCATTTTACTTATTCATGATATAAGCTCTTTTGTTGTGATCTGTTCATCCATCATCTCTTTCTTTATTGTATTGGTGCCTGAATGTGTATTTAGGTCATTTTCAGATTGATTAAAAAGATGATAGCTGTCATCCTATTGGTTTGTCAGTGCGATTTGATTTATAAATACCATCCTCATCAGGATTTAGCCATTTATATGCATGTGTTTTGTATGTAAGTCTGCCAGCCTGGTGAGTTCTCCATCCCTGCACCTTATTGTTGAACTTCTAAGCAATTGTAACTAAAATCCTTGTAAATGAGTGAGTTTCATGCATGCCTTGAAAGTGGAAAGGTTATATAGGTTAACTGACTTGATCCGTATCAGAAAACCCCAAAAATATTGTAAGTTACCAGGCATCCTCGAGCTACAACCTAGAGGAGTTTCCTGGAGTGATAACAATCCCCATTTTTATTTTTGAGACATTGTTATGAGCATGGGTATGCCCACCTCGTCCATATACATGTCTAATATTATATGTACCTTATCCATTTTTTACAAGCAACACAAACCAAAAGCCACTATATATTGAATGAGGAAACTCTACTCCATTGGGGTCCTCTCTAGTCTCTCCACCATTGTCATTAATTTCCCTTGATCCTATGATATCTATCGACCATACAATGAGATCCTACCCTCACACATCATGGGGGAAATATTTTAGCACCAAAAAATGTTCACCTATCTCTCCATGGTCTAAACCATAGTCATACATCATATTCCTACCATTATTTTCTCCATTTTGACCTTCACAACTAAAATTCCACTAAATATGGTCCAGAACATTATGATTCCTTCCCCATAAATGAAGGAAAGTTGAGAATTTATTGTGATTTATCCCCACTCTCTCCCAAAAGGACCAAAATGCCTTAAAAATGAGAATGGGTAAAAAATCATAGATAAATACCATGGGTAAAAAAACCTTAGATCATCCTATAAATACATTATGAAGGTATCCCCACAAATAATACATGTCATTACTTTTCTCCATTATCATCACACTTTACCATATCATTCCCACGGTGTATGTTGAGCTTGCTACGTACCCATTTGGATCCATTCCCCGTATTTGAAAACCACTAGTGGAGTAGACTGGAGACCCAAACCGTGGAACTGTGGGACCATTTTCTCAGATGGCTACAGTGGCCCAAATTCAAAAGAAAGGTATTTTTTGTTCTTGGTTTGAATTAGTTAGTCGAAAATCTATGAAAAATTAAAATATTGTTATTATTGTCATTGTTTACTGTTGTTAGTCAAAGTCAAGTGATCATTTGCACCATTGACCTCTACCCTATGATCTGGACGATCTAGGGTAAGTGCTTTTGCACGTAGTAGGGGAGAAATCCCCACGACGGGGAAGGTGGGTAATCCATGGAAATTCCCCAGGGAACTTTTGATTCCCACTATATAATTCACAAATAGGTTATAGTAGAGGGAATTTTCCATGACTAGTGGGACCATTCATAGTGTTCGAAAGGAGAATTATGGAGGTAGCATATGGTATGATTCTCTAGGTGAGGGTGTGTAAGGAAGGAGGGAGTTCAATAATGTCATATATTTATTTACTTTTATTCATTTATTTGATTGTGTTGATGCTTAGTTTGTATTGAGATTGATGCATAATTGTATGATTGATTGCATATTAGACACCTTGGAAAGGATTTAAGAGCATGTTGTAAATTAGGGTTCCATAATTGTATTAGTGCAAGTGAGAAATTTATGTTATATTTCCAAATGTATAAATATATTGTCTTCACAATGGTATTCACTATCTATATACTTGATTAAGTCTTGAATTGTTATTATGGGGTTATAAATTTGATATGAAGTTTCTCAAATGGGGTGGTATGTAATACTCCAACCTTAGACACTAGTATAAGTATGAAAAGCATATGGTAGTAGTAAAAGGTCATTTATTTTATAAAATTAATAAATGAATATGTGCATTGTAATTTTATTTACGTGCATGGATGACATGTATTTCCATCCATACCAAATCAAGAAATTGAGCAAAATTTGAAAATTAAGTAATAAAAGCAGGCAAACCCAAGGGGAAAGGATCTAGTCTTACTAGTTGATTTTGGGGGGTAGTTGCTTGTTTGTGTTGGTTTTCTGATATTTGTGAGTGCACCTATTTTAGAGCGCAAATAAGGAAGAGGATATTGTTGTAATAAGGTTTATAAAGAAGAGAGTAAGGTCTTACCCGGTCTGGCGTAGAGTAATTTGTTGAGGGCTTTAGGGCCTCATCTTCTGCCAGAGGTTGGTTGGGTGGAGACCCCCCCACCAATTGTTGTTAATGATATAAGAGCTAGTGATTAAAAAAGGACAAGTTTTTTCATGCATAATTGGTTAATTTGGTCATCGATCACATAAGTAGAGATTCTTCTCTTTGGGTTCCAGTTTTTAAATTTTGTATTACCTGAACTGTATTAGAATTCGTTAAACATAGTATCCAAACACAAGAATTTGTATTATGAAAGTTGACCTCTATGTTCTCTAGTTGAAAGGATCAATGTGTTTAAGTCCCTAATGGGATCATCGTCAAGAGCTCAACTTCAGTTGAAAACATGTTCACCTAATCATAGACATTCACTTATTGCATAAATAATGGAAATCATGATTTTTTTCTTATTATTATTTAAGAAAATACTCTCAAGGGTCGCCTCATGTTTGGAGGTTCATTTTTAGTGTATGAATTAAATGTTTCCAATTCTCATTAATATTCCATCCTTCATCTATGCTTAGGTTGTTTGTATTTAATTCAATTTCAAAGGCTTCCATGACTTTTTTGTGTAATGTTCGACCTTATCAATGATTTTGGATTTATCCATACACACAAGGTGTCTTGTTTCTAGGGAGTGTTCATCTAGGGCAGAATTCTTTGCTCTATTCCATTTTAGATCTGCATTATATTATTTTAGTTTAATCCCTAGTGATCTACAAGTTTTTCCAATGTAGAATTTCCCACACGAACAAGGTATGGAGTATACCCTCTTGTACATGCTTGGGTTGATAGGGTCCTTTATTGATTCTACCATCTTCCTTATGATGTTAAAAGGGGAGAAAGACACATTGATGTCTCCCTTATTTAGGATTATAGCTCACTTTTCTGAGATACCTTTGGTATAAAGAAGTGAGATTTTCTTTCCTTATGTTTCAATCCTTTGTCTACCATTACCTCTTTTTTTCTCTTCTCATAATTTTGTTAAATTGGCTTACTTTGTATCCTTCATGTTAAAGGTGGGATATAGATTATTTAGTTCTTGTTTCATATTTTCTCCATCTGAGATTCTTAATGCTCGATTTACTATAGTGTTGATCACCCCAAAATTTTGGGAAGGAAAACTCTAAACATTTAATACGAAGTATTCATATTTAAGGGTAAACGTGGTAGAGATGGAGTATCATATGTCCTTGCGTAACTTTTTGCTAATTTGATATGGAGATTTCACGCCTTCATGGATAACGTAGCGAGTTCACGTATTTTCTTTTTAATTATGCTCTAACAAGGGATAGGCTAGTTGCGTATTAGAATTGTTAGTTGATCTCTTAAGGATAATGAATTTGTTTGTCAATAAACACTTACATATTAGTTTTTTTTTGGAAATTTCTCAAGGGATCTACTATTTGATTGGATTTATAATCGGCTTAGAAAAATGGGTTGTTACACCATACATGGTAGGGTTTTGTTAGTCCCTGATATGTTCCTATTTTGGAACTATGTCAGGCATCATATTTTGGAACTATGTCATGGCATAAGTAAATTTGTATTTATATATATTTGTATTGTGTTGTTTGTTGTCTAAGAAACGATGAGATTTCATTATTTCCTCTATAAATTGTTTTAGTTATCATATCATGAGCATATAAAGTATGAAATGTAATGGAAATAGATGAACATATTTCTTAATATATCAGACATATAGCTTTAGATGAAATATAGAGATTGTAGAATGAACATAATGGAAACAAGGTACTATGAAATTAAATCTGATTTCCCAAGAATATAAGAAAATGTATTAAGCATTTTTAATTCAGTAGGTTAACACATAATATTATTGCAGACACATAGTGAGAGTAATAGGGACAACATATTTATTCAATGTAACATATTATGAATCATTCACAACACATTATCTGGAAAAAAGCATTCATTACATCAAATGATCCAAAATGTGGGATGAAAGGTTACCTCATGGGATTTTCATTATATATCTATGCAGCAATTACATGGTAATGGAAGATATGGAGTAACAAAAGAATATTACAAAATAGAAGGACAATTACAGACTGGTCAACCAAAATATCAAAATCCACTTAGCCCAATTACATCAAGATACTAGATAGAAATATATGATAGCTCAAATACATCAAAATGAGAGGAGTTACACTCTGATCTAAAAATGATGATCCTTAGCTTAGATGTAGATCTCCTCTCTTGTAGTTTGTGATCTTTACTATTTGTTATAACATATTTTGTTTGTATGTTATGATATCCCTTTTTTTTATTTCAACCAAAACTACTCAGTTGAGCCTCCATTCTACTGTTTTTTATGATTGTGATGATGAGTAGTATGTTTGCTCGAATGTTGGTATAGCCTTCAGCTAGAATGATGAACATGAATCTATGGTGGTCTCTTCATAAAATAATAAAAGTAATTTAAGGAGGCTGTGAATATTATGCACCTAAGGTCCTCTGAAGCATAGCTAACAAAGCTCATTGAGGAGTTAAGTCCATATATTTAGCCATGTTATCCCATTTGTTTCCCATGGGATACTCAAATGATCTCATCTCCCAAAGACACATATAAATATTTGTGTAATGTGAATAAGAGGATGGTGGTAGATTCTTCAATATTGATTTAAGGTTTGAAAGTAATCCAAATTCATATGATCATTTATCCAATATAACCTAACCTTCGATTCTACTATCAACATCTTCAAATTTAAAATTATCATTTCTACAAAATGTTATCAAATAATCATAATGTTCTTTTGACTTTAGATCCCCATTACCATTGCAAGGGGATGGAAGTCCTTGATTGATACAGTCCTAAAAAAAATTCTTGAATGAATTTTTTATGTCTTTGTAACTTCAGAATATATTCTTATGTATATTATCATTGTATGTTGTTATACCCCCATTGGGGATGTGTGTTACCCCTTTACAGGATGTCTAAATTGTGTCTAGACCTTGAAGTAAAACCTTCGTTGTAAGTCAGGGAAATACTCCCCAGTGTAATATCATGTAATATGTACTTGTAGTCTCTCTAGGAGAAGTGGGACCCATGTGAGATGACATGTAGGCTCGAATGTTATATTTGGTCAATGACTTGAAAGAGTATAAATATGGAGGTGATATCCCTCATTCATACACACCCAACACACTCTCAAGTGCGCATGAGAGAGAGAGATAGGCAGAGAAGGAGAGATAGATATGTGTTGAATACTTCTTGTTATTGCTTTTGATCATCTTACTATTCTGAAGAAGATTGTGGGGTTTTCTCCTTTATGGATTCCCCTGTAAAAATATTTGTTTCTCGTGTATCTTTTATATCTTATGCATCTTGCTATATTGTTATTCTTTCAGATAAATATCCTAGATAATCTAATCAGGTCTTAATAAAATCTAACATGGTATCAGATCCTCTCTGAAAGAAGGCACTCTGCAGCGACAAGAACTAGGGCTTCCTAGTTGAAGGTGTTCTCTCCACAGATCATTAAGCAAAGAGGGCTAGGCTAACTCACCTCAGTAGGGTGCATCTTTTGGTGGAGATAGTTTCTGAATCAGAGAAGTTTCATTTTTACCCTGTCACTAGTGTCAGGAGGAAGTAGGGCATCAAGTATCAGAGGCTTCCCACCTCGGTTTTCATAAAATGACCTAGCTGAGAAACTAGCCTTAAGGAGGTGCATATTTCTATCCAAACAGAATTCTGAAACTCCAAGTTTGGAAAATTAGGGTTTCTCTAACAAACCCTAGGTCATTCTTCTCTGGAACCTGGTCGGACACCTCAAAGAAGTAAGATCCAAATATTTACTATTTCCATTTGAGGTTCTCATTTTGAAAAGATGACTCACCATACTCAACTTGAGGACAAGCTTGGAGGGGTTGATAAATTCTGGGCATGTAAGTATAGAATCTCCTCGATCCTTGAAGAAAATTACTTGGATCAATTTATCTTTGGAGATGTTCCAAAACCAGAGGGAGATGAAGCAAATGTTTCTCATAATAGGAACATGGCTAAGGCTAAGAGAATCATTGAAGATTCTATCAAGGATCACCTCATCCCCCATATGTCTGCATTCAAGACACCAAAGAAAGTATATGATGCTTTGACAATGATGTTCGAAGGAAAGAACATCAATAAAAAATGACTTTGAGGAACCAACTGAAGAATGTGAAGATACATAACATTGAGACTATACAGTCTTACTTCACAAGGGTTTCGCAAATCAAAGAATAACTTGAAGTTGTTGAAGAAAATTTCAAAGAAGGATAAATTGTAATGACTACCCTGAATGGTCTCCCTAGATCATGGGACTCATTCATTCAAGGGATTTGTGCAAGAAGGAAGCTGATCTCTTTCAACGGACTTCAAGAAGAATTTGCACAAGAAGAATATAGACTTGTGACAAGAGAAGAAAAGATGGGAGAAACTGATGATCAAGATCTTGTAGTCTACACCAGGAACAAATTCAAGAAGAAGGAGAAGAAGGAGAACTTTCATCACAACAAGAAGAAATACAAGAAACTGAAGAAGACCAAAAGATATCTTTCAAATGTTTGATGTTATACTTGTGATGAAAAGGGACACTTGGCAAGAGATTGTCCCATCAAGAAAAAGAGACACCATGCTCATATTGTCGAAGATGGTGAACCAACAAACAAAAGATTCAAATGAGAGAAGGATGATTCGGATGAAGAGTATGTGCTAATCTCAACACTTACTCTAACTATAACACACGGAAGCAATGATTGGCTCATGGATATTGGAGCTTCAAAACAAATGACAGGATACAAGGAATCATTTGTCAATATGTCTGAACATGAGTCACCTCACAAGGTGAACTTGGGGATTATTATCAATAGCCCATAAAAGGGATTGATGAAGCTTCATACAAGCTTCACTCCAAGAAATCCTTAAAGATGAAGGATGCTCTATATGTTCCAAGATTGAAGAAGAATCGTATCTCCATATTTGCATTAGATGCAAAAGGAATTAGGGTCTCATTTGTCAATGGCCAAGTTCTGATGTGGTGCAGAGGAAAGACAATAGAGGATGCAACAGTGACTGGAGAAGAAGATAGAGTCTTGTACAAGTTGAAGGGACAACCTTAACAAGCATTGGTTCATGAGTCAATTGAACTAAATGAATTGTGGCATAGAAGGCTTGCACATGTGCACTACAAATCACTACTAATGGAAAGCAAAGCAGTTTTAGGATTTCCAAAGATCTAGGAAAAGCATGAGGGCATTTGCAAAGGATGTGCAAAAGGAAAGAATGAAAAGAATACATTTCCCAACAGTGAGAGCAAGGTTAAAGGAATATTGGAGATGATACACTCAGATGTATGTGGACCCATGTGTCCTAGCTCATTAAGCAGGTATGTGTATTATGTTTCCTTTATAAATTATTTCCCACGTAAGACTTGGATATATTTATTGAAAGAGAAAAGTAAATTTTTCATTAATTTCAAGGAATAAAAATCCTTGGTCGAGAACCATACAGATAGGAAGATCAATATTCTACGATCAGATAATGGCAACGAGTTCACTTCGGAATAATTCAAGGAACTCTGCAGAGAATATGGGATTAAGAGGGAGTTGAGCACTCCATACAATCTTGATCAAATGGGGTTGCAAAACTAAAGAACCAAACCATAATGGGAACAACGAAAGAAATGTTGCTTGACCATTATCTTCCTATGCACCTTTGGTCAAAGGTAGCAATAACAACTATGTATGTAAAAAACCATACTCCTCATAGAGTACTTGACAACAAGATTCTTGAAGAGGAATTCTCAGGAGTGAAACCTGAAGTCAACCATATAATAATATTTGGTTTCCTGGTGTACATACATGTCCCAAAGGAGAAAAGGACCAAGCTCGGTCCTTATGGGAGGAAGGGTGTATTCGTAGGATACATTGATACATCAAATTCCTACCGAATATACTTCCTAGGATTCAAGAATATCGACATCAGTAGAGATGTAACCTTTAATGAAGAATCAACATATTTCAGATCTAGGAGGACTCAAATCTAGGAATTCGAGGAACTTGAAGAGACGAGAGTCCAAGACATGGAAATTGGAGAAGCAATTCCAGAAGACCCTAGATATCACAACATGATAGAACCACAAGAGCCGGTAGAGAAATTCCTTGAGAAGTACTCCCACAAGAGGAAACCAACATGGGCACGGGAGCTCTTACAAGAAGCGAAAAGGTATGGCGCTCCAGAAGGAATACATAAAGAGAGAAAGAGGGAAAATCCCTACAATATATATGTGGCTCTGTTGTGTGACATCATTGATAAATAACCTTCCACCAATGAATAGGCTACAAAAAAGAAAGAATGGAAGGATTCGATGATCAAGGAATCTCAATCGATCATGAAGAATGATGTCTGGGAGGTTGTTCTGAGGCTGGAGAAGAATTCCGTCGTGATTTCAAAGTGGATCTACAAGATCAAGCATGTTGTAGATGGAAACATAGAGAAACACAAGGCAATATTCTTAGCACAAGGTTTCTCACAAAAAGAAGGCATAGACTACGAAGAGACATTTGCACCCATGGATAGGTACACATACATAAGGACCAAACTTGCTTTGGAAAAATTTATGAAATGGAAAGTACACCAGATGGATGTCAAGACAACTTTCTTGAATGGTGTAGTCAAAGAGGAAGTGTACATGGAAAAACCATTAGGATTTGAGACACATGATAGGAATACTCATGTTTGCAAATTGAAGAAGGCCTTGTATGGATTGAAATAAACACCAAGGACATGGTATGGTAGGATGGATAACTTCTTGCTGAGCTTGGGATTTACCAAGAGTAAAGAATATTCCCACCTCTACTTCAAGGTGGGAGACAAAAGACCAGTGATAATCCTGCTATATGTCGATGACTTTTTTCTAACAGGTGATGAGTAAATCATTATAGATGCAAGGAGACTGGCTATAGAGTTTGAGATGAAAGACCTAGGTATGATGCACTACTTCTTAGGCATGGAGGTGTGGCAGAGTGAATATGGAATATTCCTTGGGCAAGGGAAGTATGCCATGGAGATTCTAAAGAGATTCAAAATGTTGGACTGCAAGACTATGGCCACACCTATGGCATCTAACTTCAAGATTTTGAGTGATGATTCATCTGAGAAGGTCGATGCGATAATGTATCATCAAATGATTGGATCATTGATGTATCTAACAAATACAAGACCAGACACCTTTGAGCTAGTTCCTGGTAGGTTCACCTGATAACGCTAAAGCATGTTATAAGGTACCTAAAAGGTACAGTGGATTATGGGCTCAAATATGATGCGAATCAGAAGATCAAACTACACTATTATGTTGATTCAGACTGGGCAGGTAGTGCCACTGACAGGAAGAGAACCTCAAGTTTTTGCTTCAGTTTGGGATCTGGCATGATCTCCTAGTTCAACAGGAAGTAATCATGTGTGGCGCTGAGTACAACCGAGGCAGAGTATGTTTCCGCTTGCTCGGCTAGTTGCGAGGTAGTGTGGTTGTGAAAGATATTGTCTATCTTATTTGATCTCCAGTTGGATGTGACTTTCATATTCCATGACAATCAGATTTGTGTGAAGCTAAAGAAAAACCCAATGTTCCATGACAAGTCGAAGCACATCGAGATAAAGTTCCACTATATCAGGGATATGGTGTAGAGAGGAGCAGTGAATCTCTAGTACATGGCAACAGAGGAGCATATATCTGATGTGTTGACCAAGCCTCTTGCGAGAGTGAAGTTTGAGTACTTCAGAGAAAGACTTGGTGTGATCTAGATCGAGATCCATTGAAAGAGGGAGTGATGTGTTCTAGCATAGCTAGAAAGACGGGTTGTTTGAGTGTAAAATCCTGGCGAAGTTCGTAGGTTTCTTAGACATAATCAGTTTTGTGGGTTATCCTTGGATGTAACATCCTAGCGAAGCTTGTGGGTTATCCTTGGATGTAATCAGTCCTGATACAAAGCATATTATCTCACATTGGAAATGAGACAGGTTATCTGAATGTAAATACTGAGCCCTAGAGTGGTATGCTAGTTATTTGGATGTAAAATGTCTCATGGGTTGTCTGAATGTAAATACTGAGCCCTGGTGTGGTACCCAAGTTACTTAGACATAATATGTCTTGAAGGTTATCTAAACGCAAAATATCCTAGATGCAGGTTATTCAAATGTAATTCCTTGAGGTTGACCAGAAGAATGTAAAACGATCCGGGTGTAGCAGGTTGTTGGGTCATAATTAGTCCTACCATATATATGAGATATATGAAGTTCCCATGTTGATATGATCAGGTCATGAAGCATAAGAGGTGAACCTAGGTAGTTTTTTTAATAGAATGCGGGTTGACCGTAGATGCTTTGGTTGTTTGTTGTTTTGTCTTGTGCAGGACAAAAGAGATGACCTGGATACGATGAAGGTAGAAGAGGTAGGATATTTCCATGGAAATGTGAAGAATATCTTGGACATATTCTATGTGAAGGATTGATCGAGATGTGATGATGACCTGGTAGAGGCTAGGCCTACATCCATCATGAAAAAGGGATGGCACTTTACAAACTTTTGATGATAGATAGTATGGTACGATGATCAAGTTATAATAAGATGATGGCATCATCTATGATGAAGATTCTATGACTCCATGATGATGACGATGTAATGAATACCTGACCAGATGTGTTGATGACTGTGTAGAGAGAGAATACCTTCCTAGTTAGGAGGGAGTGTTTATGTATTTGTAACTTCGGAAGATAATATGATGTATATTATCATTGTGTGTTGTTTTACCCCCATTGGGTATGTGTGTTACCCCTTTACAAGATGTATAAATTGTGTCTATACCTTGAGGTACAACCTCTATTGTAAGTCGAGGCAATATTCCTTAGTGTAACATCATGTAATATATACTTATTGTCCCTTTAGGATAAGTGGGCCCCATGTGAGATACCATGTAGGCTCCAATGTTATATTTGGTCAGTGACTTGAAAGGGTATAAATAGGTAGGCACTCTCCCTCATTTATACACACCCAACACACTCTCAAGTACACATGAGAGAGAGAGACAGACAAAGGAGGAGAGATAAATAGTTGTTGAATACTTCTTATTACTCCTTTTGATCATCTTACTATTCTAAAAAAGTTTGAGAGGTTTTCACTTGATGGTTTACCCAGTTAAAATATTTGTGTCTCATGTATCTTTTATATCTTATGCATTTTGTTGTACTTGTTATTATTTCAGATAAATATCCTAGATAATCTAATCAGATATTAAGAAAAACTCACATGAATTGACATCCTTTTCCTATTGAATCACCTTATCATGCACCATTTGAGACAACTTCTTCTTTGTAATTAGTTTAGATTCCTTCATGATAACGGAATTCCTTTCCCTAATAGTTGGATATTCCAACTATTCATTGGTTTTTTAGTTTAAGATATCCATAACTGACATAAAAATTTCTAGTTTATTTCAATCCCAGTGGCAATCGTTTTGGCTTCATGTAACACATTTGATGATAGGTTCCATTCCTCTTGGGAAATGACAAAGTGATGCTAGTTTTTTTTCAATACAACTGTTATTTCATTACACACCAAATTATTGGACCCTTTCAAATGGTAATTCCAAGAATGTTTCTTGGTGAGATGCTCAACTCTAGTTTTCATGTTTTCTCCTATATTTTGTAAGTCCGAAATTAGAACATCTCTTACCTGTCCCACCCACTTTAAGGCCTCGAATTCTTCCTCTTGCGTTATAATATCCTCCATAATATTGTTGATTTATCCTTCATTGAAGGTCATTTATAACATTGTTCTATACAATTGATCAGTAGAATCAGAGGAGGTGGATGCGAACAGAGTATAACCTTTTGCATACATGATCTTGTAATTTTTTTCTTTGAGTTTTCTTATCTCCTTCTCCAAATTTTATGTTTTCTCCTTATACTCATGTACTATTCTCTCAATTTTCTCTTTTTCTTCATGTACTTCCAACAAATCTAGAATTTTTGCATGCTCAATATTAGGAACAATTTAACCTATTCTTCAAGACATAAATTTCCTTGTCCTTCTCTTTCAAGATACATTGCATAGGGACAGGGTTGAGGGGATCAATAACCCTTTCAACAACTTTATTTTCTAACTTTTTTACCTTAAATTGTTTATCCGTGTTGGATATGTTTTCATTTCTCAACTACTTTTCCAATTTTCCCACTATACTTTGTGGTTTTTTTACACTTATGGTGGACTTCAACACATATTTATATATTACATCCCATGTTTTTCTATGCAAATCCATCTTGTTAAGAGGGATAAAAGTATCCAAAGTATAGGTAATATGAGTTGCTTTGTGTTGATATAGAGTCGATCTCCACCAAAAAATAGTAGACTCAAACAAAACCATTTTGAGTGTACATTGTTTGATATCAACAACCGATAGCTTTCTGGGATTTCCTCCTGATATAAATCCCCCCCTTGGAAACATATAATTTTTCACTTTAACATTCTCATATATGGTTAATGAAAGTAGAACTGCTAATTCAGATATAAGTGGAAGAGTATGAGAATATGTTCTTGTTCCTTGTGTCCACTAGGTTGTTGAAAAGATTTCAAAAATAATAGAAGATTTGGAATAAGATGAAGTTTCTTCTCATTGAGTCTGATGAATAATTAACATATATTGAGGATATGTCATGGGATTATTTGGTTCTTATTTATCCTCATTTGTTCCTTCCATTTCCACATAAGAGATGGCCTCTATATGAGACCTATTTACTCTTGCATTAGTTTTGATAGGAGTAGGAACTATCTAATATTTGGGTTGTTGGTCTGCTTAAAGGATTTTCTAGACTTCTTCCCATCTTTCCAAGTTCGCAATTTTAGCTAGTTGAAACACATACTCTACTAACTTCGGTCTCTTTCACTTCTAAAAATGATTCCCTTTGGATCACAATTCCAACTAGATCCCAAAGGAATATTCAAGGCATTAAGAATCCCTTCAAAAATTGATTAAGATGTATGGGTTTTAACTAGAAAGGGACCAACCTATTGAGGGAGGTTAAATGTCATGACAATTTTATTTCTCACGAAATAGTTCTCGTCTAAATAAAATATTCAATGTATATACTCAAGGGAAAAAATCATAGGGGTCAAGAAAGTAGGGAGCTAGTAGGGGAAGCTCACAACTATAAATCCTAATATTTTTATAGTCTTCAAACAAGAACCATTATCCTATGACTGAGTCTGGACTCAATTGTAGCAACTTTTTATAGTCAAGTAGCATCATAGGAGGTGGATTTCTATACATTGTTGTGTAAATATCAAACATTACCCTATTTACAAACTCATTATACCTCTCATTTGTAGTATGATGCAATAATAGATCAAGAAGTGATTGGGGAAAACAGTCTAGAAACTGGTAATAGTAAGTATGGTTGATACCAAAAGTACTTAACATAAGAGAAAGTACTTAGCTATTCTTATCATATTAGAAAGGAACTGGGAAAAGTTAGGTTTGAAATTAGGCTCAATAGTGGTGGGATTCATTTCTAATAGCAACCCAAATATTATTTGATCAACCAATTTATCACTAGTGTAATCCAAAATTGATAGAGCATAGCCATGGAAATTCTAAGGATTTCAAAAGTAAATTAGATCTAACAGGGGGTTCCCCTACTATTAACTCATCTCCTGGTGATAGTAAGGACTTGAGGAGCCTTACTTATCTTTTGTAGATAGATATTTATACCTAGTGCATGAATAATATTCGTCAAATCATTTGAGTGGTGTCTTTGGTGCAATTTCCAACATCCCTTTGATGAATTCTTTATTAATTGGGCACACCAATGTCACATATTGAGCTATCACTGAACTTCTCCATTGAGTATAGATCTATGCACTAGGAAACTATCTTGAGGAAATGATGTATTTTGGGGACCACTACTGGCAACAGACCTGGATCTGAGAGACGCAGGTAGTCCTGGCCTACTTTGAATTTGTCATATGCCTAGTTAGAAACTAAATTCACAATCTAAAATATAGGTAATTGTATCAAGAACCTTTGTTAATGCATTTGTGGGGTGGTCATACTACACTAATGTTTTGATAGAGGGTTCAAGAGCTTGAGATGGTGGTGCATAAGCCATGGATAATGATTTCAAGGGGAATTCTCTAGTGAAGCGAGGGAATTTAGGTTCACATAGGAATGATGGATGCAATTCTTAAAGACAACTCTCAACAATGCTGAACATTCTTAGGAAATTTAAAAAATTGAATTTTGAGGAATTTGAGGGCTATTTATAGATATCAATTCATGCATTAAATGAAACAACCATGTGGCAATATGTCATTATCTAAGATGGCATTGTGTGGGTTGATGATAAATGATTTCATTAATTGAATATGTAGACACATGGAATAATATTATTGGTGGGACAAACTGACAAGATACTGAGTGATCTTCTTAATTTAGTAATAAAGGCAGTAAGTGGTTTCAAGCTCATGCAAGGAGTGGTTTAGATAAACGTATTTTGGGAGCCTGAATACATGTGGAGGCACCATGTGTATTACATGGTTTTATTTCAAGCTAATGCATTTTCAATAACGCTTGAGCATATTCATGGTCCTAAATCCATGTGCATTGTCGATCTTCTGAAAGTAGATTTACGTCCCTTTTTTTATCATGCAACCTTGATGGAACAACATATCACCTCATTCAGTGACATCATCCTATCACCACATCTTGTTAACAAACACCCCATGTATCCTCCATGGATGAGGAAGGCAGGTTTAGGCTCATGAGTGGAGTGTTTTTATGGACCCACTTTTGGGAGCCTAAATTCTCATGAAGGCACCATGCGTCGGGAAATTTTTTCATTATCATGCATTTTGAATAATTCTTGAGCATCTTCAGATGCCTAAATGACTATGAGTCTTAGATATTATGTTGATTGATCTCCATGTTGATTTCTATATATCTTATTTTTCCTATAGGGATGAATTTTTATGACCACTTTTGGATTTGGAAATAAATATTTCACCCATGATTCATGGAATCATCACCATGTATTGACTCTAAAAAATTGGGTCAATTTTCTTCCTCTTGCTAAGCTCCTTTTGGAGGGTAAAATTGAACAATGATATTATTTTCAGTTCAAGATCGTGATGTATTCTGCTTCGAAAGTGATTATATCATTATGTAATGTACTCTATCATCTTTCAATGTCGGTAATGAATTTAGTAATAATATGTGTAACGGGATTTACATGTGGGTATAGGTATATTTGTCTTACATTTTGTATTGGCATCCTCTTTTGGAAATTGTTACACCTTAAAATTGACCCACTAAGTTGCGACATTTAACCATTCCATTCTATTGTTTATTGTAACTTGCATGGTAGATCCTACTTATCATGGGATACCCTAGTTAGCACCATGCTTTAATTTTGGTGTCAATGATTATTTTTCCCATTGGTTTGGGAATCTTATTAGCCTTGCAATGACATTGATTTTGAACCCACATTATTCTCTCCCGTTATTTTTTTGGCCATTCCCTGATGGACTCCAATATATTTTGTTTGATATTCATTTTCATTTCTTATCACTATTTGTGCATTTCTGATCAATATGCTCTATTATAGCCTCATTATTAATGCATTCAGTTTTGTCACTTTTCATTTGCATCAATGACATATGCACTTTGAACCTTATCCATGGAAGAGGAATTCTTATGAATGTCCACCTCCTTCTTGATACATTTTTTACATTTTTCTTTTCATAGGTATATTCATGCACTTGGAACATAGTTTCATTCCCTACAAAATTAGTCTCTTCCATTGTATCATGGAATTAGTTTATTCTTTTTCAAGCTTTTCTCATTGAAAAAAAAATCTAGAATATACAAAAAAAGAGGTGGGGGGACAAGTAAATATATCTATAATATTTATATATGTGGCAACAATCAAGTCATGTCACCCTTTATCAAACGTTTTTTGTATCTATCCTCTATAGTTGGGTCTTAGTATTTCCTTTAAGAGTTTTACCAAGATTTTGAGCTTCGACTCCTCTAGTTTTTACCAAGATTTTGAGCTTATACTCCTCTAATTGATTACTCTTCCAATCACTATGGATAATACCTCAATGCATCTTGCATTGATGGTTTATAACATTAGTCATTTTGGTGTCAATTACTACCCAAATCTTTATTATGTTGTGCTTATGTTCAAGGGATGTTTCTATCATAATTCATTCATTCTTTAGAATTTTGGGTTGTCCATGTTGACCTTCCTATAGTTAAGTTGTTTGTAGTCCGTAAAAATTATCGATATTTTACTTATTCTAGTGTGGGAGGATTCATTATTACCTTCTAACTACCAATATTATCCTATCAATAGTGGCACGATGTTGTGGGAGATGTCTCGACATAGTTGGCAATAGCCTAGTACTTATTAAAATGATTGGTATAATTCCTCGCCTCTATAATCAATTTTAATTATTGGTGACTATGAAAAGGGTTATTTCATGTGCTATTTTCCTCTATTGAATGAAAAATATGTACTTGGTGTTGTGGTGCTTCCAGTTACTATCTACGACATTCAAATAATATAACGTTCCTAATACTTGCTTGTGTTAGTTTATGGAGGTTTCATTATTGCTCTCCTTCCATTGGATATATTACAATCAACACCAACTCATTTACTCTAGCAATAAAAAATCAAATCCTATTTATACCTTGGGGTTTGTAGCCATTAGTGGCAATTTTATTTTCTATACATAGTGCATACACATTGATAACCCCTAAATGGGAGATTCTACAATTATTCAACATGAGGACACATATTTTCACTTGCTAGAATGTACTAGGTGGATTTGTGCCTATTATCAGAATCAATGGGTTAACTTGCATCTATCAATGATATACATCAATTATTGGTGATCAAGAAATGTCTTCCATGTTTGACTTCATCTCATTTATTTGCATGAAATAGATTTATGTATTCCATATATTTGTCTTGAAGAACTTGGGCTATAGTAGCTTTACTTTTGATTCTATTACTTGAGTTTCTTATATATTACCAACTATCCATATTGACATTGGTACTTTTCAAGATCCAACCTTGTTCTCTTTACAATTCCAGTTGTTCTCCTAAGTACAGTGAGATGTAGATCCAATATGTATCTATTCATAATTGTTATATTATGTTGAGATGGATCCATTGTGTATTATTCCAAGACCATGATAGTGTATTTTATATATACTTAAGAGATATATAGTTTACTTGATTTAATGTCCATGCTAAATATCCATGTGATCATGGGTATGCATACCTCAAGAAATATTTATCTAATACTTTGGTTTATGTTTGAAGGCACCTGTCAAATCCTTGGTCCACTAGACTTCACTTGTATTCGGTTGTCACATTTATCCATATTATTATAATTCATTTTTACCATCAAATTCCTTTTTGACCTCATACATTAAGGGTATTTTGTTACTTTGATATTTGGTCATACATTACGGGTATTTTGTTACTTTGATATTTGGTCACCCTTGACCACAAATGCTCTATTCGCCACTCAATAATAAGTGTCCATTTTTCCTCCACTTCATTCATATATATTTTTTAGATATAAAATTTATGCATTTGAGTTTATGTGAAGAAACTTTAATAATGACTACGTGTTTCTTCAAAAAAACACATGGCCGCCCTCAAAATGGCACAATAAGATAATAAGTGTGCACTCCCAAGAAGGTATCACATAACCCATATAATTGTACGAACTTGAGATCCATCTGCAACTAACTAAACTAGCATTTCATAGCATAAAATGGAGTCATGTGTTGGGAGAGGGGGAATTGACCATTAGAAGCACCATTATGGTGGAGTAATGGTTGGAGAACTATTCCTATATTTTTATTTCTTTCCTCTCATCAAAATTCCTAGTTTTGAATTTTCTTTCTAACTTTGAGTTGGGTTCAAACTTTCTTTGAGTTTTTCATCCATACTTAAGTTATAAATTGTAGGTGGAGTAGAAGTGATAAGTGATCCAAGCTTCAGGAACCTTCACTCAAGTGACGAAAGTATGGGTAGCATCAAACAAGCTTATGGTTTCACTGTTATTCACATTTGTGATTAATCTATGAAGATATATCTTCTTTCCTCCCCTAAATCGTTGTGAAATGTGTTTAACTATTTTTTTTTAGTCTTATTATTTTATGATGAATTAATTTCTTAGTGTTAGTTAGAATCATTGTATTATGCTACTATATTATCATTTCATATGTTTAGCATATTTCATAGTCATATATCTAGACTTGAGGAAGTTTGTGTTTTTGTTTATGTGCATATCTAAAGTAAGCTTGGAGTCGTGAGAATATCATTTGGATTGTTCATGAAAGATGGCAAGGGATCAACCAAGGAAACATTTAAGGATCCATAATTTTATTAAAGAGTAGAAACCTTGGTGAATCTTACTAATTATCAAGTTTCCAACCATAAAATGTTTGGGGATATTTTTTTTTAAATATTTAAATTTCTAAGGGTTTTATATAGTTTTTGGACAAATTTGGCAATTTTTAGAACTAAAAAAATTAATCCTATGGAATTTGGGTGAATCATTATGGGGAAAAATGGAAAATGGAGAATGTTTTTTTGGAAAAAATCCTTTAAAATTATCCCATGGGCTAAATTTCACTCCTAAAATATTCCTTGGGATTAACCATCTGATCATAGGTATTCTTCTTTATTGAAACTAACTGATTTTAGAAAGTATTTGTTGATTCTTCAATTTCTCTTCTAATGATCTAATCCAATAACTTGGGAATTTTTCTAAAACAATGAAACAAACCTATTCCAAAAACAAAAAGGGTGAAGTGCAAGGTATGGACACCCATAATCATACCTCTTCCAGGTAAGCATGACTTGGTGTGAAAAAGATTAAATAAAGAGAAAGCACCATCAATCATAGAAGTGCAAATTTGGTAAAAGAATTGCAATAAAGCGTGGGAAGAAACATATGGAAGAAAGAAACACAAAACAATATGCAATAGAAAACAACCAAATATAAAGGTGGTATCCCCCATGGAAATCAGGTCAAAAGTAAATGAGAAATATGAATGGGATTCACTATGACATCTCAACTACAATGACTCATGATCCTGTGATGAAAAATTAAGATGGTCACCATATGGAAAAATGGTGTTACACTAAGGAATCCCATCATAGGAAATATTTTTTGTCAAACTAGTGCATAATGCATATACAATAAGGCATACCATCATAGGAAATATTCTCTATAAAAATAGTGCAGAATGCATATATGAAAGGATAAATCACCAACATCCAACAAGTAAACCCAATAGAAAATTCAAGTGGTAAAAGGCTTAAATGCATCACAACAAAGGAAAATGCTAATCCTACATGCAAGCTTTATCATATTCCTAATTCGATCAAACAATGCATAAAGTATTATTCCTAAGAAACTAGGAATTAACTCAAAAGACTAAACCCAAGAATTAAACAACAATATCTTGATCATATATCAAAATCCAAATAAATAGATCCATTCAAATTTATTGAGACAACAACACTTTCAACCTTAATATATTTAACATTATTTATCTCAATGGGGGATGATATTAATGAATACTCAAAAACACCATAGCCTAAGTATCTACAAACATAGATATCAAACACATGAGGAAAATAAAAGTTGAAATTAATAATAGAGTTTACAAGAATGGACTTAACGATTCCAAAGTTTGTTGATCAATATATGGAGAGATCATACTTAGAAGGTAAAATGACACCAATGTCTAAGGATCCAAAAATGGAGAGATTGAACTTATATAGTAAAACTATTGCAAGGTATAAGGATCTAGGGAGTTCAAACTCAAAGGGAAAACCAAAAGATGATGTAGGGAGATCTAACTAAGAAGAAAAATGAAGGATATATAGATAGGTAGGTCAAAATAAGAGAGTGGACAAAGTTGTATCCCAATGATAGATCCAAGAGGCTCAAAGATGTCAAATTATCAGGATCTACAACCAAGTATCAAAATAAAAAGATAAATCAAAGCTTGATTCTATTACAAATGGGTCCAATCCATGGGGATTTTCTTTGGAAAGGAAAAAAACATCTAAAGAAATGTTGCAAATGATCATAACCTTTAGGAGATATTTATCTAAGGGAATAACATCATCCTAAAGATAAAACATGTCAAAACATTCACTTGAACCAATGGGGGATAAAAGGATTCAATTCTCCCATTAGATAGATCACATGTTTAACTATTGCTTGTGGAGCTTGATCTACCTGATTCAAATATCTTGTTGTTTAACTATGTTTGTACCCCATTTTTATATGCTTTGAAAGTGGATTTTTTTTGTGGCCAATGGTTTATGAAACCATGCTATTGGGTATCCCATGGTTTTTTCCCATGGTAATTCCCCTGTAAAAGGAGGAATTGTAATGCAGAGATGTATTGTAATATTTTAAAAAGGTCAGTGTGTCTATGAGAGTGATTGTGAGATAGTGAAGAGGGAGTTTCAACGAATGTACTGTGCATTCTATCTCTTCATTTTGTTGGACGGTATAATAGAAAGGGATGACAATTTATGTGTGGGCGTAGCCCACCTTGGGTGAACCATGTATATTGGTGTCTCTCTTGTATTGTCTTTATGTGTTTTATATTTTCATCTTGTTTTATGTTATTGTTATGCAATATTCTTTTTTTAATAGTTGGTATCAGATCCAAAGGCCTATTTGGTGCATAAAATCACATGAAAGAAGGGCTCCTAGATTAAGTGGGAGCAATGGAAGAAGAAGCAAAGTTTATGGTCAAGAAATTTAGCGACCAAAAATACCAGTTATGGAATATGTAAATGGATGAATAGTTGTATCAAAAGGATCTATTCCTACTGTTGGGTGGAAAATAAAAAAATATAATGACTATGAAGGATGAAGAATGTGAGGTTCTTGACATAAAGGCACCAGGAACAATATGGTTGTTCCTGGATTCACCAGTGGCTTTCAATATTTCGAAAGAAAAGACAATGGGGGATATGATGAACACATTGGATAAACTCTATGAAAAAACCTCAACCTCCAACAAGGTATTTCTAATGAATCCTTTATTTAATATGAAGATGTCAGAAGGTGGGTCTATTGTTGACCATTTAAATGAATTTAATATAGTTACTAATTATCTAATTTATGTAGGAGTTAACTTGAATCATGAGGTTATGGATTTTATAATCTTGTGTTGAATTCTAGAAAGCTGGAACAACTTGGTCATGGTTGTACGTAACTATTTCTCTAGTTCAAACACTTTAAAATTTGATGATGTTTTTGGTGTTATTATCAGCGAGGAAATGCATTGGAAAAGTACAAGTGAGACATCATGAAATGTGTTGAACATGAAGAGCAGGGGAAGACAAAGGGAGAGAGGAAAGAGCCTAGGTAATAGTGGGAAGTCTAGAAAGGGAATATCCAAGTCCATAATAGGAAAGATAGAGTTCTAGAACCATGGGAAGAAAGGACATTTGAAGAAAGACTACAAATATCCAAAGAAGAAAGGAGATGGACAACTTTTGACTACTCAAGAAGAAAATGAAGCAGGTGATGTGTTACAATATTATTTGGTTCTTTCATTAGATAATACTAGTTCTTACTAGGTAGTAGATTCAGGGGATTCGCGTAATCCTACACCCCATAGGAAATGTTTTCATGATTATGTTCAAGATAATTTTGGACATGTTTTATTGGGTGATGATGAACCATGTAAAATTTTTGGGATGGATAAGGTACAAATAAAGTTAAATAATGGAAATTAATTGTTGTTGAAATGTGTAAGGAACATTCCTACTATGAAAATAAATCTAATCTCAACAGGGATGTTGGGAGATAGTGGTTGTTTATCTACATTTGGAGAAATGTGGTGGAAGGTCAATAAAGGATCACTGGTAATGTAGTGTACATTTTTGTGGAATTTAGGTACACTGTCCAAAATATTTCAAACAGTATTCAAAACATTGACATTGAAAACATTATTTCTCAACACCCTTGTTGACAATGGGTTTCACACTGACTCCATGGTTATGATACAACTGGGGGAGCTCAAGGGAAGTGATATTAGCATATGATAGTATTGAAAAACTGATATATCTAGCTTCTTAATATGTTTTTTCTAAGGAATCTTCACAAACAGTTCGCATACATACTCCTTCAATACTTTGTCTAGTTTCGAAACTAGGAAAAACATGTAAACTAGTCTTTCTTGGTTTGGTTCCCAACACCACCGAAAATTTCCAAATTTATTAAGGAGAGATCCTATTGGAATTAATACATATTAAAATACCTCATTCACTCAATGGTAAAATCATAAAACTCATTTTGAAATGTTATTCAAGTTTGCACAATTTTGGTTAATTTCGAGCTTTCCTAGTCATGACTCTAGGGGGTTCCAACTGACTCCAAATGGTCTCGAATTTGAAAAGAAAGGATATCATGAGAATTATAAAATTAAATATAACCCATTCTCACTTGGTATATTAATTTATTAATCTGCAACTTGGTTTAGGGATAAGGAGAAAAGGGACAAATTTACTAGGAAAATGAGGTCAAATTCCCCCCAAGGACGAAGGCTAAATTGGCTTCCCAACTCAAGTAAAATCCTACCAAATTTAAGAAAAGAGTATGGGAATGAATATTAGACATCAGTGTCTATAATTAATCATTTTTATTATATCTTAAAAATGGTTATAACTCTCAACATTCATATAACAACTTTTAGTGAAATTGTTTAAGGGGAAATGGTATTAATAGCTCAATGTTGACACATGAAAAGTAGATTGAATGTTTCATATAACGAAATTAAATATGGAGATAATATAAAAAATACAAATGGATACCCAAAAATGATTAAACATCATAGAAAATATCTCATACAAATCTGAAATAAACTCTTTCAAGCTTGGAGCCAATTTCATTAAAACTAGTGACTTAAAAGCATGAGAATGCAAGAAATGTACACATGGATTTATGATATTTCAAATTAAATAGAATATTTACATAAGAATAAATATCCATAAATCATATACCAAATCTTTGGAATCAAACATTTTCATCAAAGCGCAATCACCACTCCAACAAGTGCACCATCCATGAGAGTATGGGTGGGGGAATGGAGAAGAAAGAATGAGAGAATAGGGAGAGAGATGAGAATTTGAGACGTAAGGAAATTCAACATGAAAATTAAAACATTCATTAAGCTCAATTTATAGGTATTAATTTCCTATCCATCAACCAACTTGGAAAGGAATCCAACTCCCTCAAAATTGGTTCACAAGTAGGGATAGTGAACACTCATCATAAAATGGACAAGCAAAAGCTCTCCAAAATGCCAAAGTACAATTCAAAAATGATAAAAATCCATTATAATTCCTCAATAAATTATTTTATTAAATTCATTAGGACTCCTAAGGTCGAATTTCCCTCCATAGGCTTCCCCCAAATCAACTTAGTGGTTTAGTAACTCATATGACACTAGTCTTCTTTCTTCATACTCCAACTCTTTCCCCAATTCGAATGGATTCCTATAACTCCCAAATGTTCCCTATTGGTATCCATTTTTACCCTGCCATGTCATATTTTTCATAGTCATGCAATCATGTATGAATGTGGCATATGTGTCATAGAATCTTTCATCATTTGTTCTCATAGAGTGCATGGAATCTCCTTCCAAGTGGCACACATTGTCTTCTTAGTATATTCCTCTTACATGAGAGTTAATATACTCTATATTTATAATTCCATGGCTCATGATAGGATATGTTAAAATACATCACCTTTGAATAACTTTACATTCCCCTTGGGTTTGAATTTGGATGAAGGTCATGCCAACTATGTGGGGATTCTAGTCACCCAAAGGCTCCACAAGCTTCCAAGTGTCTTCATGAGCCAATGCCACCTTATTTTCTTAGAATTTATTATTTATGTGACCCATTTAAATGTGAAAATGGTAAAATAAAGTCATTTTGGGTCCTATATCCCCTTTATTACAAAATTTATGTCTCCATGTCAACCTAGGGAACTAGTAGGTTGGTAAAACATTATTTGCAAGTAGTCTTATTTGAATGGGGACATGATAGTCCTCTCCACTGAGTATTTTTTATCCTCAATCAATACCAAGTTTGGGTGCTGCAATATTTTTTCATATTCCCAACTAGAATCCTCACTTGGTACTCTTTCCATTGCACCCAGTGCACTATTATGGTTCTACTCCATAATTTTCTTTAGCTGCAATTTGAGTAGTGGAACTCATGTACTGCAATTTTGTGTTCTCAAAAGTAAATAAATGTGGATTTTCATATTGATATCTCCCATTACATCACCACTAAGCACCAAAATAACAATTAATTCCATCAAATAAAAATTTGCACAAATAATATATACCTCCATATTTTGGAAACCTTTTATGAACTTTCAACCTGTTTTTGCTCACTGCATAATTCTTTGAAGTTGTAATGAGTTACCAAGCTTTGATTCTTTTAATTTATTAAGAAAAAATCATAGAGGAACCACCATAATTGATTTTGTACTACTCTGATTACAATCATCTTCTCAAATGGTGACTCAATATCCGATGCTACTTACTGCCCCCAAAATTGAAACCAAGCAATACCAAGATCACATTGCTTATACTGTGTTGGAGGTATTTACCACCTTACACACTCATTTTGGTCAATTTGGCCTAGTTAAACCACTATCCTAAGTATTATTGACTTAATTGACATCAGAGGAGCACTAAATGACATCAGCTAAATCACACCCACGCCTACCTTCAGTCAAGGAGGCTAACTTAGCCTTCCCCTACATTCGGGGAGGCTAACTGGAGCACTCCAGGGATTATTTGAGTGTCATTAATGCCCCATATTGCTAATTGATGGTTACAATCAGTTAAACAGAGCATTGAAGGCACCATCCATCATTAAATTGATTATTTATTTATTATTTAATGAACTGGAGTCAACAGAGGTGCCTCCAACCACTTCTGATGTTCAGTTACACTTCAGTTAACCTCATCGGGGTTCATTGGAGTCATTGATGCGCTACCACTTGATGGTTGGATTGCTATGACATGTGTTTGACCTAATTTTAGTTAGACTCTATCATTTATTGCACACCNTTTTGATCAGTGGTTAACTTGAGTGTTGACTGTGGCTTACATTCAGTTAAGCTAGACTCACTCATTCAATTCGAATGACCTCCTTGGGAATTCAAATTTTTTTGTCATTCATGCTTGTAGCATGATCATTGTATTGTATTACTCATTCTTTGTGCGAATATACAGAGTGGCTACTCATTTTGTAGCCCTATTACACCATTTTCATGACTTATTGTTATTAATCTTTGATGAGACTTGTGTTTAGTCCCTAGATTACTATGGCATATTAATATGGTATCAAATCTCACGGTGAGATGAAGCTCAAATCTCTCAAAAACAAGCTTTTTGACAGATCTTGCATGAAAATTAAGCAATAGCTCAAAAATCTAGCACTGCACCAGAAGCCAAGGCTTACCACTTAATACCCCAAGTAAAGAACTTGTTGATCAATATTGCTTGATTGACTATACTGGGTGTGATGAAATCCTAAAATGTGCAGGATTTCTAACCTTACATTTTCCTTTTTGTTGTGATTTTCAGGTTTTCTACAGGTGAAGCATTTGCTCTAGCAGATTTAGATGGCCTCTTTAGTATATCTTTTGACTTTGTTAAATTTCCACTCATGGAAAGGAGACATGGAGACCTAGCTACATGTTAGAGGACTCTATAGAGTCACCATGGACACTGAATATGAGCCTGGTACTGCTATAGACAAATCAAGATTCTTGAACAAGAAGGATGAAGCATTCAAATTCTTGTGCCTCTCTATTTCCTGGGATCTTCTCTTCCATATTTCAGGATTGAAGACTTCAAAGGAAATTTGGGACAAATTGGAAACCCTATATGGAAAGCAGGATGATTTAAGATTTTACCAGCTTGAAAATGAATTGATGTCTCTCCAGCCTTCCAATTTCGAGACCTTGAATGACTTTTTCACAAAGTTCAAGCACATTATCTTACTCTTGAAGCAATGCAAAGTGGAGAAGGAGGATCATTAGCTCATCCTCTCCATACTCTCCAAACTTGGAGCTGATTATTTAGTTTCTATATCTACATTCTGTGTGGGGAAGCTCACAACCCCTGAATGGAAGATGCCTACACTCAATGCCTTCATTGAGTCCCTAACAAGTGAACATGATAAGCTTGTCCAGATGAGAATCATCAGATCCTCCCATAATCAAGCCCTCCATGTCTTGGGGCCTAAAGATCTGAAGGGTAAAGGAAAGCAACAGAAGAACCCAAAAACCAAATTTGAAGCTCCTAAGCCTAAAGTTGAAAACCAACAGCATGATGAGTCTTCCGGCTCAAGGAAGAACAAAGGAAAAGGGCATCATGGAAAGGAAAAATTCAAGTGTTCATACTGTGGGAAGGGCTTCCACCCTGAACATGCCTACATGAAGAAGAATCTTAATGAAGCTACCTCTCTCCTTGAGAGAAATCACATCAATATTTTGGAAAGCTTTCAGAGGAGAGATCAGCAAGATCGAGAACCACAGCATGAAAAAGGTCATGCCCTCATGGCAAGCACTTCGAAGTTCAAAGAACTCTTGATTGATTCTGGAGCTTCAAACCACATGATGGCTAAAAGAGACTCCTTTTCATCCTTGGATACCAGCAAATCCATCCCCATCCACATGGGAGATGACTCCACCATCATTTCAGAAGGACAAGGTACGATTGATCTTGAGAATGGCTATTTTTCAAATGTTTTGTATGTACCGTCTCTGGCATCAAATATCCTTAGTGTCTATTAGATGACACATACAGGAGTGCCTAAGATATTTTATTTCGGCCCAAATGATGTTGAGATAACGAAAATTGCATCCGGGAAACTCATTGCTAAAGGCCTTGTAAACCATCATGCAAAATCCTATGAGTTCTCCCACTTTTGTGGCGGATGCAAAGCCCACCGCTCTGCTAACTCATGAAAATGAAGTTAGTAGGATGTGGCATGAAAGTTTTGGCCATATAAATTTCAAATATTTGCAGCAATTGTATAAAAAATCCATGGTTTAAGGCCTCCCGGTCATCAAGGAAACCACTGGAATTTGCAAGGGCTATGTGGTTGGAAAACACCCTGAGCACAAGTACGATCGGGGGAAGGAAAACCGAGCTACATGCATATTGGGGCTGATACATTCTGATATCAGTGGTCCAATGCCTATCACATCCATGAATGGATCAAGGTATCTTATAACTTTTATTGATGATTTTTCAAGGTACACATGGGTCTTCTTTCTAAAAAAGAAGTCTGAAGTATGTGAAAAAATTTCTGAACTGAAGGCCTTGATCGAGAATGCCTCTGGGATTAAGATCAAGATCTTGAGATATGATAATGGTAGGGAGTATTTCATTAATGAGTTTCTGCACATATGCTCTCAAATTGGTATTCAGGTCCAACATTCAATTCCCTACACTCCCTAGCAGAACGGTGTAGCAAAAAGGAAGAATCAGTCTCTCAAGGAGATGACCACCTGTATGTTGGAATCAAAGAAGTTGTCTACAAATTTGTGGGATGAAGCCATGCATTCTAAAAAATACATTCATAATAGGGTGACACACTCATCCATGAAATTTAATACCCCTTTTGAAGCATACTTTGGACACAAGTCAGATGTGTCGAACCTACGGGTGTTTGGGTCCACTGCATGGGCTCGAATTCCACTTGATAAAAGAAGGGCTTTGCAACCGAAAAACATTGAATGTATATTTATTAGGTACCCTAATGAATCAAAATGCTTCAAGCTTCTGGATATAAAAACAAAAAATATCATCATCGAAAGGAGTGTCAAGTTCGATGAGCCTCTTCAGGAGGTGGAACTAGTGAAGGACAAAATTGTTGATTTTCCTTCCTATTCTACTGAATATTTGGATGATGAAATTGGGGGTGATGACCCTGATTTGGATCCTATGATTTATGATATCAGTGTGCAGAAAACATCAGATGCTGAATCAGAATCTGAAGTACAAAATCATCTTCCCACATGGGCCCGATAGACACTCTCCTCTACAGGAGATAACATTGGAAATCCGGATGATCCAAGGAGAACTTGGTCTGATTTCCAAAGAGTAGGTATTGCGCTCTCTTGTCCTGATAATTTGTTGTACAAAAATTGCTATTTGATGATTATTTCAGAGCCAAAATCCTACTACCATGCTCGGAATTATCCGAGATGGCAAGTTGCCATGGATGAAGAGATGAATTCTCTTCAGAAAAACACTACTTGGGAGCTAGTTTCTCTTCCTTCAGGAAGGAAATTGGTTCAATGCAAGTGGGTTTTTCAGACCAAGGTTGCTGCTGATGGAATCACCTACAAATATAAGGCAAGGCTGGTGGCAAAAGGTTTCTCTCAGGTCCCAAGTGTGGACTACCATGAGACCTTTGCACCAGTTGCAAAAATGGACTCCATCCACCTAGTTTTGGCAATTTCGGCATCTAAGCACTGGGAAGTGCATCATATGGATGTTAAGTCAGAATTTTTGCATGGAGATATTTATGAGGAGATATACATGAATCATCCTGAGGGCTATATCTCTGATCCATCTTTGGTTTTCAAGCTAAATAAGTCACTATACGGGTTAAAACAGGCCCCAAGAGAGTGGTATTCCAAGATGGATGGCTTTCTTCTCTCACAAAACTTCCAAAGGTGTAGATCAGATCCAAATGTGTATTTACAATAGTTTGATGGTAATTTGATTTTTTTATATATATGTTGATGACTCACTGATCATATGTATCACAGTTGCTTCCATTTCAGCCATCAAAACTGCTCTCCACAATGCCTTTGAAATGAGTGATTTGGGGCTCCTAAAACAATTTTTGGGGCTCGAAATTAAGAAAAATTCTCATGGGATAATGGTCACTCAGTCCAAATACATATCATACCTATTATTCAAGTTTAACATGGCTGAATTTAGGCCTACACCATTCCCTTTCCTTTCAGGGATCAACCTTGAAGAAGGAAAAAGCACACCTCCCATGGACTGCACTATCTATCGACAGCTGATTGGTAGCTTGTTGTACTTGACAAATTCTCTTCCTGATATCTGTTATTCCATGAATGTTGTATCAAGATACATGTAGCAGCCTCATGATCTTCATTGGAAGGAAGCCAAGAGGATCCTCCAGTATATTCAGGGAACCAAGACCTACGACATTCACTATGCTACAAACTCCGAGCTAGAGCTGGTTGGATACACAGATTCCGATTGGGTGGGTGATTCTATTGATTGGAATTATACTTCTGGATATGTATTCATGTTTGGTGGTGGCCCCATTTTCTGGTCTAGCAAAAAGGAGGCTTCCATATCATTATCTTCAGCAAAGGCCGAGTATTGAGGAGCGGTGAATGCTTGCATCTAAGCAATTTGGTTGCAAGGAATTATTTCAGAGTTTGATATTGGTAGTACTTTGTCCACTTTCCTCTTTTGTGACAATCAAAGTGCTATTAATATATACATAGATCCATTTACCAGGTAGAGGAACAAGCATGTAGAGATCCACATGCACTATATCAATGAGATAGTGCATGATAGGACCATCATTCTGCAATACTGCCCGACTGATGAGCAGATTGCAAACATCTTCACCAAGATATTTTCAGAAAAGAAGTTCACTTACCTCCATTCACTATTGGGGGTGATTTCATCAGGGTGATTCAGACTACTTTCAGTGTTCAACTTGAGGGGGGTGGGGGTTTCCCACTGGGTTTTCCCTCTTTTCCTCACTTAGTTTGTTTTGAGCATTGTTTCAGTTTCAGCATTATACAGGGTGACCTATGGCCTTAGTTGTCGGGGTCTAGCATTTTTATGCTTTTTATGTTTTCTACTCCTCCTGAGTATAGCTTAAGGGGGGGTGTTGGAGACATTTACCACCTTACACACTCATTTTGGTCAATTTGGCCTAGTTAAACCACTATCCTAAGTATTATTGACTTAATTGACATCAAAGGAGAACTAGATGACATCAACTAGATCACACCCATGCCTACCTTCAGTCAAGGAGGCTAACTGGAGCACTCCGGGGGTGATCTGAGTGTCATTAATGCCCCATATTGCTAATTGATGGTTACAATCAGTTAAACAGAGAAATGAAGGTTCCCTCCATCATTAAATTGATTATTTATTGATTATTTAATGAGCTGGAGTCAACATAGGTGCCTCCAACCACTTTTGATTTTCAGTTACACTTCAGTTAACCTCATCGAGGTCCATTGGAGTCATTGATGCACTACCATTTGATGGTTGGCTTGCTGTGACATGTGTCTGACCTACTTTTAGTTAGACTATGTCATTTATTACACAGTGACTTCATTTAGGGCTCAGTTGAGTCAATTAGGGTTTTGATCAATGGTTAACTTGAGTGTTGACTGTGGCTTACATTCAGTTAAGCTAGACTCACTCATTCAATTCGAATGACCTCCTTGGGAATTCAAATTTATTTTTCATTCATGCTTGCAGCATGATCATTGTATTGTATTACTCATTCTTTGTGTGAATATATAGAGCGGCTACTCATTTTGTAGTCCTATTATACCATTTTCATGACTTATTATTATTAATCTTTGATGAGACTTGTGTTTATATAGTCCCTAGATTACTGTGGCAGATTAATATATTGCACCCTTCCAAACCTCATGAGTAAAAAATATAGATTATGAAATTACGTAAAAACATCATACAAATGTACATCAAGAAGGCACCTCATCGAATAATCATGAAAGTGCGTATGCATCCAAGTAAGTAGATCATCATGTGGTCCATACACACAAGCATACGGTATTATATCAAATCTATTCCAATGACATAGGTGAGGATACCATGTCCTATAATGCTGCTCCAAAAGAATGTAATATGCATCAAAATAATCATCCATGTTTTATTTCATCCAAGAAGTGAATGAAGAACCTCCACCAAAATATTAACCAAGCAAATAAAATAGGAACAATTCAAGTGGCTCAAACAAGTCTCACGAATACACCCATGAATATGTATATCATCATGAAATAACAAAGGACGTTTCTAACAATAATAATGTGCTTCAATCATATATCTCTTCACCCAATTGTTGGATAAAGTTCCTCCAACATCAAAAGGACTAAGCAAGGATCAAGGAAAATCATGAGTCTCCAAGTGACTCAAGTGAACATAATGGGTGCATCCATGTAGATGTGTCTCATCATAATTTAACAAAGGGTTATGATTCAAATGTAAATAACATGGTTCTATATTCATGTCATCATAAAAAGGAAAGATATAAGTTTCATACTCCTCATGTGGTACCATCAAAAAGAAAATTTTCACCCATAATTCATTAGGATGAATGTTTCAATATATGGAAGTCTAGGATGTAGGAGAATGAACCAACTCACCCAAATGATCAAAAAATGAAAAATTTTCATCATTAGAAGGATCCATATGGTTAGGATCATGTACCTCCCTCAAAAGTGCAAACCTTTCCTCATATGTTAGTTCCAAAGTAGTGGAATCATGCACTTATTCCAAAAGTGTGTAACCATTATCAAGAGGAAGCTCAAGCTCATCTTCCACCATAAGAAGTGATTGGATATCATCAATATCATATTCAAACATATCAATACCCTTCAATTTTCCATGTTTCTCATGATCCATCATGTCATTTGTTGTAAAGGAAAGTATCCTATGTCTAGGGTTTAAGAGGCCATCAACATACTGGGGTTGAAATGTGGATGTATAATGTTCAACAAGCATATATAAGCAAGTTTCAGAGATTGGAATGGTTCATACCTTAGCCAAACAAAGGCTGATCCAAGTAGCCCTTCAATCCTCTTCTTGCTCCTCTTGCTCCAAGAGACCTGCAAAACGAATTATACCTTCCTCAAACCAATATGACCACATATAAAGCAATGATAATAAAATAAACATGAAATAATAATCTGATTAACATCATAATATGAGCATAAACAAAGATTCAATCACACATTGAACAATGATTTGGGAAGAAGAAGGACATCACATCTTTATCAATCTTGAAAACAAGTACAAGTATACCTTCTCTTCAAGTTCGGCACCTCATGAAACCTTGATCTGGTTCTGCTGCTTCTCTTCTCCAAGGAACTCAGCCTCCAAGCTCTGCAACACAAGGAGAATGATCGCCAGGGCAAAGGTGTGGGCAAAGAGAGCTCCAAATCCTCCAGCATAACAATGCAAAGATTCAAGTCCCCTCTCATGGACCTCCCTACCTCTATTTATATTCTTAAGGAAGAGTTAGGGGCGAAGACAAAGTAGTTACAACTGAAGGAGTCAGTTGCATAACCACCCAAAATACCCGAAATTCAAAAGACGTGTTTTTTTTACATTTTTAAGAGGCATACGCGGGTTGCAGAAACAATAGTCGCGTACACGAGGAATACACACAGGTTGCCAATACAGAAAGTCACGTATATATAGAAACTTATGTAAATATGTGGGTATTACAGAGAGCAAGTCGCGTATGTATGTGGGTATTATAGAGAGCAAGTCACGTACGTACGCGGGTTTCCTTAAGGGAAAGTCGCATACAGACAAAAAAACTCATTTTAAGGCTATTTCTAGGCATTTTCAGACTTTGGTGTCTTCTAGAAAGTTTTAGCTAACAGAAATATATTTCCAATGGTGCAAAGATAAGGTCAAATGGAGTTACATAACTCAATATATGGGTCCTCCAATATAGGTGTTTTTTCAGTGACTTTCATGATGTGTCATCATGGAAGTGTCAACATGCAACAGAATCATGGGAAAGTGGTCATAGGAATAGATGTGTCATTTTGAGATATAACAGATGCCCCCTAATGTATGAGGTTAGAGGGGAACACGATAGCTGAAATACATTATAAAGGAATTAGCTGAGTATGGAGAGAGCAGAGAATCCAAGATCAAAAGGATCGAACAAAGGTACCTGAAAGAGAGATAAATGTCAAAAAAAACTGATCTCTGGGACATACAAGTCCATATACAAATCATCGCCATAAAGATATAGGCGGATCCAACATATGTATAACTGATGAAACTATCTTGGTCGCTCAATATGCAAAAAGGCGCCACATCAAATCTAAAGGAGTCATGGCCACAAAGGAACAAGGTGGATCCATACTCAACAATCAATCATAGCCACAAAAATACAAGGTAGATCTATGTCTCAGCAAAATGTCATATAAAATGTAACAAGGTCTTGTGCAACTCGGGCAATAGAAAAAAATGACGATGCTACTGTCGGCCCAAGGTCTTCAATCCAAACCGCCCAAAAAAGGTACGAATCCTAACCATGCGAATAAAGGAGTTGAAGTCGAACATGGAGGAAATTGTTTGATTACCGGTCAATGATGAGAACCATTAACAAATGCGAGGGAAACCACCATTAATGAAAATGGTCCCCAAGGTACCTAGTACATTCTAACAAGTGTGATTACAAGGACTTAAAGTCGAACACTTGAAGAATCCATCGAGTAGGAGACATTAAGGTATTAACACTACCCAATAGCAAGGGAAATTGCCACTGATGACTACAATCCCCAAGGTACTGTCATAAAACTCTAAATCTCATCCCCAGAGCAAGATGTGTTGCAGTCGATAGGAAGAGATCCGTTGGAAGGAAAGCATTAATGCATCCTTCATCATCTAACACGAGGTAAGTCAAAGACTAATTGGATCTGGAATTGGTACTGAATTTAACGAGAAGGAACGCCAAATACATGATGTAATGAACTGATACCAGGGAATGGTCGACACAAAAGGTCAAGGAAACTACAGAATGGCCAAAAAAGGTTTAATCCTTGAACAGTGAGCAAGACACAAAAGTGACTTAGGCAGCTTTCGACACAAAAGAACCAATGAAACAAATCTGCAATGTAGGAGACATTAACAGATTCCCCATATAATTGGAAAAGAGACCAACTGGAGGAGTAAGAAACTCTGAATCAGGATAAGGGCAAAATACTAGGACCCAACTATTGATAGACTCAAAACTGGTGCTTTGTTCAAGGAAACAAGACTTGCTGCCATGATGTAAAAAACATGTAAATGAACTTCCCTTCCCCTCTTTCTTATAAAGGTTTAACAAGTCCAAGAAAGCAAACTCAGGACCATCTTCATTTTTGGCGAGATCGAAGAAAAGAAAGAAGAATGCTTGATAAAGCACTGATTCGTGGATTTTACGAGCCCGAACTAGTACATGCTTGACGACGTTTTCATAGTTTAGAGAGTCTAAAAACTCCAAAGAAGACTCCAAGGGGGTGCTTTTTCGTCCAATTTAGTCTTCTAAGGCTGAAAAAGTATAAAACAAACCACAGAATAACTCTCTTAACTTCCGAAGAAGAAAAGGCGCACCTTTTTCGTACTTAGTCAAGAAGGTCCGAAAAAGGTTAAATTACCACCTACCCAACGCCCTTCAAAAGCAACATATAGCCTGAGTTTTACGAGTGTAAAGGAAGGCAAGATCACTCGAAAAGATCCATTTGATTACGATAAATGGGGCTTACAACAATAAACTCGATGATTTTTTCTTTAGTGTTTAATGAGCATGACAAAGACATAAAGTACACTCGAAATCTTTTTCATGTTTTGGTCTAGAGCACGAAAAAGAGAAAACTAAGCTCATACCAAGGGTTCCTTTTCTGTAATTTTAGTCCCTCAGGTCTGAAAAAGAAATAAACCTATGCCTGAGAATAATCTTCTCAATTCCGAAGAAAAGAGAGTGTTCCTTTCTCGTATTATTCCACATGGTCCGAGAAAGTGATAACCTACCACCAATGTGGATGACCATTCACATATTCTTAACGAGCCTGAACAGACAAGTTTACTCGGCAGTCAAGTCTATTTTGAGGAGTCAGACCTAGGCCTAAAGAAACTCAAAATATTTCCCGTGAATTTTTAACGAGTCTGGAAAAGTCAACTCGTGACCTCCTTACTGTTTTTAATGAGCTCAAAGGAGAGTAGAAAGAATGCTCTAAATGTGAGGAGACGAGTGTCATAGACAGGCGAAACTAGTTCCAAGCGCAAGGAACAAACCTATGCATAATGCAAGGAACATGAGTAGGATAAAGACACTCAGGGAACGTCTCCTCAAGGTAAAGGGTGTCAAGTTGCAAAGGAAAAATGATACACGGTTGGGTGATAATGAGAACAAAGATGAGGGCTTATACAATGAGCTAAAAGTGTGGAAGCTGTCATCAGGCTCATAAGCGCGAGCAGGGCACATGCAAATGCAGTTACAGCTTGAACAACAAGACAAGGTCAGTCACAACAGTTGTGAATCCAACTAAATATCCTGTCTCCAAGAAACAACAACATCAGAATCATATTCAGAAGAAAAGATCTGATGCAGATCACTTTGGTAGAAACACGTGTGACTTTGCTATCTTCTACAAAAGATAAATTCAAGGTAGAATCAACCGAAGAAGATTCTATAGCACCAAGTCTTGAGGGTTTATAATCAGTAAGATCAACCTCATAAGGAAAGAAAAAATCAACAAGGGATATAGAGTTTGCAGGAACAAACTCAATATCACAAGAGTTGAAAAATTCATAAGAAAAATCAAACTCATCAGGATCACTGATTTGCTGTTCAAAGGAAGAGTCAAAAGACTCAACAAGACCAACATAAGAAGAAAGGTCAGGCTTACTAGGAAAATCAGGGTTATACTTAGTCACAACTGAACCAACATCCAAAAGAAGGTCAAACTGTATCAAAGACTCTAGGAAGACTTCATTCAAAGGAAAGAGATCATCCGAGATAGGACACATGTCTAAACTTTCAAATGGACTGACAGAGTGGAGAGAAGGCTCTACAGTTTGTATAGGATGACTCACCCAGTCAACTGCTGGGACCAAGTCCCGATAAGGTAAGCATGAAAACAGAGGCTTCTTCTCAGCAGCAATTGAATGCAAAGGACATGAGGCCACATAGCTCACCTGTGGTGGGGTAGTGTCTATAGAAACACTAGGAATCAATAAAGGAAAGACTGGTCTCTAGTTGGGTCTGGAGAAGGATCAAGAAAATCCAACCGATCGATAGTGACAATATTTTCGCCATGATTAAAGTACATCACACGAAAATGTTGATACCACAGCTTGCATGGCATAGACATAATCACGTCCAAGGAGCATATTGAAGTCCAAGGGGTCTTCTATCACCATGAAGTCAACTAAGATAGTCTTTCCACCCAAAGTAACAGGTGTTTGAGTAAGAATTCCCAAGGCTATACAAGTTCTTCTATCAAATGCCAGTAACTGACTAGCAGCCGACAAAAGGCTGGGAGATCCCATGCCTCGCCAAGCACGAGCAGACAAAATACTAACTGAGGCTCCTTCATCAACAACACAATGAGCAATCGTATATTTTTCAACTTTGACCTTTATCTGGAAAGGTACGTCAGAAGGAAGGTGCGGCTCAACTAGGCTATCCCAATCAAAGGAAGCAATCTGAGAGCTTGGTGGGGGTTGATCCGAAGCAAGTTCAGTGCCCCCTTGTTCAGTAAGTTCTGAACTAGCAGTGAAGAAAATGTGACTAGTAGACACTTCACTCTCCAAAGGAAGAGTGGGATTGATCGACAATGGAATCGATTCAACCGCTTCGTGAAAGTCACTCTCTGAAGGGAGAGTGGGATTGACCAAATATGACATTGGTACAATCACATCAGAGTCACTCTCCAAAAGAAGAGTGGGATCAACCAAATCTAAGATTGGTTCGACCACTTTATCAACCAAAGGTTGAGTAGGTTGTTGAGAAACTATAGGTTGTTTAAGAGAAGGAAATTCTTGAGTCTCGGACCACACTCTTCGCATCTCTACGATAGCAGGGCACTGGTGAGTAAGATGATCTCCCTTGCATAGCTTACAAGGGAACTTAAGTTTGCACTTCGAACGACCAGTTTTCTCAATGGTGTCAACATGACTAGCAGTGGCTGACTGTTTGCTCTCAACATAACCTGCAGAGGATGAGAGTTTGCCCCCAGCATGAAAACCAGAGGCCGGGTGACTGGGTCCAACCTGACTAAGAGAGGTTGGTTGTTGAAAAGCTTCGGAATGTTCAAAAATGGGATGACCATGAAACCAAACTCTTTGCACCTCCGCAATATAAGGGCATTTATAAGTAAGGTGGTCTCCCTGACAAAGCCTACAAGGGAACTTGGGCTTGTGTTTTGAATGGGTAGTCTTTTCAACAGTGTGAAAATGAATTGCAATGGCTGATGGATTGTCTTCAGCATGAACCACGGAAGCTGAGAGACTGCCCCCAGTATGACTTGCAGAGGCTGAGAGACTGCCCCCAGCATGACTTGCAGAGGCTGAGAGACTGTGTCCAACATGACTTGCATAGGTTGGATGGGAACCACCAACATGAACAATAGAGGCTGAATGGCTAGGATCAACATGCTTTTCAGCAGTTGAGTGTGTGCCCCCAACATGAACCACAGAGGCTGGGTGGATGGATCCAACATGACTTGTAGAGGTTGGATGGGGAGGTTCAACTTGAACATCATAGGTTGAACGGGTTCCCTTAGCATGACCTACAAAGGCTGAGTGATTGGATCCGACATGACCTGGAAAGGTTGGAAGGATCCCACCAGCGTGAACCACAGAGGCTGGATGGTGAAGATCAACTTGACTTGTAGAGGTTGAGTGCTTACATCCAACATGACCTGCAGAGGTTGGATAGGTGCCCCCAGCATGAACTATAGAGGCTATGTGGTGATGTTCAACTTGACTTGCAGAGGTTGAACGGGTGCCCCCTTACTTATGTACCTTCTTCCTATTCCTCCTTCTTTTACTCCTTTAGACTACCGATTACTAGTATCAGTACTTTCACCGCATGAGGTAGAAGGAGGAGGAAAATCAACTACAGGTGAAGGGGAAGCAGTGTTTTGATGCCCTTGATATAAGGAGCTTACTTGAGAAGCATCAGGAGCATTCAAGATAGTTGGAGTGGAAAACAACCACACCGGTAGCCCTAGGGTGAATCCAGGTAGATTCAGGGTGGCCATCAAGGGAACACCAACATTCCCCATGAGAGGAATAGTACAAGGAGTTCCCAGCATGGGGATCTCTTGGTTGGTGTTCAAAGGGGTGTTATTCATAGTTTCAAACTAAGAGACAAAGTCTAAGGTTGATAAGCAGCCAAAATTACAAAGCACACACCTAAAGGCACACTAAGTACAGACAAACCACACAGCACTCACTAAAAAATCCTAAATCCAAACAGACAAACAGGTATAAGATACGCTTTCCAAAATAAAGCTGAGAGACAGTTACTTGGTGTCCCTATAGATGTTCTTAGGCACAAGTGGAGGAATAACCCACTGCCCTCCCACACCTTCTACCGGGGTTACCTTCCAAGTCCGTCCAAAGTCAACCAGAAATAGCCTTCTAGTGTACCTATGTATGAACCCTAGATGTCAAAGAGACTAAAATATACCTTAACTATATTGACAGTCTGGGGGGACAGTCGCAAGCCTGGTTCGTACGCATGGGCAGGGTAGCAAAGCCCAAAACCCTGTCTAAGACAAAATCTCCAGATGCGCAAAAACCTTGGTTTATGCTTTGACAAAGAATTAGAGGGTTATCTCCTCAGTCCAAGTCTCCACGTGGCCTCGTGCTTAACTCCCATTTGAGAGGAGCTTCCCAGATACAATCAACACAAAAAAAGGGTTTACCTAGTGATTGGCCAACTACGTTTGAGATTTAAACACTTGTGGAGAGTTGAAACTCCCTAATCCACAAGTCTAGCCTGAGCTAGTTGGTGTATGACCCTATAAAATAAAACTTACTACTAATTTTTAAATTATATCGTTTATTTTAAGGGTTGTTTTTAGTTAGAGAGTAAATGGCGTGAAACTTATGTGGTGTTTTGACTCAAAGTTGAAACAAAATGACTAAACAAAGAGAACTGAAATGCAAAAAGCAAAAATTATTCTCTTTATTTTTCAAATAGAAACTTGAAAGCCACAAAAGAACAAATTCTTTTTATTATATTTTTCAAAAACAATGATATGCCATGCAATCTAGACTAAAAACCTAATCCACATGCATATAAAGCAAACATGTGCTTTTGTCTTTTTCTTTTATAAATGCAAAAGAAAAAACCAGCCTAAATGCAAGCAAGTATTGTAAGCAAAGCAAATAGACAACTACTCTACACCCCACAAACCAACCCTAGGTTTCCCTAAAGTTGGATATAACCTCTCTTGAAAGGAAGGCTCACAAAGGTAAACAAGCCAACAACTTTGGATGAAGAGACTGAGCAATAAGACTGACATAAACAAAGGTCAAGAAGTCCCAAGTATCAATCTAAACCTACAAACAGAGGTTGCTTAGTACCTTGTCCAACAAGGTCAAGCCAAAGAAGGAGGTGGCGGGGAAAGTAGTAAAAACAAGTATAAGTTCTTTTTATTTTTATTTTATAAATGCAAAATAAAAACTACCTACAAACAAAAGTATGCAGATAACCAGAACAAAGCAAAAGGAACTCTGCTATACAACCACCAAACAAACTCTAGAATGCCCTAAAGTCAGTATAAACCCTACTTGGAAGGAAGGCTTGCATAAAAGAAAAGTCAACTACTTTGGCATGGTGAAGTTACCCAACAAAAGAAAAAGGAAACCAACACCAACAAGCTTCTAAACTCAGAAAAATATCACTAAGAAAGGCTGACTAGAAACATAAGCCAAAAATCATGCCAAGCAAGGGAGGCAGGGGGAAAGAGTAAAGAGTAAACCCTAATGCTATGAAAAGGCTTACCACATAGATAAAGAACAACCAAAAGAGATGACACTAACTCCATGGATTCATGCACCTATAGAGGACACCAAAAGACCTACCAAACATCCCACAACAGTAAAAAGAACCACAAAAAATGAGGAAAAACACTGTTTGAGGGGCACACACGAGTTGTACTACTGACAGGTTGCGTGTCATACGTGGGTTGACAATACAATAAGTCGCATATATAAGCACATGCAGGTTGTATAACTGACAAGTCGCGTATCATACGCGGGTTGACAATATAGACAATCGCGTGTACCAAACCAGACATGCGACTGTTCAGTCTACAAGTCATGTATAGGTGGAAAAACTCCCAAAAAAGGTCTAAAACTGCCTTAGGAAGGCAGGGGAAGTGTGCTATCAGACTTATAAAGTTTCCCTAAGTGGCAAGAAGGACCTGAAACAATGCAAAAGACTGAAATAAATAAAGAGAAACCCCAAACAGACAAGGCTCTCCCCAGCGGACTCGCCAGTTCTATTGTAAAGGAAAGTATCCTATGGCTAGGGTTTAAGAGGCCATCAACATACTGGGGTTGAAAGGTGTATGTATAATGTTTAGCAAGCATATATAAGAAAGTTTCAGAGATTGGAATGGTTCATACCTTAGCCAAACAAAGGTTGATCCAAGAAACCCTTCAATCCTCTTCTTGCTCCTCTTGCTCCAAGAGACCTGCAAAACGAATTATACCTTCCTCAAACCAATATGACCACATATAAAGCAATGATAATCAAATAAACATGAAATAATAATCTGATTAACATCATAATATGATCATAAACAGAGATTCAATCACACATTGAACAATGATTTGGGAAGAAGAAGGAGATCACATCTTTATTAATCTTGAAAACAAGTACAAGTATACCTTCTCTTCAAGTTCGATACCTCACGAAACCTTGATCTGGTTCTGTGCTTCTCTTCTCCAAGGAACTCAGCCTCCAAGCTCTGCAACACAAGGAGAATGATCGCCAGGGCAAAGGTGTGGGCAAAGAGAGATCCAAATCCTCCAGCATAACAATGCAAATATTCAAGTCCCCTCTCATGGACCTCCATACCTCTAATTATATGCTTAAGGAAGAGTTAGGGGTGAAGACAAAGTAGTTACAACTGAAGGATTCAGTTGCATAACTACCCAAACTACCCGAAATTCAAAAGACGTGTTTTTTTGACATTTTTAAGAGGCGTACGTAGGTTGCAGAAACAATAGTCGCGTACACGAGGAATACACACAGGTTTCCAATACAGAAAGTCACGTATATATAGCAGCTCGCATACATACGCGGGTATTACAGAGAGCAAGTCGCGTACGTACGCGGGTTTCCTCAAGGGAAAGTCACATATAGACAAAAAAAACTCATTTTAAGGCTATTTCTGGGCATTTTCAGACTTTGGTGTCTTCTAGAAAGTTTTATCTAATAGAAATATCTTTCCAATGGTGTAGAGATAAGGTCAAACGGAGTTACAAAACTCAAGATATGGGTCCTCCAAGATAGGTGTTTTTTCAGTGACATTCAGTGACTTTCATGAAGTGTCATCATGGAAGTGTCAACATGCGACGAAATCATGGGAAAGTGGTCACAGGCAGAGATGTGTCATTTTGAGCTATAACACGTGAGAATCCTCCAAGCAATCTACCATATGAAAATCCAAAACATAGGAGGAAGAACAAGTATCTTGCAACCTCTTGAGAAGTTGCTCATTTTGAGTTTTGAGCTTATGAATATCCTCATTATTATTCAAGAATTTTTCATGTAACATTTTTTGAGCTCAACCAAATTTTTTCTATAAAAAATCAAATACATTAAACTACCTTCGATGTTGCACATTGCTCTTTGAATCTTCTCCATGTCTTCAAGGAAGGATGGATCCTCCAATTAAGAAAATTTCCTATAAGAATTTGACACCAATACTTTAGTGTCATGGAGTATGCTAAGGGACTTATGGATATTCCTTTAACTCATATTCAAATACCCTCCAATAAAGGATGTTTCATGGGATTGAACTTCCTCTTCTTATTTCTTCTTGATTTGATCAACTTCTTGAAGCTCAAGTGGTGATCGGGAAGTTGATATTGGTTCTTCATTATATACCACAAGGTATTCATCTTCGTGCTAATGAGAACTTTGTCTTGCATCAACATTCTCAAATATGGTATCTATGTCACCAATATAATGTTTTGAGAACCCATCAGTAGGTACTCCTTTAAAATTCAAGGATCCATCAATAGATTCTCTTTTATTTGCACAACCCCCGTCAGTACGGTTTGTGTGCATGTCTTCACTTCCTTCTTCATGTTCTTCTCTGCAGTCACCTTGAGGTGATTGATGATCCACTTTGTGATTATTTTATTATTAATTTAATGGTTTATATTATCTCCTTTCATATTCTTTAGACCGGAATTTATTCCACCCCTTGCACATGAGGTCCACATACTTGTTTAGAAATTCCTCATTTATAGGGAAGGATATATCTCTGTTATTTTCACGAGTAGGCTGATTTTTACTCCTTTCATTCTCCTCCAAACTTGTGGGTTGTTGATTTTTCCTTAATGAGTTTATATATGTGCTATTAGGTATATATCCAAACACCCACTCACCAAATTCTTCAAATATATTGGTCTTATGTAACTCTCTCATTGCAACAAGGTATTCTTTATATTGTTGTTGCAAGGTTTTACATTTTTCTCTAAAGATTTCTAATTCATTCATAGGAGTATCTCATGGTGGTTTGGCACATACATATTCACAATATGTAGGGTCATAAGAATAATCCTCATCCTCATGAAATGGTAAGAAGTGTTTCAATATGGAAACTCTTCCTCATACCCTTCAGATTCTTCTTCATATTTCTCATAATCATCTTCATAGGAGTCATCATAATAGTAAGACATGGCTCCAACTTTTTCTTAAATGGATAGTATTAAGGAAAAGGTGCAAGGAACATGATATGAGACCACTGTAGTGTAAATTTTTTGGGAATTTATGTACACAATCCTAAATATTTCAAATAGGCTTCAAAACTTTGATATTGAAAACATTCTTTCTCAACGCCCTCATTGACAATGGGTTTCACACTACTCCATGGTTATGATACAAGTGGGGAAGCTCAAGGGAAGTGATATTAGGTCCTGATAGGATTTAAAAATTATATATTTGGCTTATTAATATTGTTTTTTTTAGGACTCTTCATAAATTTTTCACATACATCCTCCTTCGATACTTTGTCTAGTTTCGAAACTAGGAAAAAGTAGTAAACTAGTATTTATTGGTTTGGTTCCCTAAACCACCAAAAATTTACAAATTTATTAAGGAGGTATACTATGGGATTTAAAACATCCTAAAATACCTCATACACTCAATTTTCAAATCATAAAACTCATTTTACATGTTATTCAAGTTTGCACAATTTTGGCCATTTTCGAGCTTTGCTAGCCATGACTCTAGGGGGTTCCAACTGACTTCAAACGGTCTCGAATTTGAAAAAATAATAATATGGTGAGTATTATAACATTAAAATATTACACATTATCACTTTTTATATGAATTTATGCCTCTGAAACTTGGTTTGGAGATAAGGATAAAAGGGACATATTAACCAAGAAAATTAGGTTAAATTCCCCCCAAGGGCGGAGGCCAAATTGGATTCCCAAATCAAGTACGAACCTAAAAAATTTAATAAAAGAGTATGGGAATGAATATAATACATCATTTTATTTCATTAATCGTGTTTATTATCTCTTCAAACTGGTTATAAAGCACAACATTCATATAACAACTTTCAGTGAAATTGCTTAAGGGGAAATGGTATTAATAATTCGGTTTTAACACATGAAAAGTAGATTGAATGGTTCATATGATGACATGAAATATGCATCAAATAAAAAGAATAAAATTGATTCCATAACACCATTAACGATCAGATAAAATATCTCATACAAATCTGATATAAACTCTTTCAACCTTGGAGCCAATTTCATTAAAACTAGTGACTCAAAAGCATGATAATGCAAGCTTTTTACACATGGATTTCTGATATTTCGAATTATAGAGAATAATTACATAAGAGTACATATCCATTCATCATGTACCCAATCTTGGGCATCAAAGAGATTCATCAAAGTGCAATCACCACTCCAACAAGTGTGTCATCCATGAGAGTATGGAGGAATGAGAGAATAGGGAGAGAGATGAGAATTTGAGTTGTATGGACATTCAACCTGAAAATAAACACATTCATTAAGATCCATTTATAGGTATGAATGGAATCTCCATCAAGCAATTTGGAAATAAATCCAACTCCATCGAAATTGGTTCACAAGTAGGGAGAGTGAACACTCACCATGCAATGGACAAGCAAAATCTATCCAAAATGCTAAAGGCCAATTAAAATATGAAAAAAAATGATTTTCATTACTCAAGAAATCCTTTTATTAAATTCATGAGGCCTCATAAGGTCAAATTTCCCTCAATAGGATTCCTCCAACTCAACCTAGTTGTTTAGTAACTCATATGACACTTGTCTTCTTTCTTTATGCTCCAACTCTTTCCCCAATTCAAATGGCTACCTATAATTCCCAAATGCGCCCTATTGGTGGATATTTTTTATCCCTTCCATGTAATATTTTTCATAGTCCTGAAATCAGGTCTGAATTTTTCATATGTTTCATAGAATCTTTCATCATTTGTTGTCATAGAGTGCATGGAATCTCCTTCCAAGTGGCACGCATTGTATTATATAACGACCATAACTATTCAGAAAAACCTATAAAAATCTAAAAATCCCAAAAACAACAAACAGAGCCAACACCCATAATCCAAAATGACAGGAAATTTTGAAAGATATACTAGACTGCACTTCGACAACCAACACCCCCCTCATCGACATACCACCATCGACCACCCACATGATCCACACCGACCGATGAATCCAAAGGTCAAATCAAGCCTTCATGACTATCATCAGAAGGAGCGCCAAAATTAGAACACATTTAATGCAAACTCAATAGATCATCCTGGGCCATCACTTCCACCATTAATACCTCCATCGACAAAATCGTCCTTCGCCCCACCTATAAATACCACACCAAAGAAAAATTCATTACCAAATTTTGAAGAAATAGAACAACCAAGTATTTAAAATTTTGAGAGCAGAAACCTTGTAAAGAAATCCGACCAAGAGACCGACAAAATAGCCCCCAAGCAAACTAGAGCCACAGCTGCCAAAACAAAAGAACTAGAATTTGGTGAAACCCCACTTGTAAGGAGGTTAAGAAACATTAAAAACACAAAGGTACAAGAAACTACATGGGAAAAAACATGGGCAGAAATCAAAGAATGGGCCTATGTGGACAAGAAAATTACACAGGAAGTAGAGAAAATAAGCCATAGCACCATTATGAGTTACATGAATACACCTTTCATGGCAAGTTTCAATGGAACAAAAGAAACAGCTGTAAAATTTATCATCAGTCGGTATCACAAGGGTAAATTCTACTTTGACGGACCAGTAGAAATTTTTGGCGAGGTCATATACAAGCTTACCGATCTATTAAACCAGGGTGACCTTGTTCCTATTGGCATAAAAGAAGGATTGGTAAAACGACTAACATGAACACCATCAGGGAAGAACTTGAAAGGGCTAATGATCAGTCAAATACAAGCCCAAACACCGCAAATCATGGCCAAAATCATAGCGACAGGACTCACCCCTACAGGTTGAGTGAGTGATCTTAAGCTAGATATGTTGGAAGCAGTCAACACAATAACAGACATAGAAAAATTTTATCACTGGGCTCAGTATGTCACCGACATGTTCAAGACCATATGTGAGAAATGCCAAGAGTTAGCTGGAATTATCAGGTTCCCATCACTGATAATTTGGATAGCCATGTACCACTTATGTCCAATCGGAGATAAGAAGTTCCAACAACCTGGAAAATATCACATGTGGAGGTTCAAACCATTTTCATAGAATGGAACACTGAAATAACTGGAAAACAGCCAAATTACAAGACCATATTGCATTGGAAACAACCAAATTACAGAAACTGGAGAAACAAGCACACCAGTGGGTACAACAAGCACTACCGAGCCTCAACAAGCTGTACACAATCTATCCACGGATGAAGAGACTACTGGATACAACAGAAGAAAAGGCTCAATTATAGGACCCGACATGGAAAGAATCAAAGATATTTCCATCCTGGAGAAAATGTTGACTCTGTCAAGCATCACAATCTTGACTATCAACATCCAAAAAGTACTACAGAACTGGATAGAGTTTCAGCACCAACTGGCCATTACAGCAGAGTCCATTGTGGAAGTATATGTGCATAAATGACCTACCATCCGACTACACAGTCCATGAAAATAAACCATAATATAATTAACCACCTCAGACAATCTAGTGTTGAGTGCCCTCCCTGTTTCTTCGGGATGAAGAAAAATTTTGTTCTTGGGGGAGATGTTGGAGGAGCTATTCGATGAGCTAACTAGTTGAACAGCTGACTAATTAGAGATTAGGTCAACTGCATAAAGTTGTGTTGGTTGACCGAACCGACAGGTAGTTATTTGTAACTGTTTGTAATCATATATATTAGGCTGTTGAGCCATATGAGAACTTTTTTTAGTTTTGCATATGTATGGACCCTCATGTTATTATATAATCTATTACTTCCTCATCAATTCTTGTCTCTTGTGTCTATTATGTTTATATGTTTCTATGTGTATTATTGGTAACCCTATATGATCTATGAGATTACAACATTGGTTATGTTGCCAGTAGTACAGATACAGACATAATGACCATAAGCAAATGATATGAGAATAGGAGATTAAGAACTCGTGGGAGTGTAAGATAGAAAATTATTTGCAGAACTATGCAAGGAGAAATAGATTGATGATTGCTCAGGTGAAGGAGAAATTCTTGACTAAAACACATGAGAAGTTTGTAGAATCGGTACCTCAGCTTTTGAAAAAAACTTCTGGATGAAAAATCCGGAAGCAACTAAGGACCAAGAGACACTGGAGAAATTGATCCAAGGTGGATGAACAAACTTGTTAGAGTGGTTTGAAAATATCACAGATGAATTTTGCGAGGAACAAGACTTGGAAGAAAGAGTTTCGGTCAAAAATATTGAGAAAAGGTTTTATACAAACCTCACCGAGCAGTTTCTTTTCTCCTTTCCGACCCTTTTGTTCAAATTCCTAATAGAGAAAGGAGTGGTCCATATTGTAGAAACTCATCCATCACTACGCGAACCGCCACCAAATTCTAACTGGGCAAAGAAACATAAGCGTTAGGAAAAATTCATTACCGAAAGGGAGTGGGAGTACTTCCTAAGAAAATAAACAGAACTATCTGAGATTTCTAAAGCATCGGGTAGGCTATGGGAGGGTAGCTGGTCATATGTCGGGGTAAAGTAAAAAGGATTCTAGTCGACTGAAGAAAATACCATCACCAGCAATGAAAAGTCAACCTGAAAAAAAATCGAACGAACAGTGACACACAAAGGTACGTCAAATTTACAGAGAATAGAAAGAGAGAAGAGGCTGAAAAGAATGGAAGAAAGAAGAGAATAGGCTATAGCACTACAAAGAGGGATGACTACTAGGGTGTCAGACCAAGAAAGAAATCCACCAGAGTCAGGTCATGACCAACAGGAAGAAGGCATAGATGAAGAAGCATCACCCATGGAAGAAGACTTATGGATAAAGTAGCGAGAAGCTCTCCAACTAGAAATTCCCCAGGAGGTAAGACCTCTGTCTCCAACGAATCCGAGTACCATAATACAGGCCATTATCGAAGAAGACCTATGACTAAGAGCTGGTGAGTTTGGTATATGGAGTCGACTAGATGACGAGGTAAATGATGATAATCATCTAGTAATCCATTGAATGGAGGAAGGAAATTGGGTAACACTTCAAGCATACCCTTCCAACCAAAGTATCCACTTGCTCTACTTGACACATGAAGGAGCACCCCCCCTACCAAACATAGCTTTATGAAATTCAGAATAGTCGGACTTGTAGACAAATCAGTGTAGTTGGACATTGACAGAAGAATTCGACCCGAACCGATTGCTTGTCAGAGAAGAAATGACAAACAAAACAACCAACGGGAATGAAAATTTTGTTGACAACAACTCTGAATAGCGAGACAAATAAAACATCCCACTACCCCCACCACCACCACCTCCTGAAGGAGATAGCGATAGCGATAACGACATGGTTCATGGATCAGCACATATCCCTCTATACAAGGGTGATGAAGACCCTAGATGACATTGGTTCATCTGTGAGTCAATATGGGAGGCAAATCAAGTTATGGTCGAAGAACAACAGATGGAACAGTTCGCTGGTGCTTTAAGGAAAAGAGCACTAACTTGGTACATGACCTATATCAAGAGAAATCCCCAAGCATCCAAAGCAGACATTAAAGCACAATTCTTGTCTTTCTTTAAACTCCAGATGCAAAACATCTGGCAGCCAAAAATCTGAAAACAACATCTCAAAAATCAGTAGATTCTATCCGAGAATATGACAAATGATGGAAAGACCTCCTCAACCAAATAGAATATGTAATTGATGAACAATTATTAATTCAATGGTTTCTTGCAAGTCTATCACAGAAAATCTGATGGCACATAAGCTTGGAGACGTTTAAAACATATGAAGACGCACTTACCAAAGCTTTGAAAGTAGAGATGGATGAATATTTCCCAACATATCCTATTGATACTAAACTGGAAGAACAACTATAAATCATGTAGAAATCTTTGAAAGAGCTGAACCTCAAGAATCAGGATGTCTGGTGCACAAAATGTTCAATGACCGTACACACTAAAGATAACTATTGATAAGACATAAGTCAATAGGACGTTCGGTTTGTTCAGACGAAATGCTTCTACGACATTTGCCAAGAACATGGAGAACATACAATGAAATATTGCCCATATAACATGAAAAATGGCAAAGCATCTTGGTGCACAATATGTGAAGTAAAAAATCACGCAATGGCCAACTATTACCTAAATTTAAAAAATTGACAAAATTACCAAGCAGTCTACCAAACGAATGCAGCCGCGTAGAATAATAATAACACCCAGAGAAGCAATGATCAAAATGAGCCAAATAATCAAAGATATGAAGGCCGTCGATATGAGCACCAGTTCGACAACCATCATGGAGGATATGGAGGCCGAGGACGATTTTCTGGAAATCGCGACAATTTTCGATGATGGCCAATCCAGTGCTTTACATGCTACAAAGAAGGCCATCACTATGCAGACTATCCATACAAGGATATATCTGATCTAAAGTTTTGTACTAGCTATGGTGAGGGTGATCACTCATTAGAGGATTGTCCCACCATGCTCGACAAAATTAATAAAAAGAAAAATTTTAATGTCCTGTCGTGTGTTCAAAAACATGATGTAATGAATACAAAGAACCTACACATAGTAACCCGACAAGGGACAAAAATTGGAAACGATAATCCACGTATAAGTAAAATCAAAGAAAAGAATAATTATCCTAAGTTAACTAAACAAAAACAATTATATAACGACACAATGAATATGTTTAAAGAATTTGCTAGATTGGAAGAAGTTGATGGCAGCCAACAAAATACAGTTAAAGAATTAATACAGTTAGTACAGGATGATAAATTAGTATCTCAATTCATTGACTTATTGTATAATATGAAGCACAATAATAATACAGAAAAAAAAAACAAAAACATATGCAGTCTAAACCAAAAAGACAAGAGTGATGCCGACCCCACTTGGTGATCTAGAAATCGAAGGATACCATGTTCGACAAGTTGTACTCGACTTCGGTTCACAAGTAAATATTATGGCTCGTGACACTTGGGAATAGTTGGGTATACCTCAACTATATGAGTCTGGCATATACCTCAAGTTAGCAGACCAAGGACTAATCGAACACATTGGGGTTTGGAGAAATGTCGATACAACAATAAAAGGAATATCGACTAAAGTCGACTTTGAAATTATCAACCCTAAAGAAGGATCCAACTCCTTCCCAGCCTTGGTAGGTCGACCATGGGGAAGAAAAATGAAAGCATCAATATCTCTAGAAAAAGAAAAGATAAAATTAAAAGGAAATGGACAGAAAGTCATAGTCCCTATTCATCCTTCCCAAGGAGAACCTTGGACAGAACCCATTGATGAAGAAGTCGACATTAGACAATTATATCAAATTCAAAATAACGAATACTACACTGAACTCAATACCTATGGTGAGCTTCACTTAGGCAACCAAGACTCAGTGGAATATAATTCAGACGCAAAATTATACAATTGGGAAATTGAAAACTACGAGACCCAAGCAAGAGGTTGTTGGACCATTCAAGCTATACAGAAGAAACTAGTCCATCAATGTTTCTCAATCTCCATCATTCCAAAAATATTTGAAAAGAAAACCAGGGAATACCCTACCTTAACCCCAACAAATATAAGTATCAGACAAATCCCAAGGTATAAAGAAAGAGAATCCCTAGTTTTGCATATAGAACAAGTCTCTAAAAATATAGGTGAACATGGCCGAATACAAAGCCTGGTAGAAACCTTTACAGGCCAAGTTGCTCGATGGTGGGATACCCATCAATCAAGATTGCATACTTGGACAACAGCTTCGACTTACTTTGTAGAAAGATTCGGAGGAAGGAAGCTAACCAAACGGGTGCAAATACATGTGTTCATCCAAGGGAAAGACCCATAGGAGCACACAAGAACATGCGAAAGAGAATGGAGAAGACTTGGTTATAAAGACGAACATACATGACCACACTTGTTTCCCTCGACACTAGCCGACTTACCAAATAAATGGTGTCAAATGGAAGAAGCATGAGTTGAAACATTTCAATGGAACAAACTTAGAGATAACTTCATTAAGGACTTCAGTTTTATACCGCAAAACGAAAAGTTAGTCAAAACTGCAAAGCAAATAAAAGCATTTATAGAACTGACTAGGAACAATAGTCTAATACAAAACTATGATCAACCCACAATACCATGCAATAACATACAAACCAATATAATACCATAGTAGACAAGACTGCAAATGGAAAACGAAAAATCCGAAAGGGAAAATCTTTCGATGGAAATCATATCACTCAGAAACAACAAAAACAATTCGCACAATACTTAAAGTCGACACAACTGACAACGAAGATACCGACCGAATGACCGCAGTAGACTTCCTTGCTACATTCTCACAATTCAAAGAAGGGATTCGACTGATCAACGAAGCTAAAGCACCAGAATGGTTGGATGCCAAAGTTAAAACTAAAAAGTTTGACATATCAAATAATGAACGACCAAAAATGGTAAAAATTGGTGATTACTGGAGCGAAGAAGAAACGACCGAAATAGTAAACCTACTAAAAGAATTCTAGGATGTCTTTGCTAGATACTATAAAGATCTCAAAGGGCTATTCCATGAAATGGGTGAAATGAAGATCGACATCAAGTTCGATGCCCGACCCGTAAAGAAAAGGCCAAACAAATTAGCTCATAAATACAAAGAGATAGTCAAGAAAGAGATCAATAATATGCTCGCAGCAGGAATTATCTACCCTATCTATCATTTGGAATGGGAAAGCCCAATGGTCATCCAAACAAAGAAACATGGCCCGATGAAGCTAAGAATCTATGTTGATTTCAGAGAATTAAACAAAGTCACCCTAACAGACCCATTCCCAACACCATACGTAGATGAAATCTTAAATGAAGTTGCAGGACATGAATGCTACTCATTTACACATGGATTCTCATGGTATAACCAAGTACCAATATCCAAAGAAGATAAAAAAAATATTGCATTCGTATGTGAATTCAGCTCATTCGCCTACAAAGTTATGCCTTTTGGTCTCAAAAACGCACCTACAGTGTTTTCAAGATCGTTGCCAAAACATTTCAAGAATATATCTACAAAAAATGGCAGTATATTTCAATGATTGGATGATCTACTCCATGTTTAAATATCACTGCAAATGGCTAAGGCTCATGCTAGAACGATGCCAACAAATTCAGTTATCTCTCAACATAAGAAAATGCATCTTCTTAACCCCTATAGGAATACTACTAGGGCACATTGTATGCAAGGCAAGAATCAAGATTGACTTTGCAAAGATAAATATTATCCTCGACTTGAAACCACCAGTAAATCCAAAATAGGTCAGGGTATTGCTGGGACACACGGGATATTACATAAAATTTATTAGATACTACTCAGATATGACCTATCCATTAGAATAACTATTAAGAGAATATCAGGAGTTCGAATGGACAGATGAATGTAATATATCATTTGATACATTAAAAAGGAAACTAGTCGAGGCACCTATCATCAAATTATTGAATTGGTCGATCAAATTCCATGTACATATCGACACATGAGGCCTAGCAATAGGTGTGATCTTAACACAACCATGGGATGATGGAATGGATTACCCTATAGTATATAGCAGCAGAAAACTAAACAAGGAAGAAAGAAACTATTTGACAACAGAGAGGGAAGCATTAGGAATGGTCTTTGTGATACAAAAGTATCGACATTACCTACTAGCCAATCCTTTTATCTTCTATACTAACCACCAAGCATTGAAATAACTCATAAACAAACCTTTGCACCATGGGAGGATTTTTCACTGGCTACTACTATTCCAAGAATTTGAATTCAAAGTCATCATTAGACTAGGAAAATTAAATGTTAGACCCAACCACCTGTCGAGAATCGACACGGGAGAGGACCTGACAGGAGTCAAAGATGACCTACTAGATGCACACTTATTTCAAATAGAAATTGTCCCAGCAGAATTGGAGGAAATATCTCAATTCTTAGAAAATGGTCAAGCACCAGAGGGCATGAGCACGAAAAAGAAACAAATCTTAGCTATGAAGGTTGCACCATACAGCCTCATAAATGGATTTTTATAAAAAAATGGGCTTGGACGACATCCTCCAGCGATGTGTGTTAGAACACAAAAGAGATAATATCATGCACGAAGCACACTATGGACCGGCAGGAGGACATTTTCAAGAAAATACAACTTCCAAGAAAATCCAACATTTGAGGCTATGGTGGCCGACATTGTATAAGGATTGAAAAATTTTTGTTAGCCAATGCGATCGATGCCAACGATTGGGTCGACCTCTACCTAGTATAGAAATTCCCTTGATATTAGTAAACCCAATTTTGACATTTGAAATTTAGGCCATCGACTTCATAGGACCATTCCCAATACTAACAAAAAGAACAGGTGTGGGATATATAATAACTACAGTAGAATATGTAACCAAATGGGCAGAGGCAGAACCTGTCGAAACATGTTCTAGTGAGGTAGCTGCTAAGTTTATCTATGAAAACATAATTACTAGATTTGGATGCCCACTAACCTTAATCAGTGACCAAGGATCACACTTCATTAACAAACCATCAAAGCACTGACAGACCAATTCAAAATTGAACACCGACGCAATATAGCTTATCACCCTCAGTCGAATGGAGCAATAGAGGCATTCAAAAAAACATTAACGGGGGGTTTAACAAAAATCTGCAACACCAACAAGGACGATTGGGATGAAAAAATCCCTGCAGTATTATGGGCTTACAGGACATCATACAAACGTTCGAATGACCAAACACCGTTCCAACTAGTATATGGCCAAGAAGCAGTCGTTCCACTACATTTTCGATAGCAAACACCTATCATAGTAGATATCTTACACATCGATGTCAAAGAAGGCAGGAAGGACCGACTGATGCAACTAAGCAAGCTAGAAGAACACTGACTGCTTGTTTTACAACATCAAGAAATTCAAAAGCAGCAGCAGAAGGCTTGGCATGACTGCAACATCAAAAACAAAAATTTGTTGGTAGGGGATCATGCTCTACTATATAATAGCCGAGTGAAAGGAAAAACCAAAAATCTACACACATAATGGATGGGGCCTTACGTTGTCGAAGAAATTCATGCCAACGGATCAGTCCGACTAAGGACATTACAAGGCATAATATTTCAGAAACTTGTTAATGGTTCCCGACTAAAATGGTACAAAATTAAGCAAATGCAATATATATATATAATGACCATAACTATTCAGAAAAAACTATAAAAATCTAAAAAATCCCAAAAACAACAAATAGAGCCAACACCCATAAGCCAAAATGGCAGGAAATTTTGAAAGATATACCAGACTGCACTTTGACAACCAACACCCCCCTCACCGACATACCACCATTGACCACCCGCATGATCGACACCAATCGACGAATCCAAAGGTCAAATCAAGCCTTCATGACTATCATCAGAAGGAGAGCCAAAACCAAAACACATTTAATGCAAACTCAATAGACCATCACGGGACATCACTTCCACCATTAATATCTCCATCGACAAAGTCATCCTCTGCCCCACTTATAAATACCACACCAAATAAAAATTCATTACCACGTTTTGAAGAAATAGAACAATCAAGTATTCAGAAATTTGAGAGCAAAAACCTTGTAAAGAAAGCCGACCAAGAGACCAACAAAATGGCCCCTAAGCAAACCAGAGCCACAGCTGCCAAAACAAAAGAATTAGAATCTGTTGAAACCCCACTTGTAAGGAGGTTAAGAAACATTAAAAATGCAAAGGTACAAGAAACTACATGGGAAAAAACCTAGGCAGAAATCAAAGAATGGTCCTATGTGGACAAGAAAATGACACAGGAAGCAGAGAAAATAAGCTGCAACACCATTATGAGTTACATGAATACACCTTTCATGGCAAGTTTCAGTGGAACAAAAGAAACAGCTATAAAATTCATCATCAGCCAGTATCACAATGGAAAATTCTAATTCGACAAACCAATAGAAATTTTCGACAAGGTCATATACAAGATTATCGGTCTCTCAAACCAGGGTGACGTTGTTCCTATTGGCATAAAAGAAGGATTGGTAGAATGACTAACAGGAACAACATCAGGGAAGAACTTGAAAGGGATAATGATCAGTCAAATACAATCCTAGACACCACAAATCATGGCCAAAATCATAACGACGGGACTCACCCCTACAGGTCGAGTGAGTGATCTTAAGCTAGATATGCTGGAAGCAATCAACACAATAGTAGACACAGGAAAAATTTAACGTTGGGCTCAGTATGTCACTGACATGCTCAAGACCATATGTGAAAAATGCCAAGAGTCGACTGGAATTATTAGGTTCCCATCACTAACAATTTGGATAGCCATGTACCACTTATGTTCAGTCGAAGATAAGCAGTTCCAAGAACCTGGAAAATATCACATGTGGAGGTTCAAACCATTTTCATAGAATGGAACATTGAAATAACTGGAAAATGGCAAAGTAATGCTATAAAATTGGCTCCAGACTCTAAAAGTCCAGACAACTAGATGGAGGGTGCCTCGGAACATCTGAAGAAGTCTACCAAAAACTGCACATATTCAACTAGAGCTCGACCACACTGCAGTCTGGTACATGCAAGGGGTGAAAGAAAAAGAAAAACCTCTCGACTATTATCCAACAGTTGAGGAGATTTTCCAAGAACTAGCTAGACAATCCAATACCAAGCTGTTGATACCAGTAAGGGCTAAAGAAATAAATCAACCAATTGAAGAATGCTTGGCCGACCAGGAAAAAGAGAAGGATTGTGAACTCCGCTTATATATCAGTACTTTCATGTCGGAGGATATATCGACAGAAGATACCAGCAAAATCCAACAGACGATTAGTCCACAACCTCTCCAAATCAAAAGTGCACCAACTGAACACCAAGTGGCCGTGCCCATAGAACAAAGTACCATCTCGACTCATCAACAAGAGGTAGGAGAGGAAATAGAAGAAGACATCGAAGAAGATAATCCATAGTATGCTATGAAAAAATAAAACCTAAAGAAAATATCAAAATAAATAGCAACCTCAAGGAAAAAGAAAACAAATCATGGAAAATGGAAGGGGAAGCGTCAGCTTATCCTGTCCAATTCAGAAGATGAAGAAGAACTGTTGGCTACTACTTTTGACATCATAGAAGATGCTACAGCAAAAAAAATATCAGTCGAGACACAGTTTAAGCGGTTTTTCGACTCAGGAGAAAAACAAAGAAGACTGAAAAAGGTAAAAACTACAAAACCTATAGTCAATGAGAATATTGTTGACTTAGTATCCACCCCTTCACCCCCATCCCCAACCCAGATCACATGAGAAGATACCCCACAAATACCCACCATAAAACCCTATAGACATCTGTAAGAATGCTATGTCAAAGACACTAAAAGAACTGTTTGACCATGATGGAGACTTCCAAGCATTCATTGAAAATCTCCCTTAACTATTTACATCTGCCCAGAAAATTGCCACAAAATGTCCATTGATCGAGTCTAGCTCAGTACACTAGACCCTCTCACAGCAGATAGACCAAATATCCCAGAAACCAAGATCTATGGGAACTATCAAATCCATATTTTTAAGGAACCTCAATAAGACATCTCAAATTGTTGCAAGCCACACTTCATCATTTACCCCATCAGATATTTCCCATCCCGTACCAGCCAATGAACCAGGAAGAGACACAGAAGAAGATAACCAGGAGGATATTTTAGCAATCAACCAGGTGATCAACAACCTACTCTCTGATGACCCGGCCAATTCACCACCAAAATTTGAAGACCCATTGTCGAATAAAAATATCCCAACTACACCAATTACGCCAGACCATTCACCATCTCCATCACCACCTCCCAATCCAAAACCGTTACCAAACCCTGAACCACCTATTTCAACTCCTATAGATACACATCGAGCTACAAGTTCTACCGAATAAACTCAACCAAGAATTCCACCAACCAATGAATATCAATAGCCACGAGACTAGCCACAGGGAAATCAACCACTTATAAGACCACGGGCAGAATGACAGACAGACCAGCATAGACACAAAATAAAAAGAAAAGACAAAAAGAAGAAATAACACTACAAAGAACAAAGGCTGACAGTGATCCACCCCAACCAACTTGGATCAACTACTACAGTCGACACAATGAAACTAAGAGATGGAGAGTTGGGTCAACTCCTAGAAAATCTCGCCACAGAAGCAGCAAAAAGAAGCCAGAATAGATGAGAGCAGCTTGACAGCACTAAGAAAGAGAAAATTGAATTTCTGACAAAATGCATGAGTTTGATTCAAACAGTAATACCGAGACCAATAGAGGCCAACGCCGACAAGCCACTGGAAAAATCATATCAGCTATTTGAAAGTGTGGTGTCGACCCTACAAACACATATACAAAACACAAAAGTAGAGAAAAAGGAAGAACCATCCAAACTATTAAGGCAAAAGTACACAGCATTCTCGAAAGCTCACAAGGTACTGCAGGACCACTTGGAAGAGTATATCATCATAGAAGAAGTACTCTGTGATTGGCCTATCTACTACAAACAAGTATTTCAGTAGACCCTCCATACTCGTGAGCAAATCCAGGTGCTAGAAAAGAGTCGAGGCATCGATGAAACAATGATAAGTACAATACAAGACCAGATTGTATTTGAAACAACCAAATTACAAAAACTAGAGAAACAAGCACACCAGTGGGCACAACAAGCACTACTGAGCCTCGACAACCTACACACAATCTGTCCATGGATGAAGAGACTACTGGATATAGTGGAAGAAAAGGCTCAATTTATAGGACCCGACATGGAAATCATCACAGATATTTCCATCCAGGAGAAAATGTCAACTCTGTCAAGCATCACAACCTTGACTATCGACATCTATAAATTACTACAGAACTGGATAGAGTTTCAGCACCAATTGGCCATTACAGCAGAAGCCATTGTGGAAGTATGTGTGCAGAAATGACCAACCATCTGACTACACTGTCCATGAAAAAAAACCATAATAGAAGTAACCACCTCAGACAATGCAGTGTTGAGTGCCTCGCCTATTTCTTCGGGACGCAGAAAAATTTTGTTCTTGGGGGAGATGTTGGAGGAGCTAGTCGATGAGCCGACTAGTCGAATAGCCAACTAATTAGAGATTAAGTCGACCGCATAAAGTCATGTCAGTTGACCGAATCAACAGGTATTTATTTGTAACTATTTGTAATCATATATATTAGGCTATTGAGCCAGATGAGAACTTGGTTCAGTTTTGTATATGTATGGACCTCATGTTATAATATAATTTGTTACTTCCTCATCCATTCTTGTCTCTTGTGTCTGTTATGTTTATATGTTTCTATGTGTATTATTGGTAACCCTCTGTGATTTGTGAGATTACAACACTCTCCTCTCTAATTCCTTGGATCATGATAGGATATGTGACAACACATTGTGTTCGAAGAATGTTACATTCCCATTAGGTTCAAATTTGGATGAAGGTCATGCCAAGTGTGTGGGGAATCTAATCACCCAAAGACTCCACAAGATTCCAAGTGTCTTCATGAACCAATGCCACCTTATTTCCTTAGAATTTATTATTTATATGACTCATTTAAATGTGAATATTGTAAACTAAAGTCCTTTTAGGTCCTATATCCCCTTTATTACAAAATTTATGTCTCCATCTCAACCTAGGGAACTAGTAGGATGGTGAAACATTATTTGCAAGTAGTCTTATTTGAATGGGAAAATGACAAGTAATAGGAAAAGGAGAAAGGGTAGGTACATTGTATTTATGTGTTGATAATAGTGACTTTTCTATATCTTTAGCTTCCATAAGAATGGATAGAGAATTGTGGCATCATAAGCTTGGCCACATGAGTGAGAAGGAGATGTAGATTCTCCATTCATGGAGGTTGATGCTAGATATGAAGCAAGTTTAATTGGAATTTTATGAGAATTGTGTTTATGGAAAAAATAAGAGTCATATTTATCAGGGTTGGGAAACAAAATAAGAGCGAAAAGTTAGAGCATGGGAATACATATGTATGGGGATCATCTCATGTACAATATCTTGGTGGATCTCGTTATTATGTTACTTTTATTGATGATGCAACTATAAAAACTTGGGTTTATTTCATTTTACATAAACATGATGTTTTTCTACTTTTAAGAATTGGAAATATTTGGTTGAGAATGAGACAGGAAAAAGGTTGAAGTGTCTCAAATAAGATAATGAAGGTGAATATTGTGGAAAGGAGATTGATAGATATTGTTCATACGATGGGATTCGCAGAGAGAAGATAGTTCCAGGAACACCACAAGAAAATGATGTGTCAGAAAGGATGAACATGAAAATCACAGAGCGTGCAAGGTGTATGAGATTGCATTCATAGTTTTCCTTAGATTTTTGGGAAAATGTTGTAGATATTGTTGTTTACTTAATAAATAGAGGGTCTTCAATCTCCTTGGATGATGGAATTCTAGAGGAGGCATGGAAAGGTAAAAAGGTAAAATACTCATTTCTTAGAACCTTTGGTTGTGAAGCATTTGTCCATAATAATAAAGAAAATATAACAAAGCTTGAGGCTAAATCAAAGAAGTGTACCTTTACTAGATACGGAGTTGATTATTTTAAATATCATTTATGGGATTATGAAAGTCACAAGATAATTAGTATTAGAGATGCAATATTCAATAAAAATCTCATGTACAAAGATTAGTTGCATGGAAAGAAACGGGAAAAGGAAAACACATAATACACAGTCCTTAATGAAATCAAAGAAAATAAAACTTCAAAGGTTCCAAAGAATCAAGAACAACAATAGGTACCTCAAAATATTGAAAGTGTTATAAGATACTAGGTTGAATAGACCCCCTGAAAGATACTCTCCTTCACTATATTATTTATTGATGATTGATTCTAGTGAACCAAAATGTTATGAAGAAGCGATGTAGGTGGAAACTAGAAAGAAGTCGAAGCAAGGCATGAATGAGGAAATGGAATCCTTGGTAAGAAACTAGACTTGGATTTGGTTCAATTTCATGCTGGTAAAAGAGCATTACAAAATAAATGGGTTACAGGTTGAAGGAATAAGTTGGAGGTAAGAAGCAATACAAGGCTAGACTTGTTGTGAAGGGTTTCCACAAAAGAAGGTTATATATTTTGATGAAATATTTTCTCCTATGGTTAAAATTAATTCAATTAGGGTTATTTTAAATCTAGTGGTGGTAGAATACTCACATCTTGAAAAGTTAGATGTAAAAATAGTATTTCTCCATGGGATTTGGAGGAACATATTTATTTGTAGCAGCCACAAGGGTACGAGGTCAAAGGAAAGGATTTTTTAGTTTGCGGGTTGAAGAAGATCTTATATGGCTTGAAGAAAACTCCAAGGAAGTGGTATTTGAAATTTGACAAGTTTATGACAGAACAAAGTTAGATTAGATACCATTCTGACCATTGTGTTTATTTCAAGAGGCTAGATAATGGAAGATATATTATCTCGTTATTTTATGTGGATGGCATTCTTGTTGTAGGGTCTAACATGCTAGATATAAATGTGCTTGAAAGGAAATTATATAATTCATTTACGATGAAGGATTTGTATGATACAAAACAAATCCTTAGTATGAGAATAAAAAGAGACTAGAAAATTCACAAATTGACATTGTCTTAGGGTGAGTACATAGAAATGGAGTTGGAGAGGTTTAGAATGCAAGATGCAAAAATAGTTAGCACACCCTTGGCCATCCATTTCAAACTAAGTAAGGATATGTGTCCCAAAGCATAGGACAATATATAATACATGTATAAGGCCCCTTATTCATTAGTAGTTGGTAGCTTGATGTATGTGATGGTGTGTGCAAGACAAGATATTGCACATGTAGTGGGTGTTTTGAGAAGGTATATGAACAATCTAGGTAAATAACAATGGAAGTAAATAAAGTAGATTCTTAGGTATTTGAGAGGTACTACTACTATGCATGCATTATGTATTGGAGGTTCAGAAATTGTTCTACAGGGATATGTTGATGTAGATATTATAGGTTATAAATATAGTAAGTGGAGGACCACACGGTATGTATTTATTCTAGGTGGAACAATAGTAAGTTGGATTTTGAAACTAAAAAAGGTTGTTGCACTCTCAACAACTGAAAAATGTTGTTGCACTCTCAACAACTGAAGTAGAGTATGTTTGATCATGAAGGAATTTGGTAAGAATATTTGGCTACAATGTTGCTACTATATAGGCTAGTATAGAGATGATTTTGCTACAGAGGATCATGAAGGAATTTGGTAAGAAGAAGGGGAGTATCAATTTGTACAATGACATCCATAGTTCTATTCATCTTGCAAAGAAATCAAACTTCCATTCTAATACTAAAAATATACAATTCAAGTACCATGTCATACGATCTGTTCTAGATGATGAAGTATTGAATTTGGAAAATATACATACTAGCCAGAATCCTTCAGACATGTTGGAAAAGGTAGTAACCAAAGATAAAATAAGTTCCTACTCAGTTTTAGTTGGCCTTCACGCATGAAGGTGAAGATGAGAAATTTTCCATGTACAAGGTTTGGAGCATAGTCCAGCAAATGCAGTAATAGTGGAGTTGTTATGATCAATCTCCAAGTGAGATATTGTTGGTTGCGGATCCTAATCTTCCTGATTCTAATATCTTGTTGTTCATCCATGTTTGTACCCTAGTTTTATATGCTTTGTAGGTGGCTTTGATTTTTTTTGGTCCAATGATTTATAGGCCCATGTTATTGGGTATCTAGCGATATTTTCCCATGGTAATACCTCTTTAAAAGGAAGGAATTGTAATACGAATGTGTATTGTAGTGTTGTAAAAAGTTCAGTGTGTTTGTGAGAGAGACAGTGAGAGAGTGAAGAGGAAGTTGAAGCGAATGTGTTTCGGGGTTATCCCTTTATTTTTTTGAATGGCATAATAGAAAGGAATGGAAATTTCTATGTGGACGTAGCCCATATTGGGAGAACTACATATATTGATGTCTCTCTTGTATTGTGTTTTTTTTATATATTTTCATCTTGTTTTATGGTTTTTCTCTGCAATCCTGTTTTTCTAACATTAACTATAAAAATAAAATCCCAAGAAGGTGAATATGAAAAATAATGCTCCTTCTTAGTATAAATTGGACACATGGGATTTGAGGCCACATAACTCACTCATGGCAAGGAAAAATTCACCAAAACACTAAATGTATACAAAGTGAAAACATGATATAAACCCAATTAACAATAGGGATCACCAAATTCAAGCCTATCAATAGTGACAATGCTTCTCTTATGATGAAAATGCATCACATGAAAGAGTATAGACACCATATCATTCATGGAATATATGTAATCACACTCATGGATCATATTTAATTCCAATTTACCTTCCATAATCATAACATCAACTACGGAAAAATTCCCACCTAATGTGATAGGAAATTCAGGAAGAAACCCTAAAGATTCACTACATTTTCTATCAAACGTTAATGACTAGCTAGTAGTTGACTCAAGCTTGGGGGAACCCAAAAATTTCCAAGAAGAAAAGAATAAAATAATAAAATATTCTCCTTCAACTATAATGCATCAATGAACCATGCATGAATTTCCTTCAAACTTATTTGGAAGGGTGTGGATAGAAGGTGAGGCTCAACTTGACGATTCCAATCAATGGAAGCAACCCTAGAGCTTGGAGGGAGGACACTCAATGTGAATGATATTCCCACATGTCTAGAAATTTTTGAACTAGAAATAAAGAACACCTAGTCAATAGTCACTTCATTCTTCATGGGTAGATTGGATATATTGTTTACATTTGATTGACCACTTCATGTTGAGAAAGAAGGTGGTTGCTAAAAAACCACAGGTTATTTAAGAGGAAATAATTCCTGAGGTGAGGAATATAAACTTTGTATTTCTATAATGGTAGGAAATATGAATAAGATGATCTCACCTATAAAGATTACAAGGAAATTTAGTCTTGTGAATTATTCGCATAAATTTCTCAACAGTATCAATTCCCTAAACATATTTATCATTCATTGGTATCTTTTCTACCTTTCTCCAATTTCACTTCTTATTTCTTTTAGAGAGATCCCACTAAATTTTGTGGGATTTTTTCTATGTCAAGAATTAATTATGCAAACGCATTATTCTTTACAATAAACCACTCTATCTAAGTCATTTTCATTGCCATTTTCAATTCTAGGAATTCATTTTTTTTCTTTCAAAATTTCAAATTGGGTATGCATATAACACTAAGAAGAGAAATTGGTGTTTTAAGATACGGATCCTATATGGCCAACATCCTAACAATTATTTTGAACTCTAGAAGGTGCAAGGTTCACATACCATGGTTTTTCCATACTAAGTGCCTCTCCCTGCCAAGGACCATACCAATGCTTACTGTTTAACCCACCACAACTTACAATGTTGAACAATAAGAAGAAAATTTAAGAACCATAACCCACTATTTATTTCCTCCTTTCCTCCAAATAGAAACCACAATGAAAAATTGTAACAAGAAATTGAAAACAATGTTTACCTATGAAAATCGTTTAAGAAGAGTCTTCACCATTGTACACCTTAAGAGTTAATATAAGAAAACATGTGAGCAAGAGAACATGGATAACAATCCACACCTGAGATCCTTGACCTATAGGTCGAATCCATGCATATATACTTGCAATTTCCCTCCATATCTCATTATTTCCAAATCCATAAACCAAATACCAAATTATTCTACCTCCATAAAACTGAATAGGAATCAATGTTATTAAACCCTTCCTCTACCCAAGCATCGAATTGATGGTCAAGTACAAGGGGGTGGCAAGATTTGATGCCCCAAGTCTATTTCATTAAAACTGACTACCACTTGTCGATGATGTTTAAGTATAAACTTGACTGTAGTGTGTGAGTTATTACTCACATGTGCAAAAAGAACTTACTATATGGTTATGTAATCTCTCATATCATATCAAAGAAATGAAGGAAAACTAAAGTAAATGAAAAAATAAATTATTCCACATGCATGCAAAACATATATGAAAACTAGCCAAAAATAGTAAATGAGTTGTGGGAAAATATGCACAAAGGTGTGAAACCTATCCCACGGTGGGTGAAATACCTTGAGGTTATTGATTATTCCTAGTATTTAGAAACAAAAATAAAATATGATAACCCCAAGTAGATCATTCAATCTATTGATAGTGAAAACAAAAAACAAAAAAAAAACTAATAATAACTTGAAATAAACAATAAGGAAAAATTATGGAAACCATAATAAGAACAAGTGCAAGAACCACTTTAGATTTTCCAATGGTCAAGAAAATACGCATAGTGTCACCTAGGATATGTGAGCTCCAAATGGAGGAAAAAAATCCCCCTTATATAGGCCTAATTATTTCTACACTAGATGCTACATAGCTCAAAGAACCAATGGATAGAAACACTTGCCCCTTGGAGAAACTTAGGCAACAGAGCTTGGTGAATTCTAACAAGTGGGAAGAGATGGGATATAAGGGAGATCTATCATAATTCCCATAGCATAACCTTGCTCTAATTTATGCTTATAAGATTTATTCCTATGTCTTCCTTTTATAGAACAATAGGTGTCTAAGAAACAACTAGATCCAAGTGTGAACCTCGTGACCTCATGAACTAACTTCAAGGTACACAATGGGGGATATTGAATGCCCATCCATCATGTTGAGAAGATAAGTTTAAATTTTTGTTGGTGAGGGTCCTTCATTAGCCTTAAATGTGTGGTTGGTGGTTGAGATCTCATCTTTCTTATAGTCGCATGGATATCGAAGGAAAATCCATGCAAGTACTATACGAGAATAGAACTTGTAACATGCATAGTAGCACACCTAACCAGAGGTTTGGCCATGCATCCTTGTCTTTTGATTGTTGTTTAGAATATCTGACTCATGTTGCTTCTTGGATATTGATGAGGATTTCTTTGGTAGGCTACATTCTATATGTTTATGATTCCTTACTATGTAAATTGTAAAAATGTCGTATGTGTGCAAGAATTAAGCGCTAAAAGATTCCCTTGATGTATGAGGTTAAAAGGGTATTGTAGTGGCAATAATGCATCATCATTTGTTTGAGACTCTCTTGTGTTCTTGAGATTTGTGAATCATATATGGACGAATAGATTCCTTATGTGGGGGAATATTTCTGGTAAAGTGGTAACAAGTAATAGCGGTTTATACAAATGAGGTAGGCATAATTATTCTTGTGAAGGTGTGAAAAGATGGCTATAATATAACAAGACGGCCAAGGGCTCAACTCATAAAAATATTGGGACATGGATAAAGTCAATTGCAATCCATGTGAGTGTACACGATCATGTAAATGATGTCACTAGTGTTGAAGAAGCAGAATGGTTGAATATTATGGAGATCCCACGAGGGTGGGGGACCTGAATACTAGTGACTTTGCTTTGTGGGGGGATTCATTATGCTAGATGTACTTCTACCATGATTTCATGTCCCTCCATTGAAGGGATATCAAAATTGTTGACCATGAAAAACACCTAGGGTTCCAAGAGATGAATTAATTAATTTACCTAGGGAATTTTGTTAATTTCATACTTAGGAGGAATGTACTAAGTTTGTTTCCAATTCTGGATTATTTTTATGTCATTATTTAATTAATATGCAAATAATAAACGTGGAATTGAGTTTCCAAGCCAAGGGGGCGCATTAGGAAAGTCAACTTTCCTTGGATGGAAAATAGAGGCTGACAAGGAATCTGAAAAAAGAAAACAGATAGAAAAAAGATAGAAACTGACAAAAGCAAGGAAAATACATCAATTTGAAAAGTAGAAAGTGCAAGAAAAGTTGTCAGTTCAAAAGTAGGCAAATTTGGCTAAGGGAGGGCGTAGTTTCTAATTTGGTGCAAGGATATAAAGCAATGAAAAATTACCTTATGCACAAACTTGCTAATTAACTCAAGGAGGGCTCAGTTTCTATTTTGATGAGAGTATATTTGCAAGGAAACATCCCTAGTCCTAATCATAAGGAAACTTTCATTCAAAGGGGGGTGCAGTTTCCACTTTGGATGGATGACACAAATAAGGAAAACATAATTTGAAAACCAAACTTGCTAATCACATCAAGGAGGGCACACTCATGGCCTAGGGACAAGATTGGCAAGTGGGTTACTTGTTCAACAGGTGAAGGACTTGCTCAGCAAGTCACCCAAGGTCTACTTAACGGAATTTCCAACTCCACTATTTAGTTTGTATTGTTAGTGTTTTCATGTATTGTGAATATAAGCTTTGAAACTAAGTGGTGATCCTTAGATCTCTTGGGTGATGTTCCCCAAGTCCCATTTCCCTACTCTTCTCTCTCCCATTCTTCATTGCAGACAATAAAGGACCAAGGAGAAACCATCTATGATTCAAATCCAAATATGATGGAAGAATTTAGACATTAATGACACTTTTTCATGTGTATCTATCAGTTCTTAACATTTCCAGTACTTGCATATAGCTGAGGGTTCGAATATCCAAGTCTCTCTTTGATTCTAGCTTCTAAAGTGCACTGTATTGATGCATCTTGTTAAATAATTCTATATAGATTAATTATGAGAGTTATTTCGACATACATGGCTGAAAATTTATTTTATGAATAATCTTTGTAAATTTTATGTCAATATGAATCTGTAGGACTAAGATTTACTTGTTTTTATCCAACCTAGTCTAGATTTGCACCTATAATTGACTAATTTTACCATAAAATGCATAATTTGACCTATGAATCTCCAAATCCAACCATTATTGTTTTTATGGGTCCTTAATAGGTTTATATAAGTCTCCAATGTCTAAAACCAATAATTCATAGCCTCCTTGTCTTGTTTGGGAAATACTGAAGATGAAGCTAATGAGCTGTCCTAAGAGCTAGTTTTACCATTGCAACTTGTAGAATCACTTTTAATTGCTTATGATATGTATAAAAATTAAAATTATTATATATAACTTCATGACAGATTTATAAAATTTTCCTAATACTCTCTTATCCACTGGTTGCTTGGAGACTGTTAGTTATTTGCACCGGTTGGGACTCCCAGAAGCCTGGAAGTAGACTTCAGCGGAGCTGATTGAGCCGAATAATTATTTGCTCACATAATGAATTCACCAAAAGACTTAGTAAATCAGATAATCCATAAGGAAATTATATATTAATGATAAGATAAGAGATGATATGTTACAAATGGTGGCCCTACCTTAAATATGGCTTGGGAATTTAATGTTGAGGAGACGCCTCATTTAATAACCTAACTTAGTTAACCTAATTATTAATTATTTAATTATTATCTTATTTTATGTTCGTTACATTTCCACTCCCTTAGAAAGGATTTGTCCTCAAAGCCTTATAATGTTGTCGCATCGTTCTTTGTGATGCAGTGGCTGATGACACATGTCGATACGAACTGCTAAGTATAGAGCATAACTTTCGATATGTGGATGGGTCAATCCATCCTAAATTGATTTTTTGTTGACAGTTGGGATTCCCTACTAATCTGTCGTCAGGAGCTTTGATCATATTAGTATCATTATCTTTCGACATTTCCTACTTTTTAGAATTTCAGTTTTTATGGTTGGGGTGTCGATAGGGAATTTTCACAATGTCATTTTCTTTTACGAGTGTCATATTTTGAGCATTGATGTGAGTTGGAATTTGCATTTTCATTCCTTGAGGTTTTAAGTTTTCATTCTGTATCTTTTCCAACTTGTTTTCTAGCTGCACATAATCATTTTGAAACTTCTTAATCACTTCTACTTGCGCTTTTCTGTCATCTTCAGATTTCTTAAGTTGTTCCTTAAGATCTTTGTTATGACTTCTGATGCAACTATTTTCTTCTTGCTTGTCTAGAATTTTCCCTTCAATGTATTTCGTAGATTGTTCTGTTTTCCAACTATTTTTCAACTTCTTAATTTTCGTGACTAGTGTTTTGTTATTATTCCTTAATCTGAAAATTTATTTGGAATTGTTGGATAGTGTTTTATTACTTTTTGTGATCTCTGACTTATGAGTCTTTTTAGAGTCGTGATTTTGTTGTTGAAGAACTTTTATCTATTGTCGATACTGGTAGATCACTGATTCTTGATTTTCTAATTTATGTCGTGTCTGCTTTAGTTCTTCATCCTTGTCGCTAACGATTTTGTTTCAACCGTTTTATTTCTGATTCGTAATCGTTTAGTTCTTTATTTATGTCTTGATTTTTCAATCTCTGATTAAAATCATTTTCATCTTTTAATTTCTTAGTTTGGGCAGACAATTTTTCAATTTGATTTTTCTAGTCAGAAATTTATTGTTCCTTGAGCTCTTTTTGTATCTCATGTATTTTAATTATTACTTCCAAGTTCGTATTTGTGTCTCGTAATTCTTCATTGTCTCTTCGATAATGCTTTAACTTGGCTTCTAATTTCTCTATTTGTAGTCGCAAACCAGATTCCATGATCTCTAACTTTTTTAATGATAGATGGCTATCGATTTCTTGACGAGTCTTCCTTGGATTTTGTTTCTTTGACGATATAAAGTCTTGACTTCTTGCCTTCTTTTCTTTCACGTCTTCGATGATAGAAGATATTCCTCTTCTTTTTTTGATATTGTCCTTTTTTTAATAATAAATATTAATTATTTAATTAATATTATTATTGTTTTTTATATAAACTATATAATATTTGTATATAGTTTTTTTTAATGTTTTTAAAAATAAATATTATAATATAATAATAATATTTTATTATTATATATAATATTTGACTTTTATTAAAATTTGTTTTTTGTTTTGTTTTGCTTTGCTCTTGTAATTTAATAATTGTACTTAATACAATTAATAAGTAATTATAATAATAATAATAATAATATTTTTCTTTTTCTTTTTTTGAAGGTTGATAAATACTTCTTGTAGATTGGGTGGTTGGGAGGAATAATTGTTACCTTCCCCACCTAATTTCAAATCTTACTTGCTTCTTAGTAGCAATTATTATGTACTTTTAGATTTTTTGTTTCCCTTAAGTTTTGTAAAATTCTAGTAGATTGGGTGGTTGGGAGGAATGAGTGTTACCTTCCCCACCTAAGTTCAAATCTCACTTTCTTTTAGTAGTATTTATTATACACTTTTATATGCAAACCCAAACCCACTTTAAGAAACCATGTGTGGTTTCACTTTTACCCTCTCTTTTTTTTTTCTTTTTCCTTTTATATTTTCTTTTTTAACCTTTTTTTTTGTTTTTCCTCGTTCTTTTAGTCTTTTTGTTTTTACTTTTTTTTTACTCTCTTTCCTTTTTCTTTTTTCTTTTTACTTTTTTTTTTTATTTACTTGGTCAAAGACCATAAATTTAAGGACTCCCCAGGATTATGATTAAAAATCAGGATATGGCCAAAGGCCTGGATCACAAACTAGCTCTGATTCCAAATGAGCCGAATAATTATTCCCTCACACAATGAATTCACCAAAAGACTTGGTAAATCAAATAAGCCATAAGGCAAGTATATATTAATGGTAAGATAAGAGATGATATGTTACAAATGGTGGCCTTGCCTTAAATATGGCTTGGGCATTTAATGTTGAGGAGACGCCTCATTTCATAACCTAACTTAGTTAACCTTATTATTAATTATTTAATTATTATCTTATTTTATGTTCGTTACATTAAGACTTGGTAAATCAGATAAGCCATAAGGCAAGTATATATTAATGATAAGATAAGAGATGATATGTTACGAATGGTGGCCCTGCCTTAAATATGGCTTGGGCATTTAATGTTGAAGAGACACCTCATTTCATAACCTAACTTAGTTAACCTAATTAATAATTATTTAATTATTATCTTATTTTATGTTAGTTACACTGATTTCGAAACCTAAATGGTCCCCAACATATAGGTGATTAGGAACCTAAACAAACAATATCCTTCCCTTCCTTATTTATCTCACATTTAAATCCTAGTCACTCTCTCCTTAGCTTGTTAATTTTCCCACCTATCAGCTAGTAATTTCAAGATTTGTTCTTTAAATTTTATTGCAGCAACAGTAGATTTAGTATTCTGATCTGATATCAGATCATGGATATTACACATGATTTTCAAATGTTAACACCAATAACTTCAAGTTGTATGGCTCCTGATGTGATAGATGTCTTCTTGTTGATCATAGGAGAGACCACTAAGTTAGGAAGCACTAATGACTCTCCCTACTTAGTTCAATGTGATCCCTAATATTGATTGAAAGGGGTCTAAAGGTACCACTGTAACCACTGCAACTCTCATAATATAGTGATTTGATGGCAATGAGAGATTAATTACATGATAAGATGAGGGTCATGTCCTGTGAACGAATATCATGGTGTAACCAACTATGAGACTGACTGGCCTGACAAAAGACTAGATTATAAGCATGGGGATCATAAATTCACTTGATTGATGTAAACTTGGGGAGTATCATTCTTAAAAAGATAGGGACACTGTGTAACTGAGGGAGACAAACTGCAGATGAAGGGATTTGTTAGATACACAATACTAAGGGAATGGTGACCAACAAAATTAATAGCTCTAGGGATATTGGGACTCTACAACATCGATCAAAGGTGACCAAAGGGTTGATGCTAAAAGAATGAGGCGCTTCCCATGGTTTTGAGTGGATTGGATGTGTTTGTACATAAAGAATAATTTGTGGGATATACACATTTTTTGGTGTGCTAGGGGAACAATTTGATGATGGGTGGGATTCCCATGGATTTTGGTGAGTTGGGGAATCATTTTGATTATGGAAAGGGTTCCCACAGTTTTGAGTGAGTTGGAGAATTTTTTCCATGATGGAGTGATGGTTATTTGCAAATGTGAAGATGGGTTCCCCATGATGTTAAGATTTCATATGCTATACTAGATATCATTAGTGTTTAATCAAAGTTCACAACAGTAGCATATGCAGAATCACTGAAAGAAACACAATCACAAGATAGACACAATATTTATCCTGGGAAACCCTCAAGGGGAAGAAAACCCAACAAAAATTCCTCTATATAAGATGTATAAGATAAAACCCCAAAATAGGTATTCCCCTCCTTGTTGATTTCTCTCTCTCTCTCTCTCTCTCCTATGCGCTACTCAAGTGAGTGAGTCTGTGTTCTAATGAGGAGCCCAGATCCTCTATTTATACACTTTATGTCAACTTGACTTTTACCATAACAAGTCAACCCCAATAAATTGTCTAGTCCGACTTCACCTAGGAAGACTCAAAGCAGTATTTTATATTATTCATTGGGGTACTAATGCCCCGAATTACAATGGAGGATTTACCTCATGACTCTATGATGACCAATTACAATAGTAAAATCCCGACGGAGGAATAATAAATCTCCCTTGGGGTACATCAGTAAAATACATTTAGAATATCCTTTGAAGTTACAATATTTCAACACATGAACCAATGTCATGCAGATTGTTCCTGCATGAATAAATTAGTAGGATCAGTATATTTGGAGGGAGGGGGGTGCATTTTTATCTTCACGAGGATGATGATATGAGGGATATTTCAAATGGTGAATTTCTCATGGGGTGTGAGTGGTCAATTGTGAATCTAGATCATAACATGTGTTGAGGAATTTGATGGCATCAACTTATGAAGGTGGGGGAGTAAATGTGAAACTATAAAATGATGAACTATGGGTTGATATTTTCAAGGTGGGTTAAATTCCTTCGGCTTGTGAGGGTTTGACATCATGGGTGCCAAATTATGACAGGGTTGGAAATGGTGTGCATGCCCATAAGAGTACATGATATCCACGGAAAGGATGTTGATGGCACATCATTCCTGGTAATTAAGACCCTGTGGTTGTTATCAAGGGTAGTGGTAGATGCAATGTAAACAGAGGGTTGACATTTCCTATACGCCAGTTGTGGGATGATACTTGTGATAATATTATTACACTAATGTGGGTTGAGATCCTGCACACATGACAAAAATACCTAAGTGCATTAAAGGACATGACAAATGTATTGACAATGTATAAATAAGAACCAAAACATGGTGCACCTATGGTGTGCATGAGGTATTATGGAAAGAAATGCTTGAGGTAAAACTCGATGATAAGGTTGTTAAGGTTTATTCCTTTCGAATATTGTAGGATATATGCCCCTTCGGGAAGGAATTTTTTTATGACATATGGTCCAATCCATTCAGATACAAATTTTCCCAGACCCAGTTTTGATTCTTTTTTGGCATTGAACACTAGGAAAAAATCCCCATCACTAAAGGTGTGGGGGTGGACTTGGAAGTTGTAGTTTCCTTTGTATCAAAGTTTCATGGCCTTTTTTTTATTGTGGGGAGTCCTAATTTTCTTCATCAAAGGATGATGAATCATCACTGGTGAGTAGGCTGATTGGGGAGGATAAACTCTCAATGGTATCTGTGGAGGAGGGCACAATTCTCTCTGTCGGTGATTCTTGTAGGGACCCCCTAAGGTGGATAAATTGATCCTATATATGCATATTCTTGAAGTGGACATATTTTTCAGTGCATAATATGATACACTGAAATGAATAGTGGGAAATATTTCCACATGATCATCATGGATGTGATATCCTTAAACATAGAGGCTTGTGTTATGAAATTACAGGCAAATTGTGGTTTGGTATGTTTGCACTATGCGGACTAGGGTTCATAAGGGTATGATTCTCGTAGGATGTACATATGTCATTATATGCTTCTGGTTTGATATGTATTGGTTGTGGTGTAGGTGTCTCAATGATAGGTGTCATTGAGATGATCATTTATGAGTTAGAAGCAACCATTTTTTCTACTAATGTAGTAACAACATTGATAAAAGTGGTTTGTTTTAGTTGAGGTAGAGGAATTTTAGGAGAATGGTTTCCAAAGCATCCAAAATCAAGGGATATCAGTAAAAATGATTGTATATTTCCCAAACTGAAAAACAAATCAAACATGTTGTTGTTGGTGCCCCCCGCCACAACTTCAGAATGCATGTGTGACGCTAACGAGGGTGTGAAATAACTTCTTGAGCTCCGGCAAGGTGGAGCACAAGTTTTTTGTGTGGAATTATTAACAACATAGAGAAAATGGTGGGGTAACCCTCATTGTGGGTGTTTCATTCATGATGGGGACTTTCAACATTTGTTGAGGTATTCCCCCTACTTTAGACTTAGAAAATACTTATGAATATTTAGGTACTTGGTTATTCATGGTGGTGGATTTCAATGTGGGTTGATGTATTCCCTCATTGGTGGTTTTGGTGATAGCAAGTGGTGGCTTTGTCACTGGAATTTTTGTATTGATGTGCAGTCTCGATGGCATAATGGGTTGTATCAGCATGAACTTACAATGTGTGATGGTGTTTTAGGCCATCTCAGGGTAAGGTGGAATAATGTAACACACAGGGATTCCCAAGGTGATCCTAGAGAGTGTTAAATAATCCATAATCATAGTTCCTTAAAATCCTATGTGTTGGGATGTTATTAAACCCACTCATAACTTAGGATAAAATATTTAATCATTATTTGATTAAATTCCTACCAACTAGCTAATTAGTTGGCACCAACTTGCACCTTAAAGTCAACACATTCCATATATACCTCGAGAATGCTTTATTTTTTATTCTAGGTTGATCTTGACCACTTTATGGACTTTCTGAATTAGCAACTACACTTTCCTATAAGTTCTTCCTTATTCTACTTTTATCTATCTTTTCTGTGGATAAGGTAAATCTAGTTAACTTGGAAACTGGTATCTTTTGTTGCCAACCCATCCTCCATGATTTTCTCTCCATTTTCCAGGATTAGCATGTTTATCCATCACTCTTGACAACTCACTCATGATTTTTCTAATTCGCGAGGTCCTTGAATGATTTGGGAAGTGCTTTAGCCACCTATGGGGGTTTATCATATTTGGTAAGTCTACCTTTCTGAGCTTTATGAGTTGTCTCCATACAACTCAATTTTGAAAATGAGAGATGTACTATTTATGTACACTATTATTCATCCTTATTCAATGGAAGGATACACTCCAATATTCATCTCTTTTCTTCTCTCTATTTTTCTTGTGTATGCTTGTGAGAATTATCTTAGTAGCAAGATCTATTTCCAGTGCTTCTTCTTAGGATATTTGCTCAAAGCATTGTAGCTATTATTTATACATGGTATCATATATTTGGGATCTCATCAATTAATTATACTTTCCATATTTGCAGGTTTATTTGCAGGTGCAACAACTTCAATATGGATTCAAAATATCCTCTACTATCCCCTTTCAACTAATTAGAAGCCCAAGATGAGGGCATACTTGAAGAGTCAATGTCTCTTTGAAGTCTCCATTGGTTCATTGAGCGAACCCAAGTCTTATGAAGAGAAGATTGACTAAATAAATAATTGTGATAGAGATTATGGAATCATGTGCTTGGGAATGAAAAAGAAGTAACATATGGAGATGATACTGATATTGATGATGATCCATTCACCCATTCATTGTTATCTATATCTTTTATCTTAGATTCTGAGATCTATGCGCTAGATCCTTCACACTTTGTGCATAAATCTCTCATTGATGGTTTGAAAACCAGGGACTTCCAGGATGTTTTCTTAGCCATATCAAGTCCTATTAGTGTCTTTCCACTTACCATACTTGATCTCATGTGCTTATGCATATCCTCCTTTTTTCTTGGCATCAATACTCAGAGCCTCCTTGAATATTTTGAACATATCCTTCCTTCCTCATTTCATACTTCTACCACAGAGGATTATTTACCAATGTATTCCTATGAGTCTACTGATATGCGTATATCTTTTGGATTATTTGGAAGCTAGACCAACCCATGGAGCCCATGCATTCGCACTCATTGATCCTATGCCTTCTCTATGTTCCTACATGATCACTTGCACACATCCTCTCTGTGTAAATGAAGTTGGAGACCTCATACATTCGCTTGGAATCTTATTTCACCTATCTAGAGATGATTTCATCTCTATTGGTTCAAATTTGAATTCATTACATCATCTTGGAGATGATTACAACTCTTAAGAGCTTTCACATCATTGGATCTCAGTTGTTCTACATCTTCCTAGTTTCCATCATGTAGTTGTCCTTGATCTAGGTGAGCATATTTCTCTTATTCCCAAGACTAGTATTCCTCCAGACAATTTTGGAGTAGCATCAAAATCATTTTTGGTTTGCCTCTCAGGTCCTTTCTTGAGGGAGGATTTTCCCCATGTGGTTTTGCCTCTTTCCTCAGTTTTTTTGGACATAATAATTGTTAAAGGGTGACCATAGCCTTGTTCTTGGGCCCTATATACACCTATATTTTTGACATACCATCATAAATTTAGAATTAAAGGGGGTGTTGGGATATTATCAAAACCACTCATAACTTAGGATAAAATATGTAATCATTATTTGATTAAATTCCTACCCACTAGCTAATTAGTTGGCATCCACTTGCACCTTAAAGTCAACACCTGCCATCTATACCCTAGGAATGATTTATTTCTGATTCTGGGTTGATATTGACCACTTTATGGACTCCCAGAATTAGTAAGTGCGATTTTCTGTAGATTCTTCCTTATTCTTCTTTTATCCAGCTTTTCTATGGATAAGGTAAAGCTAGTTAACTAGGAAACTGGTATCTTTTCTTGCCAACCCATCCTCCATGATTTTCTCTCCATTTTCTAGGATTAGCATGTTCATCCATCACTCTTGACAACTCACTCATGATTTTTCTAATTCATGAGGTCCTTGACTGATTTGGGAAGTGCTTTATCCACCTATGGGGGTTTATCATATTTCATAAGTCTACCTTTCTGAGATTTATGAGTTGTCTCCATACAACTCACTTTTCCTATGAGGGATGTACTATTTATGTACACTATTATTCATAGATATTGAATGGAAGGATACACTCCAATATTCATCTCTTCATTCATGTGATTCAATCTCTTTTCTTCTCTCTATTTTCCCTATGTATGGTTGTGAGAATTATCTTAGTAGAAAGATCTATTTCTTGTGATTATTCTTAGTATATTTTCTCATACCATTGAAGCTATTATTTCTACACTATGGTAGGGTATAAGAATGGTATCTGGAACATGGAGGGCACATATGGGCTTAATGTTTGTTCCACTCCATGACTTATGGGAGGAATTGATGATGATGTCGTTGGGTTGGGAGACTCATTTTCGTAGGTGAAAATGGTGCACATGAGACCGTCCATCGAGGTAGATATTTCAACTGGAGGGATTGAATATGAAAATATATGACTTCAATATCAATCATTACCATTTCCCCCTATCTCGATGGGAACATTTTGGTACTAGCCTCTCGGTTGTGATGGTCTCCCATCATAAGCATGAAGGGCAATGGAAGAGGGGACTAACTCGATTGATATCAATTGTTTCCAAACATTAGAAGACATGATGCAAGTGGAAAGTCATGAGGCATGAATATGAACAGTCGATGACACTGAGTATACTTATTAATCCCTTTCGTTGGGTTGGGAATGTTGGAGTACTTATAAAATAGACACTATGATTAGATAATCATTCAAGTCATCCATGATATTGTAATTGTGGTAGGATTCCATGTGGGAGTTATGGGGGGTACATTTGAGTGGTGCCTTTGGAATCCTCTGATTTAGTATGTGCTTGGGTGCAAAATTTACAAAGGTATCTCTTCTACGGTAGTGGGGTTTGATTCCACCATAACCTTTAGATTGAGTCTATAAGATGATGCAAGCTCATGTTCATGTATATGTTTTGGTATGAACCGTAATTTTGAGGAAATATTTTTTGTTGTTGGGTTACAACTCCTTTATTGGAGAATGGTTGTTGAAAGACAACTTGATAGGGATATGTTGCATTAGGTTCATGAGTGAGGTTTGTTGTTGCCTTTGTCTTTTCTTACACCAACTATTGCTAGTCAAGGATAAGAAGAAAATAATGAGTGTAATGACCATACTCGCCATAGATAGAACAAAAATAATTGGTCCTTGGGTTGAAATTTTTTCCTTGTTTTGGTGGGTTGTTAGTCCCCATGTTTTGGTCACTTGGGTTCTAATCGCCTGGGCTCTGGTTCTATTGGGGATGAGGGTTTCCCCCTTTCCCTTGCTATTTATTTTTATTTTTCTTACATTTATTTATCTCATGATTTTTAGGGTTATAGGGATTAGTGGTGTTCAACTGCTCAAATTGTTGAGTTTATTGGTGGAAAGAAGGTTGAACTAAATTAACCCCCATATGAGGCATGTAGGATGAATCAAGAGGACACAGGAATGGGTAGTAAGGGTTGTACCTCAGAAGTGGGATATATTCTTGTTGTGATCCATGCCATGTGGGTGTAGGAGAAGTTTGTTCCATTTGCATCACAGGTACCATTGGTGATTAGATCGTATTAGGGTAAGTAGGACTATAGGGTCCATATTGTAGCTATCCAAATGGAGAATTTGGGACAGTAGTAGGGGGATACGACAAAATGAGGATGGGTGGAAAATACACCACCATAGGGTGTGTTATAGATGTTGATTGCAGGGTATATTTTCCCTATTGGGAAAGGGACCCAATAATCCCATCTGTCCAGTGCAACATCCCAACGAATGATGACAAGGGGCACTCATAAGGATGGTGTAGAGGTATTCGGACTATGAATATATAATATCAAAGTTTTGGGACTTTAAGATGGCATATTCCTGAGATTGAGAAAAAGGAGGTTGCCACATATTTTTCTATTAAAGGTTGCATAGGTTTTATAAACCCTATCTAGTAGAAAACAATGAGTCAATATCAATTTTCACAAAGTATGACACCTACACCACTCATGGATATGGTCCTCTATTTGGGTAGAAGTGTTCTGTTGAAAATATGTGATATGTTTAAGACCGATTTGATGGTGTATTGGTAACTGAAATTAGTTGAGTAATGTGGTGAAAATCATCTTAAAAGTGGCATGGTAATCCCGTGGTATATTCATGTACCATTTTGTAGTTGTACTAGTGAGAGTTCGTTGAAAGAGGTGAAGCCTCATAAAATCCTCCACTATGTTGTTGGAGGAACACCATAGGTGGAAAGACGTGACATAGTTGGTAGGATCATATCCGTGTTTCCATTCAAACTTAGGGATGTATGAGGGTATATTATCAGGCATATCAAGCCATGTTTTATTGTTGGGGTCATTCAACTTCACTACATCAGGGAGGTTCAAGATAGCCATGAATGATAGGTTGGTAGTAGGTATAACTGATGTTAGCACCATATTCAAAAAATTTTATTATGAGAGATATGTGGGGAAAGGACCCTATCGAAGAGGTGATTGGGAATGAATCCCTTGAGTTGCAAGGGTGACGAAGGCATCTATGAGATGGCATTCTTCTCCTAGGACAAGTGGCGGTGGAAATGAGGTAAGAGGCAGTGTAAACCGATGGCTGCAATTCGAAATGATAAATATTGACTGTGGAAAGGAATCTCATGGATCATAGATGTAGGGTAAAGCGAGGATGTCAGAATGCACTAAAGGCGTTAAATGGGAGCCATAATAGAAGGTGGAGATTAATCCGAAGACAGATCAATGGTACCAAAGCATTTCACGTAGTGAACGTGCTCGGCTAAAGCCACTTTTCCAAATCATGAAGTAGATTAAAGAGTGGAGATAGCTAACGGTTGAGATAGGAGTAAAAGCAGTTCCATGGCCATAAATGATTTCGTGTCCCAGACTAGCAAGGACGTAGTCGTGATTTCAAATCGTGAAAAGTGGTACTGGCTACAAAGATCAATGGTCACTACAAAGGCGGAGATAGATCTACGGTCATGTTTTACTTCACGATCTGAACTAGCACGGACGAGGTCAGGATCTCAAATCACGAAAGTGGTAGGGTCTGCTCAGATCAACGATCACGAGGAGTGGTCATTCTTGATCAACGACAGAGTCCAACCCTCCCAGATTAAGCTATGCACGCAGATAGTGAGGAAGAATTTGGCATAAAGGACCTCACATATCCATGGCTCAGATCACAAGGTGAAAGATCCATGGTGCAAACTACATGGGAAGGACACGGAGATTACATAGTATAGAAATATATAAAGGGTCTATGTGGAGTTGGAAAGATTTGTCTTTTCCAAAGCCTCAATATCACTGAATGCCCCAACTACATATAGAGCGCCAACGTAGATAGACCAGAAGACTGTGCTAGAAAATCAAGGTAGGCCCTTGATACTCCCTCAGTGCTATTTGAAAATATAAAAAGTAGGAGAAGTAGAAGTGGTAGATGTGAGAGATAATGCAAAACCAGAGGTCACATGTCGGAGGGTAGAGGAAAGTCTCATAGATGAGAATAACGAGATTTTTTCTACCATTGTGGTGGGGGAAACCATTGAAGCCGCTAGGGGTAAATTGGAAGTCCTTAAGGACCAGGGTAGTGATACATGTGGTGTTTTTAAATCTTTTTTCCATGTTTTCTCTTTTGACCATTGCCCTGAGTTTGTCGAGTGGTGTGCAGACAATTTCTCTATCACCAAGGGGGTCATTATGAATAGGTCCAAATCCAAAATCCGCTATCCAGTCCAGGCTCTCGTCGTCCATAAAACCCTTCACATCCCAACTGAGTTTGCCCAGATATCCCAAAACTACCGAGAAGAGAATATCATACATTTCTTTAGAGAGTCTACCTTCGAAAATAGAGAATATTTCTGGAAAACCTCTTCAAAACCTAACGGTGAATCCATCAGCCTATCTTACCCCATTGACCTTGGCCAATTTAATGAAGAAACTCACTGGTGTATAGCCCTGGCCAGTTAGTTTTTAGGTCTAGATACTAACGGTTATGTCATAGAGTGATTGTTGAGTCTATTGTTCGTTTTGAGTAACTATCCTGCCGAACCTGAATTTCCAGGGAAATCTTCTCAGTCCTATTGTCTTAAATTTGATGAATTCCTAGCCAAGAACATTCCTTCTTAGTTAGCGAATTTCCACAGCACCAAAGTATTCAGATTCCAGTCCTTCTTGTTGAGAATGTTTATAGCTTATAACGAAGAGGAATTACAAGTGCTTGAGTTAGAAATCACTAGTGAGGTGGCCAAAGACTACTGTAAATTCATGAACCATTTGATGGCTGAAGTATACGATCTTTTCTTTCAAGAAAAGCCACCCAGGCTGTTTCCTGAAGAGAGGCTAGTATTGAATTTGTCTCATAGCAAGATGATAGGAGACTGGTTCCTAACAAAATTCAAAACAATCATAAGATTGTATAGATTCACGCATCAACCCTACATTCTGCCAACCTTTCTAACTGCTAGGGTTTTCTCCTTGGAAGTAATCAGGCAAAGACTCACTGTTGAGGAAGAACACTTTTTGAACTACAAGAAGAGCTCAAACCTGATTTACCCTTGGGAAGTGGGACCATACACAGTCAGGAGCAGAGCTGCGTTGCCACTGGTTGGAAACTTACTCAAAGACATGGGATTTTCTCTAGAACAAGTTGTGAATTACAACCCACATCAAATAATTTCCAAAAGGAGGAAGGCTTACAAGTGCAAGCATTTTGAGCACACTGAAATACCTGGGGTTAAGGAAATGGTAAATTGGGATGATTTCCATAAACCTACCATGATGGATGTCAGCATAGGACGAAGCTCTGTCTCACCCCTGCCATGGGTAACTTCCCCCCAAAGGGAATTGTCCAAAGTAGATGCGATATCTGGGAATGCCTCATCGTTGGTCAGCTATTCAGGGAGTTCAATGAAAAGAGGAGGTCCAGAGCCTATGGAGATTGAAGAGGTAGACACTACCAGCATGCCCAAAAGACAGAAAACAGAACAAGAGCAGTAGTTAGTGCAGGTTGAAAGGAGCAATACAAAGGGGCAAATGAAGAAGAAAAACATGGAGAAGAAATAGAAACAAGAGGAGCCCAAAGCAGCCAAGTTGCAAATCCAGGAATATGTATTTGATCGACAGACTCCAAACAGGCATGCCTCTAAAGAAGACTCGCTAGACTCTTACCAGGAAAGGGATGATAAAACTTTTAAGGAGACATTGGAGCTGTATGATGAGGTAATGTAGTTACCCTACCCAAATGTGGCATTAAATACTGTGAGGTATCATGCCACTGACACCCTCATCCTAGCTTTTCCAATGGGAAACAAAGTGTCAGAGGTTAATTTGAACCTCGCAAAGGTTCCCACTACTGACATAATACACCTTAACAGAGAGACTGGTGACATATTGAATGCTATATTTCTGAAAGCCACACTACATATATCCAAGGTGGAGGCAAGTAAAACAAAAACTCTAGATCTCTTGAGGAAGTTAAGAGTCGAAAACAAAGCCCTCAAGGCCCAAATTAACAATTTGCAAAATGAAGCGGTACAAATAGAGGGTCCAGCACCTAAGGGAGTTTTGGCTCAAAAATTGCTAAACGAGAAAGAGAAGGAGATACAGATACTAAAAAGGAAGTTGAAAATCCCTTCTGCCCAGCTCTCTCAAACAAATGAATTGGATAAATTTGAAAAAGACAAAGATACATCGAACATTGAGCCTACAGATTGCAAATCCAAGCTGTTAAATCTTGAAGAGAAGGAAAGGCAGTGGGAAGTAGATACCAAGGTTCTGAAGGAGAGAGAAAAAGAATTAAAGGCTACACTAGCGACAAAGGAAAAAGAGCTTTACGAAAAATGCGCAGAGATTGCAATTCAACCTGTAAGTGTAGTTGGAGAAGTGGACACCATTTTTCTTTCTAGAGCAAAGTCCCAAATAGGCCTTAAAGATACATATCTTACTAAGTTAAAGCAGCAGCTTAAGGATCTAGAGGAGGAGAAAGAAAAGGAGGGACAAGAAAAGGAAAAGATAGGGGAGAAATGTCAAGAATTGATACAACAAAATGCCAAATTAAGCCAGCAGGTGATTGGTAAATCGGCCTTGCAAGGGGCTATACATTTGATCTGGGATCAAATCATTGCAGAGGCCAACAAGTTTAGACCTTGTATAGATTTCATCGCAGACCAAGAAAAAAATTTCGACGGTATTAGGAGAAGTGCAGAAAAGACCTGTAGTAACCACAGAAAATGTTGTTGCTTTCCTAAGCTCCTTGTCTGATGATCTGACCATTTGGTACAATATCCAAAACAGAGTGGCTATCATCTCTAGGGATAGAAAGTTAATTACTAAACATAAGATGTTGGAAACCATACAATCCAAAATAGATATTATTGAGCACAAGGTCAAGGAGGTGATCCGGTTGTTCAAGCCACTGGTAGACAGAGGAATTCCTTTCTTCTAGGAAGAGAAGGGACCCTTATTGTCTCAAAAGGAGTATCTGGAGTTCTTGGTTACCTGCCGATCAGACAACATCAAGTTTCGAGACATGCAACAATCCTTGTTAGGTAGGACCATTTGCAATAAGCTGGCCAGTGAATTTGAATTGTTGTTTGACTTTAAATCCACCTGTGCCAAAGCACCCGAGACCTCATACCCATAAACCATGGAACTCAAAATGAAAACATTGGACATGGCGGTCACAAATTTGCCTAGTCCTGACCAATGGAGGTCAATTCAGCAATATGGGTCGAGAAAGTTTAAGATGCAACCATAGAGGTGGCAATGATAGTATGCGGGAAATTTTATCCATGGACACACCCCTCCAATGGTCACCTCTCCCAGAACTTTGTACAGGTGTCACCCACCATATGGAAACATAAAATACTCTTGCGCATATTTTCTCTCATAGTCCATACTTCATTTTTTATTTTTTTTGTAAATCATGGAAGATATGTCACATTAGAGTTTGTTAGAAGTTGTTTTTCGGTTGTAATAAATTTTGATTCCCGAAACATCGGATTGGAAAGTCTTAAAATATTATAAATATACCTCCTAGAGAAGGAGAAAGGGTTGGAACCGATGTAATTTTGCAATGTGTGATTTCAAGAGTTTTAAATAAATTTGCAAAGCCAAAGTCAGCGTTTTACACAGGGATTCATGTGTTGTTTGTGTTACAGTCTGTTGCTTCCTTTCTTATGTGAATATTTTTCCAGTTTATCTCTCCCATTATGTTTTCTTTCATTTCTAAAATAAGTGTATAACAGTTTGGAATTCATACATGCTATGCTCCGTCTGTTGTTTCAGATATCCACTAAAGCTTTCTTCTAAAGTTAATACAGAATTCATTCTCAAATGCTCTGTGTTGATGGTCTGTTCATGTTCTTCTTTTCCACCAAACAATTATAATTTGACTGTGGCTGAATGGATATCTTGCCTCTGTCATAAAATTGCCTGCATAAGTTCTATTTATTTCTGTTACACATCTTGACTCCATCACCCAATGGTTCTATGTCTTGTTTCAACCACCCTTACAAGCAATTCATATTTTCACTTGTACATATCTGGAATTGTTAATATTTGGTGAGAGATCCCTCTCGGAAGAGAATAAGGCCAGTTCTCTCTTCAAAAGTGGTTCTGATGTTACTTGGGAGCGAGCCTTCCGCAACCTTTGGGTCAATTCTAGTGCTAACAACCGCCATTGTATTATGTCTATTGTTTCTTCAATGGGGAGAATGGTGAGTATGTGGTGGGGGTCTCTGCCCTTGATATGAATATCATGATACTGTGTGACCTCCTCTTGAAGAGGGAGAAGAAGGTGGGTTATTTCCTCCACGAGGTGGAAATAACATGAGCCTCTTCTGTGAGAGGAGAAAATGAGTCAAGCAAGGAGAAACCTTTCCTACAAGATCTACTCAATGTGGCCTCGAAGTATCCCTAGATAGAGTATCTCCCCCGTGAACCATGGGGAGAAAGTGGGAAAACACCCCTTGAGAGGGGGTATAGGCCTTGCAGTTGACAAGATTTCCTTAGGGGTTTTTGTTCCTCTATGTTAGAAGTCTGGTTTGACAAGTGAAAGTGATGTTGGGAATAAATACAATTGGACAAATGTAATAATATGCCAACCACAAAAGATGCAAAATGGTGCAAGAGTGAGTGATATGTGCAAGGATGGTTTAGCACAAATGGTTCCACCTATAGGTTATTTTAATTAGAAGTTAGGTTAACTTGTATTTTCAAATAAAATAAACCTAAATTCCCTAATGTAATGTCCCCGGTTTCAACCCCGTTTGCATGATGTGTAAAATGTAATTAATCATGGTGAGGAGCTCAAGGAAAAAGCCCCACCATCGATTTGGTTGTGTATGTTTCGGCAATGGGGATAATTGCCGATGGTATGTTGTGCTATCCGGCACATTTTAATATGGCATCATGTAAACACGCACATCAAATAAAACTAAAACCACAACCAGCTACGGCAGTGCAACGTTGAATGAAAATGGCATGGTTCCAAAGGATAAGGGGTGGGGGATGTCAAACCTTGGTTATGGGGGAAAAACCCATGTTTTGTCACCTTTTCTTGTCTCATCCAACCTCTCCCAACCTCTTTAATGCTTCAGTTGGTGGTTGGGGCAGTTATTGCTGAAGTGGTGGTGGTTGTGGTAGGCTGTCAGCCTTACCCATTTGCCCACTCCACCCATGTCTGTTCATTCCTCTCCCTCACGCACTCTTCCCTAGTCAGTTTTTACACTCTCACCACGATTTTGGCTGTTTGGTTCCTCACGCATAGGCTCTGGGCGATTTTAGTCTCACGCAGACATTTTCTGGGCTCCACGAGTTGCTGAAGCACCCATGCACTGTAATTCTCGTCCTTGCTGTTGTTTTGTTCATCCATGGGAAAAATCGGAGTTGTTTTCTCCTCGCGCAGGGCCTCTACTGCTGTGCATTCTCACGCAGAGAATTTCCCTCCCGTTTCTCATTTTCGCGCACAAGAATTTCCTGGGTTTTACCCACGTCGTTTTCCTCTACGGATTGGTGAATGGAGTGGCTGAATCCTTTCCCCATGGGTCGAATTATGGTTTCTACGTTGATTATTACCCATGCCTAGGCTGGGAGTCTGTAAATTGTTTCTAGCATGGTCTGGGTGAGTCTTCTCGTGGCTGAATTGCCTTGGACGAACTGTTGATTTCACCCACGATTTGGGCTATTGTTGCTGAGTTGTTTTGGCCACGATAGGGCCAAGAAAAACTCTATGTTTCCCTGTGGACTTGAGCCGTCCTCATCTTTTGTTTGGGATTCTCCCTGGTTGCCTTTGTTTCTTCATAGGAGCTGTGAAGAGATTGTTGCTGCGTGTGTGCAGTGGTTGGCCTTTGGGGCTGCGTTGGCTTGGCTGATTTGTGGACATCCTGATAAACCCAACGGTGCTTGCTTACTATTTTGTGTCCACTTGGCTATGTGTAAACCCGCAATTGACCCTTACTCCGGAGTAATCATTCCCAACTCGGGGGTGGCAGCATTGCTGAGAGATTGATGAGCAAGCTGGCCTATGGTTAGGTGGAACGTTGCAGCGACGTAGCTGGTTGCGGGTGAATTCTTCTTCAAAAGATAAGTGTTGTTGTTTACTTCATCTCTGTAATTCATATTGATGTTAAATGCTGGAATGTCTATGTTTGCTTCCACTGACTGTTTGAAGGACTGTGCATCCTTGTATGATGAATTATGCTTGTTGTTAGGCTTTAATTTCAGCATTGATATCCTCTGTTTTATGTTCGTGGGTTGTTTGCCCGGCTTTGTTGATGTTCATCGCGTCCTCTTCGTCGGTTGAGGGACGGGGACGTGACACCTAAAGACCTAATGTCCTTCCTATCAAAAGTACCAATCCTTCCAAAATCACAACCATTGGTGATAAAGGGATCCACACAACAATTTACTAGTAAATGTAAAAAAGAGTTATTTCTATCAACAAAGGGGGTCAATGTTCCAATCAACAATACCTGGAAACACTTCCCAATCGCAATATCTAACTTCAGGATTCACTTGAACCCACAAATTATCCTTGGTGATATCTTAAGTTTTTCCACTAATATACCTTGATTCAAGTGTGGATATATAGTTCAACTTCATGTTATAGTGTTGTCCCCCAATAACAAATTCAATGACTCGTAGGGGGGAGAGGGGAAGTTATAGATTGTCTTTCACCTCCTTGGTTGAGGCGCAATTTTGATATGAATATTCTTTTAACACTTGCTCATAACAAGATTTGATAGTACCCTATAAGTCAATAATGCTATGTTTCAAAAATTCCTAAGGAAACTAGATTGGTGGGAATTGTTTAGATGCCTATCCCACAAAATCCAACCAAACAAAAATATTATTTTGTGACCTCCCATGAAGGATTTTAGTTGGTTAGCAACTTAAAAGGATTGATTTTAAGGGTCCAAATTTGGTTAATGTGTGTAAGGGAGGTATTTCACAATTCTGTTCCCTTTTTATTCACCCACATAACAAGTAATGGGAGGTGAAGGGCATGCTTATATTGGAAGATATTTGAGGTCCCTTAGTTCGTGCGAGTGATGCAAACACATCTAAGGTAAGCATAAATATTGTTGCAATTAACTAAAGAGAATACATTAATGCAAATGGACATTTAAATTCAACTCTAAATATGTTAATAGTGCTTACAACTAACAATAATGGTAATGAAATAAAATCTTGTAAAGGAGGTATTTCACACTTCTCCCCCTTTTTCGATTCACTAAGAGCACAAGAAGAGTGAGGTGAAGAGCATAATTGTTGATTTTAGATTTGTTATCATTTTTGGCAGTTAAATTACTCAATTAAACATATGTTTTGTTATCTTTTTACATCTTTTCTTCCACGCAGATCACCATTTAACCCCAGGTATGTATGAATTTAAGGTTTATATAAAATCGATTTATTATTATCATTTTAAGATTTTATTGATTAAAATTGATATTGTTGAAGCGCATTTGATATATTAATTAATATGTATATTTGTTTATAGGTTATATAATATTTTTGGATGAATTAACAACAAACATGCGTTCAACTAGCCATGCGCACAGCACGTCCAACTGATCATCCAACTCGTTGCGCGATATTCGTTGGTAGGTTTCCAGGCATTTAAATGTTGTTACTACAGACCATAGTCCTTAAGCGCACCAACAAATAGACATTATATTTGTCCTAGATATGCGCCCAACATATCCAGCTCACGGTCTAGATCACTGTTCATCTTTCCATCCAGATCGTTAACCAGACTGCATGCTGTTGAAAACTGATTCCATGCATTAAAACATTGAAACAGTTCTACAAACGACCTGCTGTCCATGTGTTCGGATGACGGAGAAGCTCCCGCTCTAGAAGACTCACCATCACGTCGTCCCTGCTCAACACCACTCTAACAATCCATGCATTTGAAGATGCAATGATTCACGTTCTAGAAGGATCTCTAGCATGCTCTCCTCTGTCCAACACCACTCCACTAGCCCACGCTAAGGAAGGAGCTGTGTGCCACATAATGCACGCTACAGAGATCTATTCACATTGAAAAAGGAGTTGTGAGTTACATTGTCCAATGAAGAGAGTCGACATGCACTGAATAAGGGAGATGTTGTGCGTTGGATTTTAATTAGTTAGGCCCCTTTTTGGTTGACTAAATTTAGAGAGCATTCAACCACTAAAGGGTTGACTTTCTCATCCCTATAGAACAATATATATACCAGCCTCTACGTGAGAGCTCAGTTAGCTAGCGAGTTTTACTCGTTTATGCTTTGATTTATTGTTCTTAAGCACATTGTATTTCTGTTCCATATTCATTAATAAAGAGCTATATGCTTTGATGTTGATGATTACGTTTGAGTAAGCATTAGCCAGGAATCACCCTTGATTGCTGAGAGGGCCCCTCATCAACCAGAGGTTTCTTTTCTTTTCTTGTTTATTTCTTTTATCTTTTATGTTTGTAGTTAGTTTAATTCTAGTTTGTTTTATTATTTAATTTGCTTACTGTAATGCATTTTATTTATGAAGATTAGATAGCTAGTTGTGTGCATAGTTTGCTTTCCAATTGCTTTCAGTCAATTCATTTCTAGTTTAGTGTTCAGTTTATTTGCAAGTAGATAGAATAGATTTCTTTTATCTAGATTCAGTTCTATTTATTTCCTTTCTGTTATAAGTTATGCAATTTGAATTTCAGTTTGTTCATTAATATGCAATGATTTCTTTATATTCATGAATTTGTTTAAGTTCATTTCATTGTTACATTTGACTAATAAATAGGTGTTAGTTTTTCATCATTTAAGCTAGCATTATGATAAGATCTTTTCACTGAGAGAATAACAAGCACAGCAATCACATAAGCACATCACAAGAGAAAAGAGACACAAAGCTTTTAGGAGGGGAAACCATAAATGGAGAAAACCCCTCAACTTCCTCTAAGATAGTATCACCACAAGATGTGATCCCAAAATAGTAAGATGACCTCCCTTCACAACAGCAGCCTTCTGTCTTCTATCAAGCCCAAGAATTTCCTTCTCCATAAGTGCGCCACACTTGAGAGAGCAAGAGAGCTAAATAGAGAGACTCTCACTCTCTATTTATATTATTCCGTTGACTTGAAGTGCACTCAACCTAATAATTACTACTCGAGCCTACACCTTAATTAGTGTATAATAACTCAAGTGCCCTAAACAGTGGGGACTTACCCAATGACTTGATATGACTTGTTTACATTATAATCCTCCCGATCGGAACATCGGGGCATGACCACATGACTCAAATACATAATAGAAACATCCCGGAATAAACATCAGGTTACAATAATATAAAATACATAGAATAATACATTCCGAAGTTACATATACATCAACACTCCCTCTTAACTAGGAAGGTATTCTTTCGACACAATTTTTCAGCACTGGTCTTCTTCTCTGCATCAACTGGATCATCTGAGTCATCTTTATCTTCAATTCATCTTCATCTTCAAGTCATCTGGATCTGGATCATCTCTCGATATGGATCATCATCAAATGGTATCACAGGATCTAGATCATCACTCGATCTAGATCATCATCACTGCTGGATCTGGATCATCTCTCGATCTGGATCATCACTCGATCTAGATCATCATCACTGCTGGATCTGGATCATCTCTCGATCTGGATCATCATCTCTGGACTGGATCTGGATCATCACTCGATATGGATCATCATCTCTGGACTGGATCTGGATCATCACTCGATCTGGATCATCACTGCTGGATCTGGATCATCACTCGATCTGGATCTCTCGGAGTCATCATAACTGGATCTAGATCATCTCTCGATCTGGATCTCCGCTGGTCATCATCATGGGTATACTATCTCGTCATAGGAAGTTCTACAGAGCCAGCCCTTTTTCATGCTGGATGTAGGCCTACCCTCATGTAGGTCTTCGTCCAGCACTTACATCTGACCTGCTCGTCAGAAGGGCACGCC